>CM053588.1:99653195-99666059 GCA_028646515.1 Pseudochirops corinnae
ATAACAAGATTGTATTGTCATAGCAAAATTTAAGTCTGCTTCCTTTTCTGTAGAGTGCCTGGCCAATGGTCTTTCCATCTACCTCACCATTTCCTATGGTTGTAGAGGCTTCAAAAAGCCTCAATTTTTCCCAAGTTGTCTCTCAGCTGCCCAAATCATATGCAGGATGTCTTGATGGTTTATTCAGTTACTATGTTCCAAAATATCCCTGTAGAGCATGGGTTGGTGGTGGTGGTGTGGAACTAATGCCATTAATATTGCTATATGTTTTGAAGAACAAATATCTGCTACAGATACCTATATAATTAATTTATATATATACATGTATTTCAAAGAATTTAACATTTGTGAAACAATTTTCAAAATAGACCTGTAAATGCCAGCTAACATTATATACGATATTATTTTATTATAGTATCATGAAATATATAATATATTTGTTAACATATTCAGCTTCCTTTTCACTTTATGTCACAGAGTTTGGGAAATAGCTATTTATTATGTTTTTCTAATGTGGATGGTTAGAATAATTTCATTGTCATTACTGTGATTCTTTGAGGAAGCCTGGTAATGTTCCTGGAATCCATGTAATTATTATAATCTCTTGAAAATATAATTCTACAAATAGAATAATTTGAAGAATAACAACGATTGCAAGAAGACTTCTTTGTTTGTTTGATTTCTACTCAGGACATCTTTTTTAACATTTACTTTATATACTTTCTTAGAGAAAAACCCTGGATCCACTGGGTGACTACATTGTGATGGTTTTTTGAGTGGTAATGGGCAGTAGTCACACAGGCTAAAAAAAACATGGCTGGGATTTTGATCTGCTCTATTGAAGGGGATATCTACAACAATGATATATCAGATATCAGAGATTCAATACTTAAAACACAACAAAACAAAGACACAGACACCGACAAATAGGATTCAACTAGGGTGGCATTTCCTCCTACCTCTTCATGCAACCTCAACAAAAATAGACTAAATTGTTGGGGGTAGGGGCATATCTCTTCAATGATAAGAACTAAACTAAGGTCTTCTTTAAGAAGGGGGTCACACTTGTTGATTTTTGAACATAGGAGTATCTGAGATATGTCAACTCTGCAGGCACAGGCACTGAAAGTCAGAGGTCTTCTCCATAGCAAGAGAAAGCATACTAATAACTAGTATTTAGAACTTACAAAGGACTTAACATATATCCTTTCATTTGATTTTCTCAACAGTCCTCTGAGGTTATCATCTCTATTTCACAGCTGAAGAAACTGAAGCTGAGAGGCTAAGTGACTTATCAAACCTCACACAGTTAATAAGTGTCAAAGGTGAAATTAGACATGTGCATCACTACTCCGTCCTGTCATCTAGCATCTGGCTAAGACTTTTTATGGAGGTTATCTTAAGTACTCTTGTTAAAGACCCATGTTGAGAACAATGTTAGTTACTTTAGAGAGCTGTTCTGACAGCTTTGAAAGTTTTGAAAGTTTCAGGTTGCTAATGGATGTATCTCTTTGTTAAGAGGTAACATAGGCATAAATATCAGAAGATAGTGATTGGAATGGAATAGAACACACTTCTAACTAGAAGCCTCCTCTGTAATGGGCCACAATCTCTTTTACCCCATCCCCATTACCAGTAGACTCCAGTCAAGTTCTTTTTCTATCCTCCCCAAATATACTTTCTTGGTATGAGCAGTTAGGGAAAAACAGTATTTCAATACCATTTGGCAATCAGTAAGCATATTGATATAGATCTTGGGACAGAAAATTGTCTTTTTTTACTCAATACCGATTTGAAAAATTAATCATGGGGGTCTTTTGAGCTTGAAAGGAGATAAGATAGGAGAGATGCAGTTCTTTGCTTCATTCACACTTCCTGCTTCTGAGCATATCGACAGAAAGACAAGATAATCTGGGTGATGAAACTGCAAAAACAATGGCCTCTTTCCCTTCTTTCTGCTCCCTGGATTCCTTTCCTAGTACATAACTTTCTTCAATTCTCTAAATGGACACTCCATCTTTAGGAACTCTCTAGTTCTCCATTCTAGAGTTTTGCTGGATTTGTGTCTCTCTGCGGTTCTCTGTAGCCTTTTCATACAATGGAAGAAAACATGTCGTTATCGAGACCTTGTCTACCTCTACATTTCCTTCTTCTCGTTTCTGTAAAACCAAGCTTTTCTCTCCTATTTCACTTGCCTATTATAACCCCTTCCATTTTTGTCTCCTTTGTGTTATGACAGGGATAACTGAAGAATATTAGGCCTTGGATGAAGAACCCAGAAACCAGAGAGAGGAACTGGCTTGTCAAATGTGACATAAGTGTCTTAGTACTAACACTGATAAAAGAATAACAGAAAGAACCCTCACTCTAGAGTCAGAGAAATTGAATTTAGATCCTGCCTGTGATGCTTTGTGACCTTTGACAAGTCATTTAAACTATCTGGGCCTCAGTTTCCTCATCTGTAAATAGGGACAATGCTAGGTACTATTTTCCTCACAATGCAGTTGAAGAGGAAGTACTATTTAAAGTAATTTAGTAAGAAAATTAAGGGTAAGTTAAAAAAGTAAAATAAAGTAATAAAATTAAAGTAATATAGAAATGTGAGCTCATATCTTGATTAAATCTACAAACAGTTTTTCATAGAATAAATAATAGCAATAAAGTATATTTCAGTGGAGGATTTAAGAAGTATTTATTTGGAATTTGCTGGTAATAGGGATGGGGTAAGAGGACTGTGTCCCTTAGAGGGAAGACTTCTAGCCCATTTCAATCACCATCTCCTGATATTTATGCCTATTCTGCCTCTTTTAAAAGGGGTGCATTTGGTTGTAGCTTATTAGGATTAAAAGACATATCAGGTATAATACTATAATTATACAAATGAGAAAACTAGAGCTTGGAAAGGTAAGTGACTTTTCCACCACAATTTAGCTAGTAAACAGCTTTACTGCAATTGAAATCCAGGTTTCTTGGCTCTTTATTTAGTTCCATTTATATTAGACATCCAAGGGAGATGTATCCCTTGAAGTTACTAGAGGACATTGTGCATGGACACCATACAATCCTGGCTTCTAAATGAAATCTCATATCCAAAATGTGTCAGTTATTCTCTGTATGACAATAGGCAAATTGGTATGCTTCAGTTTCACTATGTGTTAAGTGATCCCACAACTATTTCATGGATCCTCTGACATAATATGCATAGAGATCTTTCTAATACCCACAAACTTTGTAATCGAATAGAAGAAAGAAAACAGAAAACTCCTGTTCCTCCTTTGGGCTCTAAAGCAAGGACACTTTGGAAGTACTTCTAGCCATAAATGGAATACCAGAAATGTAGAGGATGAACAAGAGGCTAGTTTAATCCATCTGCTTTTACCTAACATCCTATGACTTTCCCATTAAGAAGGAAAGTACTTGCTTTTGTCACATGGTTTATCATTGCCCCTAATGGGCTGTTAATGAGCTGCCAATTCAATGCAATTTGGGAGGGAATAGCCTTGAAGGATTGTTGCAGGGACTTCGCCTCAGTGATCTTGCCTATTTGTTTTACATGCCTATAATCCTGTAGTACAAAATTCTTACAAATAGAGTTATATCAGCCTCATTGACTACGTAGTGGTGATTAGTTAATTATCATTAAATACCACACATTGGTCTAATAGGAGGAGTGTTCTGTCTTCATTTTGAAAGAAGGGTAAGACAGGACAGTCACAGCTTAGCCTGAGAGGTTTAACCAAGTCAAGACAGGTGGAGGTGCGCTCCTGAGTATGGAATGTAAAGAGACCAATATCATTTGTGTTATACAGAAACTATTACTAATATATATGTGTGTGTGTGTGTGTGTGTGTGTGTATGTGTGTGTATATATATATATATATATATATATATATATATATATATATATACACACACACACACACATTACAATGAAAGGGACACTAACAAGTATCAAAACACTCCCCCAAACACAATCCTTACCACCTTAGTCTTTAGAGGAGGAGATTTGGCTCACAATTTAGGTCAGTTCCCATAGAATATACTCCCAAGTCTACTCCCCCTTCCTCCCCACCTCCCCCTTACTCTTCACTCTAATCCTAGGCACCTAGTTTTTCTCAGGATTTCCATTCAATCAGCTGGGCTAGCTGGTTGCACCACCCTACCTGATTCTAAGGTCACCATGGCTTGAACTAAATTCTGAAGGGATAACCTCCTGCACCTGAAACTGAGAACAAAAAACACAGAACAGAACCATACACCTTAGGCTTATTTCTTGGAATTGGGGTAAAAGAGAGGTAAGTAGTACAAGATAAGACCCTCTCTTCTCACCTGCACACTGGGTACAGCAGATAGGAATTATCAAAAAGGAGGCAGGGAAAAAGAACTAACATACAATTTTAATGACAAAGGAAGTCAATCAAAGGAGATGACCCCCACCTATGTGACAGAGGACCCAGTGGGCTCCATGCTAGCCAAACCACGCATACTCAAAAATATTCATATTCAACAAGCCCAGAAATAGTGAGCTGCTTAGCACCAAGTTAGCAATAGGAAAAAAAAAATAATTAAAAAAGGATGCTAGCTCTGGGTGACTCACTTTGTCCTCGCACATTCCTGAGGTGGGACACCTATATTATGTCTAAACTTTGTATTTCCCTGCACCTATCATCTCTTAATGTAGTGCCTGAGAATAGAATTATATTCATAACTATATCTTTATGTAGACATTAGACATGTATTCTAAGAGATACATTTATATGGAGACAGGTGGTTCAGTGGATAAACAGCTGTCCTCAGAGTCAGGATGACCTAAGTTCATGATCTACTTCTGACACAGAATCTATACTATCCAGGACAAGTTGCATAACAGCTGATAGAATGATTATTGATCTTCATTGATAAGAGTCACGAGACTGATTCATACAGGTAATAAAGAGACTGATTTTTGTTACTGGGATTTCCAGATACCTGAGGTATCAAATATATAACCCATGGTCATCAGGCAGCTCACAACAATCCCCAGTGTAGCCCGAACCAGATTCAAATGTAATCAGGGAAATATTTAACAAGATAAAAATAGGATAAAAAACAGATGAGGTTAATCTATGATTTTCTAGGTCAATACTTGGTTTAGTGGCCTCTGTTTCTGTTGGTTTGACACACAGCCCTACACCAATTAAATCACAGCTCTAAAAATGCATATATGTATGTACATATCGTGTATTTTATATATATAGATAGATAGATAGATAGATACATACATACATACATACAGAGAGAGAGAGAGAGTATATAGACTTTGGGAATGGCCTATTAGAGGTGACATTACTGACTACAGAATTTTAAAAAGGGGGGAGTATTTGTAACTTCTTAGTAAATATACACAAATGTGTGTTTAGTAGAGCAAGCACATTGGCCTAATTGGCCAAACATTGTTTGGTCACACAACTCTACTTCCAAGGCTTATCAAGTTAGCTGTAGAATTTATAGGCTAGTAGGAACTTTAAACACAAAATGTGAGAGCTGACAGTGTCCCTAGAGGGAAGTATCCTTAGAATATGGAATGTCAAGACTGGGAAGGTCCTTAAGACAAAGAATATCAGAGCTGGGAGGGACTAAGAACACAGAATGGGAGTGTTAGAAGAGGGCATAGAGATAATTCATACCAGCTCCTCAGTTTTAAATGAGAAGACCTGAATTCAAGAGCAGGGAAGTGGCTTGCCCAAGCTGATTGGTTTGTCTAAATTTTCAGGCACATTCTTCCAAGGTTTCCAGCACTTACCTTCCATGAATGCCTTTTAGCTCTTCTTTTCTCTTGTACTCTAGTCTATTTCAGCAGCTCCCTCTTAGGAATTTTTGTTCAATTCTCCTTTCTCCCTATGAACTCAATATAAACTTAACTGAATGCCTTTTTTTTTTTCTCTATTTGTGTTTTGTATATAATTGTGGATTTCTTAAAAGATCAATTCATTAAAATCTCCATAACACATGGTCTTCCCAAGTTTCAGCATTTGGCCTAGTCCATTTTTAGCAAAATGACTTTAAAGAAGCATAATCTTAGTCTCAGTCAAATTAATTTAGGGAGAGTTTAGTAAACAGCTTTTGCTTTCTTTATTTTCAAGTGATCAACTTCAACACCTGCTTTTTCTTCCAGATGGAGTTAATTAACATTAACATACTTGCCTATAGCAAGGAGACCATTTCTGATAACTTATCACCGTCTCCACCTGCATTCATATTCCAACTCCTGCTCTTATAATACTGCCTCTACCAGAAGGGAATTGATTAGCAACCTCTCAGGAACTGGGCAGAAGAGAGATCTTAGGTGGAAGAAATCAATGTAGTAGTAATTTCAAGGGGTCTTCTGGTCGGGACAGTGAATATTACTCTCTACCCTAGAGTCTTGGACTCTTCAATCACCTAATACTTTTCTGAAGAATAGTGCAGCAACCTTCTATATTCTGAGTCACATTCAGTGCCAACTCAAGACAGACATGTCTTTGCAATAGCAATGGTTATCTTTCTTGCATTTTACTTCCCTTTTTGGCATGTTCTGGCCCCTATTCCCCTGGGGTCCCATGTTCCAGCCCTGAACCAAAGCCTTACTATCTTCTTTCCCTTGTCATTGTTTTTTAGTTATTTTCAGTCATGTCTGACTCTTTGTAACCCCTTTTGGGGTTTTCTTGGCAAAATGCTGAAGTGCTTTGCCGTTTCCTTCTCTAGCTCATGTTACAGATGAGAAAACAGGGAAATGGGGACGTGCTCAGGATCACAAAGCTAGTAAACGTCAAAAGGCAAACTTGAATCCAGGTCTTTCTAACTGGAGGCCCAGCACCATATACACTGTACCACCCAGCTACTTTTTTTTTTTCATTAATGCCTAGTAAATTGATTTGTGCATTAGAGATCCTCATTATTATTTTAATTACACATGGAATATTCTTCCTGACATTGAGTTATGGTGCTTCACATCATGTCTGACTCCAACCCTGGCTGGCTGTCCACATCCTGTGGAATTTGGGAATATCTCAAAGATGATCACAGGTCAACCCTTTCATGCCTCAGATGAGGAAATTATTTTTCAGTCCTAGATCTTGAGCTAGAAGAGATGGTTCTCAGAGGTAATCTAGTCCCAGCCTCGCTACTCTACAAATAAAGAAACTTTCCCAAGTTTACGCAGGTAGTGATGATGAGATTGAATTTGAACCAGGTGTCCTAAATCAAAATTCATCAACCTTTCCATTGTACCATTCACCCAAAGAAACAGAGTGGGTAATAATAGAGCTGACGATGGACCCCAGGCTGTCTGGGTGCCAAATGGAATATATTTTCCGCTATACCAATTCCCATCTTAATTCCTTTCCAGTGCTTTGTAAATTATGATATCATGCTATCTCATGTGGAGTTCTCAGCCTCCACAAACTTGTTCCACTGATTTACATCCTGGTAAAGAGATGAGTTTGACTCTTAAAGAATATACCACTTGGTAAAAGCTCTGGTAGATCCTACTAAAATGGAGATGGTTTTGAGAACAGGTCTGCCAACTATTTACCAATTATCTGTGGTTATAATTAAATCAGCCTAGCTAAACTTTATAGAAGTTCCTCACTATAGCATTAGACACTAAATAATGATTTTATTTTTCCTGGTCCCTGTGGATCCAGGAAACCTTCTATTGAAGGTTGGAGGGATTTGGTACTATGTCAATAGATATAGGTCTCCCACTGTTGATATTATGAATCTCTGGGGTATTGATGAAATCAAGTAAGTAACTCCAAATGCCTATCCAGTGACAGTCTTTTTGCCTCAGTCAGACCATGCAGAAGAATGTCTTAAACAATGTTAATTAAATGTGCATTTCAAATCTGGTATTGTGAAGGATTTGTTGCCTGACTAGATGGAAGAGGAAAAGGAGGAAAAATATAGCACCAAAGTTATGGCTGTAATAGGTAGAGAAAAGGAATTTATAGGTACATGGGGTTTAGACCTGTTAGGGTCAGTGACAGTTATCTAATTTAGCCTCCTTACTTTGTAATGTAGAAAACTGTGATTTGAGGAGGTTACATGCCCAAAGTTACATGATAAATTAGTCCCATGTTTCAAGATTCAAGGCTCAGTTTCAATTTCATCTTGAGATAAATTTGGACTGAATTTATATTCCGATGCTCAAAAATATGTGGGTTCAAGTTTTTCACAATGCATATTACCATATCGTCTTTTGTGTCTTTTGTTATTATTTCCCAAGTAATGGTAAGCATATAAGTAAGGAGAAGAGTTGAGAATTGAACCTTGGTCCTCTAACTCCAAAAACAGTGGTGTTGTTGAGGGTAAGAAAAATATAGCACTATAACTATGGTGGCACTGGAGTGGGAGGCAGAAAGCCTGGGTTCTAATTCTATCTTTCACTAAACTCATATGGGACCTTGGGAAAGTCACTTAACATCTGTAAAATAAAGAGCACAAGTAAGAAGGAAGCCCTTGTGATTGCATTTCTCCCCTGGAACCCCTTTTGTTCCTGCCTCCTTTATTGCATGCTACCCTGAATCACAGTGACTTGTGTCTGCATCTCATCACCCCACTTAGATTGTATACTCCCTAAAAGAAGTCACTGTGTCTCATTCAGCTTTCTAAACCCAGCATCTACCACAGACTTTTGCGCAAACTAGATGCTTAATAAATGTTTGTTGAAATAAATCATATGGCATGATACAGCCACAGGGCCAGGTGTTGGAGACAGCTGAAAGCTTCATCTTTCCCACTGCCAGTTACATGTTGTGTAAGAAAAACTAAGAAGGAGTCAGACAGCTAAGCCACTTAACAGTCTAATGACCCAAAACTCCCTCTCACATACTTGACGCTCCAACCAAAATGGAAAATCTCTACCCATCAATCACATCCTATGATTTCCTACCTCTCTGATTTCGTTCATACTGCTCCACATACATAGACTGTTTACTCTTTCTTCTCCTACACAGTGTTCTCTCCACCTGTCCTTGACTATCAATGTCTTGCTTGTAGATTAAGTCCCAATTCAAATGTTAATCTCCTCAATGAAGTCTTTTGTGGTCTTCCTGTTTAACTGGAAATGATTTCATCTTCATATGAAACTTTGTATGGTTATGCACTCATCATATTCTAATCAGAATTATATTTCTCCCTCATAAGGTCTTATAGACACCTATGGATTTCTTTAAGGAAAGAACTCTGTGTATGTGTTTTAATTTTTAAACTTCATGGCCAGATCCTAATATAGTACATTGACTATTGTAATAAGAGCTCACATTTATAGATTGTTATGTATTTTACAAAGTGTGCCCTCCTTGCAACTCCATGATGTGGGTCAGATATATCAATATATATCAATATATCAATATATCAATACATCAATATATCAATATATATATCAAAAAATATGGTCATCATGCTGCGACATCCCTGAACCAGATTGAAACATAATTGGGAAATATTGAAGAAAAATAAATAAAATATACAATAAAACATAGGCATTTTAAAAGCTGTCAGTATGTGGCCCATAGAAAGGTTTAATAAACTGTTTTCTACTTAAATTTGGCACTATTCATGTAGTTAGTGGATGTGTTATTATTTCTATTTTTCAAATGAGGGAAGAGAGAAGGGAAAAGTGACTTTCTCAAGGTAGCATAGCTAATAAGTGACAGACAGGAATCAATTGCAAGTCTCCCAATTTCCAAGTGCATCATTCCAATTTACCAAGGGAAATTTTCACTGTGGTATAGATACTTAAAATTCCAGCTTGTTGAATTGTTGAACTGCCTACTTTAGGAGAACCTGTTACAATATAATTTTTCATGTGTCTTGATGGAGAAAGTCAAATAAAAAATTATCTTGTTTCTTTATTAAAATAGAATGATAATGCATAATTCTTCTGATAGCAAATGTGTTTTCAAATTAATAGTGTCACTTAGAATGCTGAACAACTAGCAAAGAAACAAATACTCTTTATTATTCCCTTCCTCTTCTATTCTCAGTATGTTCTTCATTGGCATGAGGCCACCTGGAGCAGAGGAATAAGCATTGTTCTGGTAGTTTGGAGACATGCCACTGTTATTTAATGGCAAATCTACAGTAGAACACTTTGTGGGTTTGCCACTGAATAACTATGGCCTTGGAAAAGCCTTGTTACCTACTTTTCTGAGCCTCAGTTCAATTACCTTTGAAATGAGTCATCCAAATTGAACAGTCTCTTGGGTCAATTCCAGTACTTAATATTATTTGTTCTGTATTCTAATGTTCTAGCTTGTTAAGGTTCTTTTAGTTCTAGACAGTTTATGTTCTATGTCCAATTAGTTCTCAAAAGATAGTTTGGGAGACGTTTTCAGTGGGTACATGAACTCAAAAGTAGTTTCAAAATAATAAGATGTTTTAATTTATATTAGGATTTATGTATAATATGTAGATATAAATGCAAACCCATAGAAATAAATGATCTTTTTTGAAACTGTAAAGATGTCTTGAGAGAAAAAAAGTATTGATCTAAGTTCTATTTCTGATATTCAATGTACTTAGTTCTAGTATTCTATGTTCTAGCTCAGCTCTAATAATCTATGTTTTAAGGTCACTTCTAGCTCTAGGCAACTAGATGGTGCCTTGGATAGAGGGCCAGGCCTAGAGTAGGAAGTCTTATCTTTCTGAGTTCAAATCTGGCTTGAGACACTTAATATCAATGTGATCTTGGACAAGTCACTTAATGCTGTGTGTGCCTCAGTTTTCTCATCCATAAAATGGGCTGGAGAAGGAAATGGCAAACCAAAATGTAGTATTTTGGCCAAGAAAACACCAAATTGGGTCAGAAAGATTCAGACATAACAGAAAAATGACTAAACAACCTACCTCTAAGGTGTTAGGCTTTCAGGTGCTTCCTGTCTTTAACAGTCTATGTTCTCAGGTCCCTTCCTAGCTCTAAAGAGTCTGTGATCCAGTTTCTGTTTCTAAGAAGCAATTTTCAAAGACTGTCTTTGCTTTGTAGCCACGAAGATGTAGAAATATTCTTAGTGTGGGGGTTGTGACATCAACTTTTTTATGCTTAAATGAGTAATTAGTAGTTTCCCATACTGATATCACAAGTAGTTTTGTCAAATAGTGCATAAATCTAAGTATTACTGAAGCTTAATTATGCCTTTGCAAATAATTTCTGCTCACTAAAGAGAGTGATTATGAAGTTCTGATATGTTAGATGGTAGGGAAGTCCAGCTGTGTTGACTCACTGTTACATTGCCTTAGGCCTCTCTGTGGGAGTGAACCTGCTTAATTACCTATGTCAGCTGAATTTACAGATGGAATGCAATGATCATTCATCCACATGCCTGTTTTGTGTCTTAGCTTTCCAACTTTACAGTATAAACTATAGGAGGAGAGACTTTCTGCGTTACAGAATGCAATAGTGTCTACATTGATATAGTGGCTTATTTATAAAGATGTCAGAGACATCATGGCAGTCAAGAATTAGAATGAACTTGGGGAATTACTCTATTCCAACACCTTTATGAACCATGCATGCAGTATCCTAGAAATGTATAACAAGTGATTATCTAGTATGCTTGAACACTCTCAGTTAATGTCACCTCTCATACTCTACTTTAGGGACTCCTTATCATTTCTAGGACCAAATATAAAATCATCTGACATTCAAAGACCTTTGTAACCACCTTCCCACCCCCACCTGAACAGTCTTCTTATACTCCCAGCATTTACTTTTTGATCCAGTGACACTGGCCTCTTTGATGCTACTTAAACACCCCCTCATCTCTGTTCCCTGGTTTCCTTCAAGTCTCAGCTAAAATCTCACCTTCTGGAGAAAGTCTTTTCAAATCTACCTTTTAATTAGCTGAGTATTAGCTTCATCATCTGTGAAATGGGAAGAAGTTCATTGGCTTTATTTGATTCATGGGATTGTTGTAAGGAAAAGTGATTTATAAGTAGCATCACTCTACATAAATATAAATGGTCACATTTATTGTGTCTTATTACCTATCAAATTAAAATTGATATTTCCTTGTGAGTAAGAAAGCCTTTTGAAAATCCAATCAGTTATTCTGTATCTGTGTTAGGACTTGTTTGTTTGGTTTTTTTTTGTTTGTTTGTTTGTTTTACTCTTGGGGAAAAAAAATGAAACTGGTATAACTAGCCTTATCTAGCACCAGGCAGGTCCACCAAGAGCCTCTCTATGATTCCTGGTGGGCCAAAGCTTAAATTTACATGAAGAGAGGGCATCCTTTCCCACATCTCTTTCCTGCCCTAGGCCACCCAGAGCCCATCTGAAATACTTGCAGAACCACAGATGGAGTTGAAGGCAATGGAGCTATTCTTGCCTGCGCAGGGCCATCCATGCCTCACCTCACCTTTCTTGCCAATGTTTTCCTTACTTTTCCTTTACTAGCTGGACATAGATAATCCCTTATCCCATGCCCCACCTCTGCCAGAGGTTGCCTTGAAATGTTTACTCCATTCTAACCCTTAGGTCTTTCCTTCTTTTCCATTGGTGGTGGACTGGTCCACTTAAGGCTGCTTTCTCTCTGGGACAGATACCTTGCTGAACACTGAGGACTTCAGGGCCTTGCTATTCTCCCTTGTATTATTTTCTTGGGACTTTTGGGCCTTTCTATCTTCCCTGTAGCTGAACTCTCCTATAGGTGTTTCTCTGCCCCAATTAGTGTGAGCTCCTTAAGAAAACCTTTAATATTTTTTATATTTATTTCCCTACTATTTAGCTTAGTACCTAATATATAATGGGGGCTTCTTTTCTTTCTTTCTTTCTTTCTTTCTTTCTTTCTTTCTTTCTTTCTTTCTTTCTTTCTTTCTTTCTTCCTTCCTTCCTTCCTTCCTTCC
>CM053588.1:99666159-99694355 GCA_028646515.1 Pseudochirops corinnae
GAGAAGCTCTTTTTGCATTGATTTTATAGATCATCTCATGAAACTCCTTATCTTCCTTTCCCAGATATCACAAATAAGAAAATGGAGGTCTAGGGAATCTTTATAGGGCTATAAGGTATATTGACTTCCAGTCAAGGGCTCATCCTACCATACTTCCCTTTACATTACAAGCAAAATACATAAAACGCTTGTAAATTAGCATATAATAAATCATTTACATATTTGTGTATTGTATTAGCATAAATATATAGGTAACTCAAGATTCAATATAATGATATAAAATATGTTACATGTATTTCCATATATTATACCAGCACATATATGTGTAACATAATTGATAGAATGCTGGGCCAAGACATCAGTAAGACTTGTATTAAAATTCAGTCTTAGATACTTATTACCTATGTGACCCTGGGCAAGTTATTTGATCTCATTTTGCCTCAGTTTCCTCATCTACAAAATAGAGATAATAATAGCACCTTCTATTGTACAGAGAATAAGAGAGAGCTGAGACCTGGGTTCAAGGTAAAATTTAGGTGTCCTTTGATCAAGGACGCAACTACCAGATTGTAAACTCAAATTGGTAATAGACCACTGGGGGTATAGGCATTGTTTAAAAAGGCTAAAACCACGAAAACCACAATCAGGAAGGGGAGCTAGTAGAAGCAACGACCTACAGAAGCCAAGAACAGCAATTCGTTAAATCTACATAGCTCGGGGCTAATTTGGGAATATGGCACAAGGGTACAAGGTTGCAACCTTCCTGTGACATGGGAATCCCTCCTAGAACAAGGTGAAGGGCACAGGGTGGAGGGTCATAGTCAGCTCTCCAGAAGAGGGTAGAGAACCATGGGGTAAAGGGGATTGGAGTTCCCCAGAACAGGCCGGGGTCATGTTCTGGGTAAAGGGTATGGGGGACTCTGTTTTGTCAGCAGAACAGGACAGGGTGGTCTTTAGATAAGATAGCCTTACACCATAACCTTAGGCTGAACCTTGTACACTATAATGGTTCAAGGAGAATATATAGGATGCTAATTTGAGGAAGGAGGGGGTTAGGAGACTATGCCTTGGGCAATACTCAGGACTATGCCTTAAGCCAGCGGTTCTCAATCTGTGAGCCACAACCCCTTTGGGGGGCAAACGACCCTTTCACAAGAGTTGTCTAAGACCATTGGAAAACACATATTTCCCAATGGTCTTAGGAACTGAGATGCTGCTCCTCTATCTGTCTCCAGGTGGGTCCACCCACATGCAGATACACCCACATACTATTATTAAAGGGGTTGCATCATTAGGAAGGTTGAGAACCACTGTGGCTGTTTCAAGCTATTACAGGGTGTAAGATAGGGACAAAGACAGAAATATAAAGGGGCTTAATGGGCCACAAATCAGGTGGTATGTAGTGACCTGTGATTTGGGTTTGCGTACAACACTATCTCTCAGGGTTGTTTATGAATCAAATGAGATAATAGCTGTAAAGTGCTTAACATAAAACCTAACAAATAACTTCTACTACTACTACCACTATTACCAACTCCTCCTCCTCCTTCTCCTTCTTCTCCTTCCTTTTATCCTTCATGTGAATTACTTGACAAAATAATTCTAACATAGCCAATAGATACATGGATACCAAAATATTTTTTTTTCCTTATTTGGTCTTTACAGATTAACAGGGGAAACTTGGGTATACTACGAAAAATGTATAAATATTTATCAAGATTAGGATTTTTTTTTTTATAACAGGACCTCCATGTCATGTAGCAATAATAATATTACTATCTTACGAAGCAGGACTGCTAAATTGGAGTCTTTATTCCTTGGGAATCATAGGAAAGTAGATTTAGAGGTGATTAATCTCAAGTGCTTCGATTTCCATGTAAGGAAACCAAAATTGAGAGAAGTAAAAGGAGTTGCCTAAAGTCACCCAAATGAATGAAGCCTGAATTTGCACCTGCCTCATCTGATCCCAAATCTTCCCACTACATAATAACTTCCTTACTAGTACTTTGGTTTGATCTATTCATTTAATTTCTTGGAGTCTTTTTTTTTTTTTGCTTTTAAATATACATACAGTATAAAATTCACTGTATAACTAACAAGCAATTATAAAGATTAAATTAAATCAGAAGGGTCATGGCACAACCCTAAGGACAGTTGTGCCTTGTGGCCTTGAAAGTTATAATTACAAACCTTTGTTATCAGAGTTCTTTCCTTCAACTGATGCTGTGTCTCTTCCTCAATGATTAGAAAATCTCTCTCAATTCATCACTACTTCTCATTGATACAGAACCCCTGACTGTCAGAAAGCAACTGTCTGCATTTGCCAGCCCTTGATGTCTGCTTCTTTATTCTAATTCACTTTAACACTAATTCCCTTCCAAATTCCAATTTTAGACTTGCTTGGTCCTTTAATTATGAACTTTGAAATTCCTAATATGTAATTATTAAACTTTCTTTTATTTTAGAATAATTTCCATTATATTCTTTTGGTCTTCTGACCATCACTGAGAATGTTTGATTCCCCATTTTTTTCCCTTTAATTTGGTTAAGTAAATGATTTTTAACGTTGAATTTTTTAAAATTCAATTTTATTTTTTATTTCCTAATGTTTTTCCCTCCTTCCCTCCCACAGATGTTGAGAAGGCAAGACAAATAATAATCTCCAAATATACGTACACACACACACACACACACACACCCATCTGCCCCGTATATCTATATATTTATACACACATACACATACATACATACATAATACATACATATATATGAATATATGAATATATTTATTCTATTTCTCTCTGTCTTTGTGGTGCTAAGTTAGATAGATAGGTAGATAGGTAGATAGACAGACATCTAACATATGTATATGTATAGACATACATACACATATATTTGATTTTGGGGAGGTAGACACCTAATAATGATATTGCTGGGTCAATGGATATGCACAATTTTATGATTTGGGGAGTATCATTCCATAATACATTTAAGAATACTTGAAGTGTTTTATAACTCTACCAACAATAGAGTCTTCCTATTCTCCCCAGCCCCTCCAGCATTTGTCATTTTTCTTTTTACCATCTTAGCCAATCTTATGCATGTGAGATGGTATCACAGATCTATTTCAATTTACATTTCTCTAATTATTAGTTATTTAGAGCACTTATTTTCATATTACTATTGATAGATTAATCATTGGAAGATTTTTATTGATAAATTACTTTTGGAAACTGTCCATTCATATCCTGTGGCATTTTATTGATTGGGAATGGCTCTACTTTTTATTAATTTGAATCAGTTGCTGACATAACTTAGAAATGTGACCTACTGAAAAGATTTTCCTCAGTTTCTCATTTTTTCCTTTAATTTTAGCGACATTTAGTTTGTCTATAAAAAAGAAACATTTTGATTTCACATAATAAATACTACCTCTTTTTACCTCTTGTACACCTCTCTATCTTTTATTTGGTCATAAACTTTCCACTCCCCATAGATCTGATAATTTCTTCCATATTCTATTTAATCTGTTTACAATGAAACCGTTTGTGTCTAAATTATGTACCCATTTTGAGTTTATTTTGGCTCATGATGTGAAATTTTGGCCTAAATCTAGTTTCTACCAACCTTTTTAAAATTTTTTCTAACAAATTTTATCAAATAGTAAGTTGTCCCCCCAACATTTCCAGTTTTGAATTTTATGAGAAAAATAATTTACTATGATCATTTGCTTCTGTGTAGCTTTTGTGACTAATCTTCTCCTCTGACCAACTTGTTTATTTCTTACCCATTATTAAATTGTTTTAATAATTAGAGCTTTGTAGTATGGTTTTGGGAATGGGCCTATTTGGCCCCTGTTCTACCCCATTTTTAAATTTATTACTTGATGTTTTTTATATTTTGTTTCTTCAGATAGATTTTGTTATAATTATTTCTAACTGAATAAAGTAATTATTTGGATGTTTTATTGGTATGCTGTTGAATAAGAAAATAAATTCAGGTAGTATTGTTATGCTTATTACATTAGCTCAGCCTACCATAAGCAATTTATATTTCTCCACTTATTTGATCTCTCTTTCTCTGTGAAAAGAGGGTTTTGTAATTGAATTTACATAGTTACTTTGTGCATCTTGGCAGGAAGACTCCTACAAACTTCATTTTATATATACACACACAAACACACACACACACACACACACACACACACACACACACATATATATATACATATATACACATACATATATACTAGTATATATATATACATATATATATATATATATATATATATACATATACTTAATTTTAATGAAAATTCTGTTTATATTTCTTCCTATTGGATTTTGTTGGTAGTATATAGAGAGCCTGATATTTTATGTGGATTTATTGTTTTGCTCTGCAACTTTGTTGAAGTTGTTTATTATTTTGATTAGTTTTGAAATTGTCCTCTACAGTTTTCTAAGAAAAGTGTGATGTGATCTACAAAACTGATTATTTTTATTTCGCGTTTGCCTACACTTGTTCCTCCATTTTTTTCTTGTTGTATTGCTATAGCTAGCATTTCTCCAATGTAAAATTGAATGGGGATGATGATTATAATGTTGCTTGACCACTGTGTTATTATTGGAAATATGTCCATATCATTTTATGGAAAACTTCATTTATCCTTGTATTTTTAACAAGAACTGGTGTAGTACTTTGGTAAAAACTATTTTTTTATCTACCTTTTCTGTCAGATAACCTCAATATCTCCACCATCCTTGAACCCCCATATTTTGCAGATTAATGAAAAAGACTGAAAGACATTTAAATGACTTACCCAGGGCCATACAACTAGTAAATATATGAGGCAGGATTTGAATTCAGGTCTTCATGTCTCTAAATCTAGATCTGTCTACTGCATTATCTTTCTGCTTCATGACATACATGATACCCACCACTATATGTCTAGCCTTAGTAACTCTAACCTTTTCATTCCTAGTTCTAAAATTCTCGCTGCCTAATGGATATTTTTAACTGGATATTCTATAAATATCTGTAACTCAATATATATTTCCTTTCAAACACATTAGTCATGAGAACTTTCCTATTATACTCAGGACCACTACCATCCTTCCAGTCATGCCAGGTAACAATGTTAATGGTGTCTTCAACTCTTTGCTTTCACTCACAGCACATATCTAATCAGTACCAAATCTTGTCATTTTAGTCTCTCTAATACCTTGTATGCATCACCTTCTTTTTTCATGCAAAGCTGACACACATTTCATACCCTCACTTCCTCCTAAGTGAGCTATTGCTATAACATTTTAATTGGCCTCACTGCCTCAAGTCTCATCCCTCTCTGGACAATCGCCCACATAGTCAACTAAGGTAATGTTCCTAAAATGCACATCTGACTATGTGTATCCCCTGCCAAAGAAACCTTAGTGGTTCTTTATTACATAGACGGTCTAGGTGTGACTTCTGGTTTATGAGGATAACAAGATGAAGAATTGTGTTTGTGTATGCGTATGGGGCGGGGGGGGAGGGGGTGTACTTTTATTTTTCTAATCCCCATGACCTTTCAAAGTTGTCCAAAATAGAAATTATGCATAAAGACCCAGAATCCAAAGAATCTTTTTTAATAAAACATATGACTTGATGCTTACTGACCCTGATCTCATTCTGTACTCATCTCTAGCTTCCCATAGCCAGCTTAGTCACAGTCCTTTAGGAATAAAAGCATAATAGTAACATAACCCTGTACCCACAGTGTTGGAAAGCTTGGAACTATTGGTGCTTGGCCAGAAAAGTAAGGAAGATTATGATTGGCACAAGTTATCAAATCAGGACCCTGTATGAAAGCATTTTGGAGGTTGGGGTATACAGTGTTCCACCAAACATAAGGAACTAGGCAAACACCACAAGCAAAAGACAAAAATGGATAATGATCATATATTCTTATTATGGGGACAGGAAGATAGAGGCACAAATTCAGAAGAGGAGAACATTTTCAATAAACCCACATCTGAAAACTTAAAGGGGAATATAAACTGATCTCAAGTTCAAAAGGCCTCCTTGGAAGAGCTCATGAAAGATTTTAAAAGTCAAATAAGAGAGGAAGAAGAAAAATTGAATTAGGAAAAGAAATGAGAGGTATATAAGAGAGAGTCAGTACCTTGGAAGAGGAAGGGCAAAAAATGACTGTAGAAAACAAGTACTTTAAAAAATATAATTGGCAAAATGGAAAGAAAAGTACATTGAAGAAAAAAAATGCCTTAAAAAGCAGAATTGGTCAAATGGTAAACAAGGCACTAAACTCACTGAAGAATTGTAGAGAACTCCTTAAAAAAGTAAAATGGGACAAATGTAAAAGAAAGTACAAAATTTAATAGAACAAAATAATTTATTAAAAATTAGAATGACTCTATGAGATATCAAGAATCAGTGAAACAGAAACAAAAAAATTAAAAATGAAGAAAACATTTAATACATCTTTGCTAAAAACAACAGACTTGGAAAATAGACACAATTTAAAAATTATTGTTCTACCTGAAAACCGTGATGTGAAAAAGAACCTGGGCACCATATTTCAGGAAATCATCAAGGAAAACTGCCCTGAGGTCCTAGAAGCAGAAGATAAAATAGTCATTGAAAGAATCCACTGATCACCTCCTGAAAGAGATCCCAAATTGAAAATGCCAAGGACTATTGTAGTCAAATTCTGAAATTACCAGGTAAAAGAAAAAATACTGCAAGCAGCCAGAAATAAATGATGTAAATATCATGTCAGGGTTACACAGGACCTTAAAGCTTTTACATTAAAAGATTGGAGGCATGGAATACAAAATTGCATAAGGCAAGGAGCTTGGATTACAATCAAGGATCAACCACTCAATGAAATTGAGCACAATCTTTCAGGGGATGAGATGGACATTCAATGAAATTGGGGACTTCAAGACCTTCCTGATCAAAGGACCAGAGCTCAAGGGCAAATCTGATCTTCAAATACAAGACTCAAGAAAGACATAGAAAGGTAAACAGGAAAGAAAAAGAACCACATTTCATTAAAAAGGACAAACAGTTTACATCCCTACAAGTGAAGATGACCATTGTAACTCTTGAGAAATGTATTGTTATTATGACTTTTAAAAGGGTTACACAGACAGAAGGTGTGGTGATAAGCTGACTTTGATGTGATTGTAGGAAATCTAAGTGGTAAAAAGTGATAGTTCACACTTGGAGAAGAGGAAAGGAGGAGGGAGACAAGAGTAAATTATATCACAGAAAAAGGCACAAAAACTATTACTGTAGAGGGAAAAAAAGCAAGTAAATGAGCTTTGTTAGAACCTTACTCTCATCACATTTGGCTCACAGAGGGAATAAGATAGTTAGGTACAGAAATCTAATTTACCCTAAAGGTAATAAGAGGGAAAAGGGGAAAGAAATAGCAGGGGGTGGATAAAAGAGAAGGAGGAAGAAGTAAGGAGGGGGAGGGGCTGATGGAAGTCAGGGAAGACTGAGGAAAGGAGTGATCAAAAGCAAAACTCTACTGAGAAGGGAAAGGGATAAAGGAAAGAGAAAAGCATTAATGGTGTGGGTATTTGGATGGAATGAGAAGCTTATTATATTACTAATACAACCAACAACAAGATATAGGAAGATAAATTCCATTTAAGGTTACTGTAGACATTATAAAATGACTGGGAGTCTACCTGCTAAAACAAACCAAGGAACCATATGAACACCATTACAAAATACTTTTCACACAAATAAAGTCACAGCTAAATAATTGGAAAACTACTATTTTCTCATGGATTGGCCAAGCTTATAGAATAAAAATGACAATTTTGCCTAAATTAAATCACTTACACAGTGCTAAACCCATCAAGCAATGCTAGAATAAATAATAAAATTTATCTAGAAAAATAAAAGGTCAAGAATATTAATGAATTAATGAAAAGAAATAGAAGTAAAGGTGTCCTAGCTGCACCAGATCTTAAATTGTATTATAAAGCAACAATCATCAAAACTACTTGGTACCAGCTGAGAAACAGAGTGATGTATCAGTGGAATATATTAGGTATGCAAGACACAACAATAAATGACTATAGTAATCTACTATTTGATAAATCCAAAGACTCCATCTTCTGTGATAAGAACTCATTATTTAACAAAAACTGTGGGGAAATCTAGAAAATTGTATGGCAGAAACTAGGCAGAAACTAACATCTTATACTCTATACCAAGATAAAATCAAAATTAGTACATGATTTAGATATAAAGATTGATACTATAACAAACTAGGAGAGCAAGGAAGAGTTTACCTGTCAGATTTATGGAGAATAGAAGAATTTACAATCAAACAAGAGATAGAGGACATTATTAAATGTAAAATGGATGATTTTGACCACATTAAAATGAAAAAGGTTTTGTCCAAAGTCAATGTATCCATCTAGCCCCAGGTGGTAAAACAAGAAAAAGAGATTGGGAAAGGAGAGAGAGAGACCTTGTCTTGACAGTTGGGAAAGTAAATTCTACCATTTAGTACTATCATTTAATTCTTATGCCTTTTGCCTATGTTTTTATCCTCAGTGCTTTGCACAATAACTAGTATATAATAGGCACTTAACCAATGCTTATACACTGACTTCTTCAGATTCTCCATCAATTGAGATATTAAAGGAGAGGTTGCAAATCAATTTATTTAGGATGTTATAAACAATATACATCACTTCAGGTAGGATTACATAATCTTTAGTATTCATTGGATGCTGCCTACTCTTCTCATGTCAGTAACAATATAGGGAGTATATGTTGAAGTGAAGAAAAGTTAGATCAACATTGAGGTTAATGGGTTAACAGTTAAGAGAGAGGATCAAAGTGGCTTATATTGGTGTAAAAATACTGCATTATTGTGAAAGAAAGGCAAAACTATATACATGAAAGCATGGGTTTTTTTGTAGTAAATGCTGAATGACACTATGGGTGGAATTTTGGCTTTATATAGTCTAATTTTTTTTTTGAGGGGGGAAAGTTAGTGGATGCAGCTTTTATTTAGATCCCCTTACTGTTTCATAGTCTACAGTGATGTATAGTAAAAGCTTGTGCTACAATCATGTATAATGCCCTATGCTATTACACCAAGTCAGTATTCAAAACTAAGCTATTTTTCACTTTTGAGTCTCATGATTTTTACATGAATCTCTTAGATTTGTTTGCCGTAGGGAAAAGAGAGTTTGCCCTCTTTCTGAACAGAACTAGCTTTCACCAAGAGGATTTATTTACACAGGCCAAATAATTTACTTTATGTACTACACTTAACCTTTGTCTGCCCCCAGCCCATTTTCCAAAAAAGGGATAAAAAGAAGCATTTTCACTTTAACTCAGTTGAGACAGTGGATGTAGAAGAGTTTACAAAAATGAAGTCCTCCATTAGCTGTTAATATTAGTAATGATATTAATATCACTGTTATTATACTTATTGATAATGCTATAGTGAACAAAATCAAGTGAATGAGGCATTGGAACAACTTTGATGTAAAGATGTCAAGAATCCTTTATGAGATAATAGTAATACCCTCTTGGGATCTGGAGGCAGAAGACTGAGTTCAAATTCTTACTGTCACAATTCCTGTCTCTACAGCTCTGAACTATTTGGACAAAATGGGCAACATGTGCCTACAGAAAAACAAGTTTATAATGAAAACTTTATGTTCGCTTTATGCATATATGTGTATGTGTGTCCAAGCCTGTTACTCTCCTAAATTTCTCTGTTTCTGTCTGAGTAGCAACATCTACCTAATCACACAGATAGATAGCCTTGATATAATTCTCCATTCCCCTCTTCCATAAAGTATTCAGGGAGGACTAGCACCTCCAAAGTGAAGGCTTATTGAGCCCTTTTCAGGGCTGCTTGTGCACTTCTGGGGTCCACCTTCACCCAAGGCTCCCAGAGGTTATAGCATGTGCAGGAGACAACCTGGTAAACCATCAGACAGGCTAAACCAGGTTGAGAGTAACCAACAGACCTCAAAACTGTTGGGAAGGTAGGGGAGTGTCTACCCAAAGAATGGGAAGGCTTTACCCAGAAGAATGAGTGGATGAGAATCATTTGTTCCAGTGACCACAAAGGCAGCTTAAACAGGCTGTGCTTAGAGCATGGTCAGAAACCAAAGAAAGCAAGGTCATCCACTTCATCCCAGGCCATTACCAGTTGTCCTGACTTTTGTCCTGTGACTGGACTTTAATGATGAAGAGAGAGTGAGGTTGACAATTTGGACTTGTGCAACTCTGCCCCACTTAAATCCATTTCACATACAAGACATCACCCATGAGGTCATTGGTTCTCTTCGAAGTGAAGGATGAACATCCCCAAGAAGTTGAAAAATATTGTTATTTTTCTACACATGCTTTTATATAGGTTGCTTTTGCCTCTATCCTTTTGCATCAAATAAGCCTCCTTTTAAGCTATTTAAGATCTCAGCATTCTTTTGTCATATAGATTATAATTAATTAAAATATTTGTATGTCATGTTAAATAAAAGTTTGCAAGGATTTCTAGCTCTTTAAGTTTGTCTTCTTTGCACCGTTTTTCTGTTTTCCAGCCGATGCTCTTATTTAGCCAAACCTGGGTTTAAAGATAAAATTATGCCTTTATCCACCTTTGGTATCTTTTGAAGCTGAGGGTATTGTCGCAAAACAGTACAAACAAACAAATAAATAATGAGCAGGCCTTACCTTATTTTTCTAATTTTGTTGTTATATAATGATGATATATAATGAGTTCCAGTGTTTCTAGGTTTCTTGTGGAATAAGAATATGGAAATACACCATTTGATATGTTATACAGTTAGGCTATGATAGATGTTCATTTTTTTTTTTAAATTTCCAAGCAGCTAGATGGTACAGTGGATAGAGCAGTAGATCTGGAGTAAGGAAGATCTATGTTCAAATGTGCTCCAAAATACTCACTACTAGTGTGACCCTGGGCTCTCCCAGGCACTTAATCTCTATCTCATTTTTCTTACCTGTAAAATGGAGATGATAACAGCATCTCCCTTGTAGAATTATTGAGGGTCAAATTGAGACATTTGTAAAGATCTCAGTATGGTATACCTGACCCATACTAGGAACTATGCAAATGCTTATTCCACCCATTATGCTGGAACCAATTATAATATTTTACATAATTAAAACATTAAATAATGAAAATTAAAATATCTGTCACCCCTTCAGGGGATTTATTTTTCATACCAATCTGGGTCTAGCTGTAATCTGTGTTAAATTAATGACCTTAGTTCTGAGTAGGGCCCACCACCTATAATCACTTTGTGCTCACAAGACTACTCTTTGATTATCTGAAGCAATTACATCACGGTTACTTAAGGTGGCCAATCATATCACCAAAGCCCGTGTGGACAGTGCTTCTGAGTTTCTGTCAGGTTTTAAAATTGCACTAATATCTTAGAAACTAAAATGTCTTTGTTCTTTATCCAATCAGTAATTGCCTATGATGCCATTGCAATGTGTAGAGCTTTGAAATTATTATTATTGCTCTTATTCTTATTTGTATATTGTTACAATTGTCCTTCTTAGTATCATCATCATCATCATCATCATCACCATCATCATCATTAGTTTACCAAGATGGAGAAGCATTTGGACTTTCCATAAAATCACATAGTGTTGGCATTGAAATGCCCTTTAGAGATTGTCTTTTCCAACATCCTAATTTTACAGATGGGGTAACTGAGTCTCACATGTCACCCTTCGAGGCTAGGAAAGATAAGAATCAGGAGTGCTCTATTAACTTGAAACAAAATGTTCTTTCATTAGGTATTTCTGACTATCATTATTTTCTGAATACCATTTCAGTCAGGTGCCTTTAGCAAAGCAATTTCATAAGTTAAAGAATATTTAACCCTTCCACTCTTGCCCAATGTAACAAGAATAATAACTAATATTAATAATAATAAAATCTCCTTTCTATGTCTTTCAGGGTTTCATTCTTGAATGAAGAAACCTGGTGCTACCATGGGAAACATTTGCTGGTAAGTGACTCCTCGATTTTTCCTAGCCTATCTTTAATTCAATATCCCTTGGCCCCCTGTCTTGGACCTCTATGGTCAGTGTCTTAAAGTACTAGTATAGGTTAGATAATTCAAATCCATTGTGATAGTCAAGCCACTAGATGTTTTTCATCTCCTATTGATATAGCAAATACGCTTTGGGGGTTCCTTTTAAGGTTTTAAGGACAAGAATAATAAAACCTTCAAGGATGGATCAACATTGATTGTCTTGGGATGAATCCATCTTTTGATCAATCTTAGAGAAATATTTTAAAGGATTTCATGGAACTGGAAGCAGAGTGAGAAGGAGAAGAATAATGCCAATTCAATAATTGTATATATATGTGGGACTTACATGGTACATGCATATAATCATTTTATGTTGCTGTTTTGACCTTATATCTTAAAAGAAAAATTTGCATGTGTTTATGTTTCTGTACTGTGTGTGTTTGTATGCACATGTAGAGAGGAGGTAGATGGGTATGTGCGTGTGTATAAGAAATCTAAAATTTAACATGGAATTTCAAAGTAAAGTTCCTTTCTTAACTTCCATTAGTCATTTTGTTTTTTATCAGTTGTGCTCTTCATAGATGTTTTATTTCTAAATATTTTTTTGATTTCCTGATGTAAATAGACATAGGAAGATCACTCAACTATTTTGTGGTCCTTGTTTTTATAAGCATTCACTTTCCTTAGTGAGATCTTCTTTAAATCTGGAGGTTTATTAAGTTTTCGAGATTGGGTCCTGTGCCCCTCAATAGAGTAGCATCAGGATAGATTATATACCTACCATGTGGTAGAGCCAGAATTAATTGCCCAGAGGTTCTTTAAAATAGTCCATTTATTCCACAGAAATACTATTAAAATGGGCAGGGAAGGAAGGGAAACACTGAACATAGTGTAGGCTAGTATTCTAAGGCAGAGATAAATTTAAGCCTAAAGCAGGGCAGGAAAATGTAGACAGAAATAAAGGTTATTGTGGTAGTGGAAAATGTCTTTATGGAATTTGTCACCATTTTCTTTTTGGGAGTTGAAAGATTTGTCAACTCCTCCCATATATTCCTTTTAAAATGCTCATTCCAAAGAGACACTTGGATTTGGAAGTCTAATAAAACTGAATCAAGTTTAGAGCTGAGGCTTAAGGAACTTTATTTTTAATTGCCTTTTGAACGATGCAACTTTTGTAAACATGACTTGATATTTAAAGTTGAATGAATCTAGCGTTCAGCACCCTGGTTTCTTAAAAGCAAACAAACAAAAAACCTAAAGAGAAGACCCAGTTATTTACTACTAGTGAATTTTCTGTGACATCTCAGAGAGGTCCTTGTGAACATATCATACCAGTTAACATTTATATAGTACTTAGTACTTGGCAAGTATTGTGCTAAATGCATTACAATCATATTGTTGCATCCTTACAACAACCGTGGGAGGGAGGTGCTCTTATTAGTCCCATGTTTTGTTTCATTGTATTTTTGCTTGTTTTTCAATGGACGAGGAAACTGAGGTAAACACAAATCTGCTACGTACAGATCATTTTGCTTGCACACAAATAAGGGACTTATTTGAGTAACACAGCTAGTTCTGTCTAAGACCATATTTGAAATCAGGTCATCCTGACTAAAGCACAGCTCTCTATCCCCTGTATCACCTAACTTCTGGCAGAAAAGTGAAAAAGCTAAGAAAAATATCTTTGTGGTTTGTGTGATATGACCTATTCCAGGGGTGGGGAATCTGTGGCCTCAAGACCTTATGGCCTTCTAGGCCTTCAAGGTCCTCAGGTGTGGCATTTTGACTGAATCCAAGTTCTACAGAACCAATCTTTATATTAAGGGGATTTGTTCTGGAAAATTTGAATTCAGTCAAACGGTCGCACTTGAGGGCCTAGAGGGCCACATGTCACCTCAAAGTTGCAAGCTCCTTACCCCATAATCTATAGTTCAGGGGGCAGGATGAGAAAGTAAATTCTCACCTACTTCATCGAAATTTGTATTGAAATACCAACTGTACATATAAAATAAAGATAAATTAAGTATCTAAATGTTCTAGGCTCATAGTTGACAGAACCATTTTTAGAGACATAATTAAACAGTTCTACTTTGTGGTGCCAGGATTCACATAGGAATGGAATGCATTAAGTCCTCCCAGAAAATAACATGACTTTAGGTAAAATAACATTATATTTTTTGTGATCTTAATGATAATAAAAAAATTAATGAACAACATTCAGTTGCAAGTCATGAGTAGAGGTTAGTAATAAGAATAACAACACCAATAATAATAGGTAACATTTATATAGGACTTGGAAGGAGTGCTAGGCCTGGAGTCAGGAAGACTAATCTTCCAGAGATCACATCTACTCCTGATCAATTCCTAGCCCTGCAACCTTGGGCAAATCATTTAACTCTGTTTGCCTCAGTTTCCTCATCTGTAAAATGAGCTGGAGAAGGAAATGGTAAACTACTCCAGTATCTCTGTTAAGAAATCCCAAAACACAGTCATAAAGATGACTAAAAAATGACTGAACACATATAGTGCTGACTGTGTGCCAGATAATGGGCTAAACAGTTACCAAATGTTCTCTCAGTTGAGACTGAGCACAACCTTTCCATCGTGTTATCAGAAACATGCACATATTTAGTAAGAAGAATAATGTGACTTTTGCTTACCTCTGAAATCTGGAGTGAGAGTCGAATTCTTGGACTGATAATCTTGGCTGCCTACCAAGTAATCAGGCAGCCAATGGTTGACCTGATTATATTATTTCTGTCATATGAAAACTGAGTTTGATCTCAACAAATTCAATTCAGCAAATATTCAACTCAACAAGCCCTTTAAAGTACCTTCTATCTTCAGGGAGCTATGCTGTACACAGATCATTTTGCTTGCACATAAAGAAATAGAAACCTATCAGTTGAATAACTAAAAATTGACCATATGTTGTTCCAGGGATTATTCCTCAAGGTGAAGATGCCAGATTCCCTCATTCCACCAAAAAATAAAAAACAAAAACAAACCCTTATGCTACTCATGGAAAATGTTGATGGGTACTATCTGTACATTTAAAATATGAAATTGACTCAATTGTGATTTATTATAATATCATAGAATTAAAACTAGAATGAAATTTTGAGATCATTGAATACAGCTTTTAAGTGACTCATTCATGTTCATAAAGCTAATGTCTAAGAGGGTATTCAAACTCAATTCTAGGCAGCTGAGTATAATAGCAGATAGATTTTTGGACTTGGATTCAGGAGGATCTGTGTTCAAAACTTCCCTAATAGGTACTAGCTGTTTGATCATGGGCAAATTACTGAATCTCTTTTAGCTTTTGTTTACTCATTTGTAAAATAGAAACAGTAATAGCACCTATCTCAGAGAGTTGCTGGCAGGATAAAATTCGATAAAATATGTAAAGCACTTTGCAAAACTTGAAGCAGCATATAAATTCTGCAAATCTTTTGTTATTCCTGACTTATTCCAGCACTCTATCTACTATGCCTCATGATCTTTCAAATAATATTTATTGAATAAAGTAATATATGTATATGTTTAAATAAAAAATATTTGAAACATATTAAAGCATCTGCCCCATGTACTTCTCTGTTCATCAGGCTTAGAGTAATTTTAAACTCCACATAGGCCACACCACTTGGTGGCAGACACAGATTGTGAGACATGGTAGCAGAAAAGAATTAAAGAGCTGAATGAGTTTCAACATCACCTTGGCAAGGGACAAGCCTTGAAGTATTCAACCATACAGTCAGGCTAGAGAGATGTAGGATAGATAATAGTATGGATGATGAATTTAGAAATTCATGGAATGACCAGTTTTAAAACATAATTTGAATCAAGTTTGGAGGGAAGTGTCAAGTAGTCAAGTGAAGAATATCAGAGATTAGTTGGTGCTACTCAACTTTTTTTTCCTCCTAATAATCAGTTGCTTGGTTGATGTCATAGAAGGCATGATTGCCAAATTAAGAGATGGCATAAAACAAAGAGGCATAGCTAAAATGTTGGAAGGGAGAATTATCTTGTAAAAATCTAGAAACAGACAAGAATTATTGGCTTTATTAAATAAGAGCTTGAATAGGGTCAAATGGAAAATTTTAAACTTCTTTTTAAAAAAATCAACTTTGGATGGGAAAGTTATGAGTAGACAATAGTACTTGCAAAAAACAGCCTTGGGAAGAGGAGTTTATTTTGTGTTCAGTATGAATTAATAGTGTGACATGGCAGTCACAAATATTAATGTTATTGAAGGCTGTATTGTAGAGAGGTATACTATGTAGAGCAAGGAAGGTAAAGGTTTCTATGTTTAACTCAGTAATGATCAGACCACATCTGGTATAACAAATTCAGTGTCGGGTACCACATTTTAGGAAAGATATAAACATGGTGTCCAATATTTTGGACTCAGCTTTCTGCTACATATGTGACTTTGAAGAAGTCCTTGGAAATAATTTAATTGTAAAATGACAGGGTTGCATTAGATCATTTCAGAAGCAATTTTAAGTTGTAGATCTAAGATCCTATGAAGCCAGATTGCATTTGGAAGTAGACAATTCAAATAAGAAGACCATGTGACCATTTTATATGGAAATCAGTTAAAGAAATAAGAGATTTGGGGCAACTAGGTGGTGCACTGAATAGAGCACTGGCCCTGGAGTCAGGAGGAACTGAGTTCAAATCCGGCCTCAGACACTTAATATAAAACTAGCCATATGACCTTGGGTAAGTCACTTTACCCCAACTGCCCTACCTTCCCTCATCAAAAAAAAAAGTAAAAGAAATGAGAGACTTTTAATAAGTAGAAGAGAATAAAGAGTATGACAATAATTTCCAATTATTTATAGGACTGTCTTAGAGAAAGTGTATTGGGCTTGTTCTTGTTTTCCTTAAGGGCACATCTAGCAGCATTCAATCAATAAATGTCTATTAAGCCCCTACTATGTGCCAAACAATTTTCTAGGAACTAGATTTCAGAGATGAAAGAACAAAAACAAAAGTTTCTGTTTTCAAGGAGTTTATGTGCTATTGGAGGAGGCAAAATTAACATGAATGAGTATATATCAAATAAATGCAAAGTGATTAAATATAAGGGAGTTGGGAAGAGAAGGAGCTAATAGATGGTAGATAAAGAATGACTGGACAGAAGATAGAATTTAAGTAGAGATTTGGAGGAAATGAGAGTTTCTATGAAGTAGAGATAAGGAGGGAGCACAGTATAAGCATGGGAGACAGCCAGCATAAAGGGACCCAAAGAACAAATGGTGTGCTAGTGGTTAAGGAAAAATAAAAAAATCAGTAAGGTTTGACCATAGAGTGGGGGAAAGGGAGTTTTATATAATGAAGCTCAAAAATATAGCATGAGTCAGACTGTGAAAGTCACCAAAAGTCAAATGAGGAAATGGGGAAGGGAGGAGAAATTTCAAAGAGACAGATTTAGGTTTAATATAAAGGTAAAATGTCTTAGCAGTAAGATCTATCCTGCAGTCTAATGTGCTAGCTCAGAGTTATCTAGTTCCTTCCTCACTGACAGAATTTAATCAGAAACTAAATATATCAGTTACATTGTAGAGAAAATTTTCTGATCAAGAATGATTTGAGTTAGATCATACTGAAGTGCCTTCCAAATCTCATATTCTGTAACTGTAAGGAGGAAAAAAAGCAGTTGAAACAACTGATACCCATCTACACATATATCTAATTTAGTTATACAGAAAAGTGTTGGGCTAAATATACTTTACTCTGTGTGTATGTGTGTGTGTATATGTATATATGTACCATATATATGTATATATGTATGTATATATACATGTGTGTACGCATATATGTGTATATATATAGTATTATTCTTAATTCCCCACTCTGACCCCATATTGATCTCTACAACATCTCTCATACAAATACGCTTCTCTCCACTCATATATTTACCACATTAGTTTATGTGCTCCTTATCTCTCACTTGAAATATTGTGATCACCTCCTAATTCTCAAGCTTTTCCTTCCTCTAACCAAAGCCTACATTCAGCTACCAAAGTAATTTTCTTGTAGCTCAGGTTTGATCATGTCACCTCCCTACTGAGAGAGTTCAAGTGGTTCCCTACTATAAGGACTCATTATAAACTCTTCATTGGGGGCATTTAAAAATTGTTATTACCCAGTCCCTTGCTAGCTTTCTTTCAGGTCTTGCACTTTACTCCTCTCCATGCCTTTTATGCTTCTTTCATTCTGTCTATATGCTGACATTCACGCCTGTCCTTCCACATTTTTTTTTGTGCTGATTGTTTCCCATGTCTTATAATAATTTTGGTAATGATGCTGCTGAAAATAATATTAATGTCACTACTACCAATAAGAGTTTTTGTATTGCACTTTATCATCTGTTGTTGCTTTTCAGTTCTTTCAATTATGTTCAATTCTCTGTGACCCCCATTTGTGTTTCTGATTTGCTATGTTCCTTTTTGGCTCATTTTATACATAAGGAAACTGGATTAAGTGACTTGCCCAGGGTCACACAGCTAGTAGTTATCTGAGTCAATATTTGAACTCAGGTCCTCTTGACTCCAGACCTATCTACTTGGTGAATCTAGAAATTAATGGGATGACCAGTTTTAAAACATAATTTGATTTAAGTTTGGAGGGAGGTGTCAAGAGTCAAGTAAAGAACTTCAGAGATTAGTTAGTGCTACTCAGCGTTTTTTCCTTCTGATGATCAGTTGCTTGGTTGATGTCATAGAAGTCATGATACCACCCTTCTTTAAGATTTACAAAATACTTAAAAACAGTAATTCATTTGGCGCTTACAATAATCCTCAAAGGTAAATGCAATTAGTATTCTGATTTTTATAGGTGAGAATACTAAAACAGAGTTTAAGTGATTTGCCAAGGGTCACACAGCTTGTTAGTATCTGAGGCTGGATTTGAAATACAGGTATTCCTAACTCCAGGTCCAGCACCTTATCCATTGTGTCACTTAGCTGCCTTAACCATTAAGAATCCCTGGTTTCCTGGAAGATATCTTTTACAGCTGGACTTCTTTTCTAAGTATGCCTGTTTATAATCTGTGTATATATATAGATATAGATATAGATAGATATAGATATATAGATATAGATATAGATAGATATAGATATAGATAGATAGATATAGATATATATAGATATATTCAATCTACTACTATAATTTTCTGACTCCACCATTAGAATGTAAGATTTTGAAATCAGGGAGTGTTTTCATTGTTTCCTTGTTTCCACAGGAAATGACATACTGCTTACAATATATTGATTGCTCAATAAATATTTATTGAATGATATGAGAATATTTGGGGAAAAAAAGTTTTTAGGTACTGCACAAGTACCATAGTGAAAGTGATAATGTGATGGGTTTGGAGCCAGGTGACCTGGATTTTAATCTCTGTTCTGCCACTTACTGGTTATATGACCTTTGTCAAATAAATCTGCCTCTCCAAGACAAGGTTTCCTCTTTCAAATGAGGTAGTTAGGCAATCTGTCCTCCAAGATCCCTTTCACCTATAGATTTATGATCCTCTACGATTCATGAATCTAATAGATCTATTGATGTCTCCTACAATACTTATTTTAGTTTGAGGAATAACATCTGTATTTAAAAGATATGACTGATAATGTGAGGTAGAATGATAAAGGAGACAGTGCTGCACCTAGAGACAAGAAAAACTCTCTTCAACCACTGTATTTAATACTTGTGCTCTATGTGTTGAATGTCAACCTGCCTCATTTCTCTGAGCCCTAAAAAGCCTTTAAGATTTTATTTCTGCTAATTGATAGACAATTATGGTCTCCAGTGGCAAAAGTAATTTTCCACCAATGAAATCACAAGCCCTTAATCAGTTGCCAGGAGGGTGATCTCAATTTGTAGGGAAAGAATGTTGGATTTGAAATCAGAAGATTTGTGTTCAAATGCCAACTAAGCAACCATCAAACTATGTCACCTTGAGTAAATCACATTACTGCTCAGGGCATCAGTTTTATTATATGAGCCTGAAATAGTTTAACTTGAAAAATATTACTTTTAGCTCTAATGTTTTATGATATAATAGTCCTGTGATAGAATAGTGTTGTAATAGTTTTAAGATTCCTTCCAGCTCGTCTTTGCTAGCATGCATTCTAACATTTTTATACTTTTAGCTCTGTCATGCAAGAATGTTATGAATGTTTCATTGATGACATTCTTATTTATGTGAAGCATTTTTAGGTGCTGAATACATGCTTGTTGTCTGATTGACTTTCATAAACATTTAAGATAAGGATGATGTACATTGGGAAGTAAATTTGCCAACACAAAACTTGCCAGTTCCCAAGATTTGTATACAAAGTAAATCAATCAGATATAAATAAATGGCTTTGTTTCTACTGAAAGGAGATAGACAAATTCAATGCTCACAAACCAGGTAAAGTGAGAATTTGAAAAGTTTTCAATGATTATGCGGCCATTTTTCTGTCATTAAATTCTATGAATGCCCTGATTTCCCTATGCTATATATTATTTTATTCAGGGAAAGAGTGAGGTGTGTGTGTGTGTGTGTGTGTGTGTGTGTTACTAAAAATTGAGAAAAAGAATAAACACTGGGCAACATGTTGAAACAAAAAATTCTAGAGTATCATTTATAATTTTGTTACTAATGTCGCTAAAACACAGATCCGACTCTGTTATTTCATGCTCTATGTAATAGTCTTCTAATCTTACTTCTGATATCAAACCAATCTCCTTTCTTTGCTAACTGTAGCTCTTTACAACCTAAATCCAACTAATTTTTCTAGTTTTATTTTGTTGTTATGTGGTGCTGCAGTGGAGAGAGGTCTGGGCCTAGAGCCGGGAAGACATAAATTCAAATCCAATCTCAGACATTTACTAGCAGTGTGACCCTGGTCAAGTCACTTAGCCACTATTTGCTTCAGTTTCCTCTTCTAAAAATGAGGATAATAACTGAACCTACAAAACAGGCTCAATTTGAGGATCAAATAAGGTAATAACTGTAAAACGCATAGAGCAGTGCCTGGCACAGTCAGTGCAATACAGATTTCAGCTCTTGTGCATTACTCCCCTTTAACATATTCTTCAGTTCAGCCATATTCCCTTCTTGCTATTTTTCCACACATTACCTAATATGTCCCTTTTAAGTGTTTTTGTACAAGTCAAATTCAAATATGCTCCCTATTCAGCCCCATCTGTTAGAAACCCTTGTATCTTTGAAACACTTTAGAACTCTGATCAATGTAGTAGTCAGCCATAACTTCAGAAGACTGGAGTTTTAAACACATTACTCACTTCCTGCCAAAGAGGTGATAGACATAAAAATTGCCATAACCAATGTGGGATTCTGTTTTCCTGGACTATGCTAATTTGCTATGATGGGTTTATTTTATAGTTCAATTTGATGGTAGTGGGGGAGTAGGATGGAATAAAAGGCACAGAATATATAATTTCATATGAGAATAAATAAGAAAATACATAAATTTACATAGAAAGAATTTGGGGAAGGGCTATTTCGAGTTTCCTTCAAAACTCAGCTCAATGTCACTTACTTCATAAGAGACCCTCTCTCACTGCCTCAGTTACTGATAACACTATCACCAAAATTCCTCTGTATTTTTGTACATTGTATCTAATACTTTGTGTATATATTATCTCCCCTAATAGAATATAATCTTGTTGAGTTCAAGCATTGATTGATTTGTTTTTTTGTATCCCAATACCTTCCACAGAACTGGAACATAGAAAGCATTTAATAAATACTTACTCATTGATTTCCTCTTCTTTCTGACATGACAGCATTAATTGATATGTTGTAATATTGGCCATATGAGACAAAAAACAACAGCGAAGTGGAGTTGGATGATAATAATGAGTCCAAAATCTACCATTTACCAGCTTTTTGATCCCAGATGATCCATTTTCATAAGCTCAGTTTTCTCACCTGTATAAAAGTGATAGTAAACATTAGCCCTGCCTATTTCTCAGTTGCTGAGAAAAAGAATGCAAAATCCTACACTTTAGTTTGAAGAATCAAAAACATAAATACAGAGTCTAAAAGGTGTGACTAAATAACAATCTCTGTGAAAAAGAGCTGGGCACTTTAGTGACCTCCAAGTTAACAATATAACATGGCAGCCAGAAAAGGTAATAGAAGATTAGTATAATTTAAAAGAAGTGTAGTGCTCTTAATAACGGTCATAATAATTCACTCCAGTGTGCTCTGATATCTTTGTTGGTTAATATTCTTCCAAAATATTATTTATAAAAAGAAGTGGAAGAGAACAGGAAACCAGGTCATAAGGATAAGTTGAAGGAGGTGGGCCTCTTTAGCCTAGAGAAGGTCAAAGAGAGATATGAGTTATTTCAAAATCTCCAAAGGTGGAAAAAACCAAGAGATTTGTCCTGTTTTTTCCTTTGATGCTAGGAACAAGAATATTGGGTTGAAATTTCCTGGAACTGGATTTAGAGTTAAGGAAAAAAATCCCCAACACTTAGAATTGTCCAAACATCTTATGTGATATATTGGGAAGTTGAAGTTTCTCTTTCCTCGTGATCCAGTGGAAGCAGAATGATGTTTTGTTGTAGATGCTGTTGAAGGGACTATAAATTTCAGAATAGTTACTGCTCTGCACTGGCAGAGGGAAGCCCTCAGAGGAAATTCCATGTGTCTATGAAATTATAAGTCTGTAATGAAAACAAAGAACCTATTGTATAAAGTATGGTAGTGTCAACTGAAATAATAAATGTAAAACAATTCACCATCCTTAGATAACTTTATTATTAATAGCTTTTAGCTAAAATCTCATTCTGATAATACATTTTTTTTCAGAGTAATCTGAAGTTAATCATCCTCTCATACAGATTCTGTCAAAAGACCCTCTCTTGGTCTGCATTATGCGTCCTGTCACCCTAAGATGCTTTTTGCCTGCCCTCCTTCAATCTCTTCTTCTCACAGTCTTGCTCTGTCTTTAATGTTATTTTCAGGTGCCATCGCCTCCACAAAGACTTCCTTGGCAAACTGGGAGAAGCTTTCTACCTCTTCACATTTCTCATGATGCACTCCTTTAGAATTTTTCCACATCTTGGCTTAGATTACATTAGTATTTGTGTCTTATACCCCACCACACCACATCCCCATTAGAGACATACTGTCATTTTTCATCTTTTTTTTATCTTCTGAATGAGCATAGGGAGTGGCAAATTGTAGGCCTTTAAGTCACTATTTTTTTTAATAATATCGAATTGAATGATAAGCCCGATACAAGAAGGACAATATTCAAAGTTAGCTCAATAGTTCACCCAATGACCTCACTATCAGAATGAGGGGAGTGAACTCAGTTTCTTGATCTTATTCCAGAATATGAGATGTTTCCTTTCTTTTAAATTCATGAGGAATATTGGTAGGGCCTGGATCAGTGGTTTCACTGGTGTAGGCAACTACAAAGCAAAGAAACCTCCTCTATCAATGCAAGTTGGTACCTTTGCAACATGATTTTTAGAAAGTTTGGTAGATTCCTTAGAGCTTATATTGCTTTCACTGCATCACACAGATAGTATCTGTCAGTGATGGAACTTGAACACAGATTTTTCCATTTTCAAGGTCAGTTTTCTATCACTATACCTCATGCACATGGTCTAAAAGTTTCCAGAATTCATGGACTTTATATTAAGCAGTAGATAATTCATTACTTTTCAGACCTCATCATGTATACTAAAATAAAATATGACTTTTAAACATATCTATAAAAAAATCCCAAATCAAAGGGGAAAAAAAAACCCAACATGAAATGGTATTCAGTAACTAAACTCAATGAGCAGAGCTCACTCTCTAGTCTACCAGAATAACTTGAATGTTTTCATGAAGCAATAAAGTACCTCAGGACCACAAAATTCCTTATTGGTCATGGGAATGGTCAGCCAGCCGGCACAGCTAAGCTTCAAAGTCTGCTTTGTTAATAGTGTGGAGACTCTTTATTCAGGCGATGCTAATGTGTAGCCCATCCATAATAAATGACCCATAGGGGAAAAGATTAATCATCTCGGCAGTTAGTGGGTTTGTAAGGTGAATCACCTTTCTGCTTGAAAGATTCCTTTACCAATGCATATTTAGAGGAATGAAAACTGTAAAGAAGATGAAAAGCACATCAAACATTTATCTCAGAGTTTCATTTTCTAAGAACTAGCAGGTGTGTAATACAATTTCTCAGAGGGAAGGAAAAGAAAAACTGCTCAAAACTCTCTCCCGGTATATACACACAGATAGATTAGGTGTTCTATTGGTGTTGGACAGTGCCAGACAACTTTCATGCACAAAGTTCCTGGGAATTTTAGGCTTCACCAAGGAGTACTCCAAGGTCAATGTGTAAAACCAAAAGAGGGGAAACTTATAAATGGTATCGTGGAAGAGTAGAACTGGAAGGGACTTTAGAGAATAGTATTAGAAGACAATAGAATATTGGAAGATAGCATATGCAATCTTAGAGTGGGAAGGGACCTTGGTACATAGAATCTTCAAACATTGAAAATACTGTTAAAGTTAGTAGGTACTTTCTTTAGTAAGGTGCTCAACTTTGAACACGGAATGTTTGAGCTGGAAGAGACCACTGATATCATCTAATGCTAACCAATTGTGTTAATATATGCATAAGCTCCAGTTTTTCTCAATGTGCAATGGATGTGCATTCTGAGCATCTGAGCATCCCAAGCAAATCCTCAAACATTTCTCTCTTCTTGCCATTAAAGTAGGGAAAAGTGACCAAAATCTTGATAAATAAATAATTCCTTATACCTACTACCATCTCAGAAAGGTTAGACATAGGAAGTGTTTGAGCTTTTCAAAGAAAGAATATTTGAAAATCAATAATTCAAATAAATCATATTTTTGTAACACTAAAGAGATCCAGAACACGCTTTTATTACAACAGTAGTGTTGAGTAATCATTCTTTCTCCAAACTATCTATTGCACCTTTCAACTGCTTCTAAAAACTCACGTAATCCTTAATGTCTGTTAATTTCAATCATGCCAATCTCTCTTCTAATATTTAGTAGTCTCTCAACTCTAGGAAGTTCTGTATTTATGAGTTACACCCATGAAAGTTAACTGGTATTAGGTGAAAAAAATGGGCCCAGAGATTTAAGGTGATTGACCCAGTCAGTGGGATTGGGGGGGGGGTGGTGGTTGTGGGATTGGGAACAGAACTATGACTGGAATCCAAGCCATTCTATTCCTACTGGAATATAAATGTTTTTTTTTTTCACTATGCTGTCATGATTCTTATAGAATTGGAACATCATCAAATCTAGGAACTTAAGAGTTTTAAGAGTTGGGAGAGATTTTAATGGCTACTCCAATATATAACAGGTAAAATAATTTCCTCTATAGCATATCAAGTGAGTAGTCAACCATCCTTTGTTTGACCACTTCAGCAAAGGGAAAATAGACTATTTCTTAAGCCAGCCCATTCCCTTTTTATGAATACTTTGAATTGCTAGATTGCTTTTCTTGAAATCTAACCTTAATTTACCTGTTCCTTTGAGTTACATCCTCTTGCTCCAAACAAAATGTGTTTACTCCATCTTCCATATCACAATCTCCAGATACTAGACCACAGGTGTTACTTCCCTGGTAGGCTTCTCTTTACTATTTTTCTGATTATTTTTTTAACTTGAGACTATAATTCCATATGATGTCTTCCTTGATTTTGTGAATTTTCATTTTCCCCTTGATCTCATTTTTTTTCCTTTACATAATGTGAAATATACTTTCCTTTAGATTATTTCTGAGTTAACCCCCCTTTTTTTTTCTACTCATCTCTTATCCCCTGCCCTCCTTGCTCTTCCTAGCTATCTTCTTATTCTTTTGTTTTACTCTTAATTGACATGAAATATAACATAGCACAAAGAACACAGGGATGGTGCTATAAGCCTTGAGTTTAAATGCAACTTCTATTATGTTCTTGTAAACTTGGGAAAGTCAGAACCTCCCTGCATTTCTGTTTCTCATTTCAAAAATGAGAAGATTATACTAGATGCCTTTTGAGATCCTTTCTAATCTGAGATTTATAATGCTATGACCCCTCTGCAACTCAAATTCTATACAAGATAGGGAAGAGAAAATTTACATGTTTAACTTAGATAAAATAGTTTTAGTGTAAATAGTTATTACTAGCTTGAGGTAATTGAAAAACATTTATGCAGAAAGGAGTTTAGACTTATTTCTCTTAGTCCCAATTGATAAACACTGCTAGGGGATTTGGTGGTAGGATGGATATTTCAATTAAACATCAAAGAAATGTTCTCAAGGAGTACAGAATTTAGAGTCAAAGGACCTGGGTTAAAACTTCAGCTTTCTCTCTTACTACCCATGAGATTTTATGTAAATCCATTGGTATTATAGTGTTAGAATGGTCTTCACAAATTATCTAGTCCAAGTCCATTGTTGGGGGAAATGAGGCACAGAAAGGTTAACAGATTTGTTCAAGTTTATACAGGTAGTAATTTATCTGAAGCAAGATTTGAAAACAAATATTTTATATTCACATACTATTTTTTATGTACCGTATGGCTAGGGCTTGGTTTTCCTATGTGTAAAATAAAGGGGGTTATCCTCATCAAACACCAAGGTCCCCTCCTGATTTAAATCTATTATTCAATGAATGAAAGCTGTCCAAAATTAGAATGGGATGCCTTAGGAAGTAATAAATTCATTATTTCTTAAAGTCTTCAAAGGAGAGGTCAATTGACCATGTTTGTTCTTCATTATGGTATGGACTAGGTTATCTTTTTTTTCAACTCAGAGATTCTGTGATCCTCTATAAATTGCTCAACTATCTCCTAGGGGTTATTCTTAAAATTAAGATTCATGAAATTTACACCAGGCTCAGAGTCTAGAGATTTGGTTTAAAGTATCAGCTCCAATATGTAGTAATTGTATGATGTTGTAAAAAAGATTTAATCATTCTTGTACTGCTAAAATCCCAGAGATGAGAAGATAAAATAAAATAATGGACATAAAATACCTTGTGACCCCAAATCTCTTTACAAATGTGTTATGTTTTAAATATATAGTATAATATGATCCCAGTGTCTAGGTGTAGGGTATGAAGACAAGGGCAGAATGTAGTGGTGAATCAATCAGTGATAAAGTGTTTGGGCTAAGAAGAGGAAAGAATGAAGAGTTTAATGTCAGTGATATTTACCTTTATTTGGTTTCTGGATATGCATAATGATTGGTTTTATAAGTCTTGAAATTTATGTGATTTTTGAGAGGTTGTGAGGAGACAAAGTGGTGATATTTAAATTTTAAAAATTTATTAAGATCCCTCAAACTATGAATACACAAGAAATAAAAGATGTCTTGGATCTTTCAATTCAATTATACTATATTAAAAAAATACTACATAGAAAATATTGGAATGATGAAAAAAATACAAGGGTTTGGAATCAGGGAACTTTAGTTGGAATATTGGTTCTATTATTGCCTGTGTAACTTTTTGGAAAAAAACTAAACAAAACATTAACCTCATTGGGGCTCAGTTTCCTCCTCTCCAAAATGAGGAGAGTGAACTAGATCATAGGATACTGCATTTTGTATGGAGAGGGAACTCAGAGACAATCTATTTCACTAATTTTACAGAGAGGGAAACTAATGTAACTTCTATTTGTATAGTCTCTGAAATCTAAAATTGCTTATGTACCAGAGAAGATATAAAGATGAAATGGAAATATCATCTTCTTTTATGGAACTCCATGAAGGTCTACAATCTAGCAATATATAGTAATACACAATCCCAAATTATTCCAGGTAGAAAAAAGATTAAAAAAAAATCCTAAGAATGAGCAAAATAAAATGTTCTGTGAGATCTAAAGAAAGAAAGATTACTTCTGGTAGGGCAATCAGAATTGTTTTAATATAGGAAGAGATGTTTAAGATTGTTCTTAAAAGATGGTTAGAATTTTAACATGAAATGTTTGGAGAGACATAGGAAACAAGAAAATTCAGATCCTGTGAGCAAAGTAATAGAGGCAATATATTTTTAAATTATTTTAAGATGATAAGGAAGAGTGCTATGGTGTGAGGTCTGTTCTCCCTTTCTTTTTTGTGTGGTTTGTATGTATAT
>CM053588.1:99694855-99715658 GCA_028646515.1 Pseudochirops corinnae
TGTAACTCATGAGACCTTTCTCAGTATTAGGGTAGTTGGAAGGAATATAGATATAGATATATACACACATATATACTTATATACACACAAAAATAAATACATATATGCGTGTATATGTATGTGCAAATATATCTATATCTATATCTGTGGATATATATATATATATATGGGTGTGGGGGTGTGTGTGTATATATACAGAGAGAGAGAGAGAGAGAGAGAGAGAGAGAGAGAGAGAGAGAGAAGACACAGGGTTAGTTGAATAGAACAGGATAATATCCAAAAGATAAAATTAAGGGGTGAGAGGAGAATATTTTGGGATAAGGAGAAAAGGAACAAGAGAATAGAGTAAATTATGTCACATAAAAGAAGCAAGAGAAAGCTCTTACAGTGGAAGGCAAGAGTAGGGATGTGGGAGGGACTGAGTGAATCTTACTTTCATTGGATTTGGCTTAAAGAGGGAATAACATACACACTTAATTAGGTAGCTTACCCTACGGGAAAGTAGGGGGGAAGTGAATTGGGGGGGGGGGGTTATAGAAGGGAGGAAAGATTAGGGGAGGGGGTAGTCAGAAGCAAACACTTTTGAAAAGGGTTAGGGTCAAAGGAAAAAATAGAATAAATGGGGGGGGAATAGGATAGAGAGAAATAAAGTTAGTCTTTCAATACATGACTATTATGGAAGTGTTTTGCATTACTACACATGTATAATCTATATTGAATTTCTTGCCTTCTCAAAGAAGGTGGTTGGGGAGGGAAGAAGGGAGAAAATTTGGAAGTCAAAAATTTAAAAACAAATGGTAAAACTTGTTTTTACATGCAACTGTAAAATAAGATATACAGACAATAATGTATAGAAAGCTACCTTGCCTTACAAGAAAGTTAGGGGGGAGGACATGGGGGGGGGTGATAGAAGAGAGGACAGACTAGGAGAAGTACTAATCAGAGTGCAAGTCACCTTGGGGGGAAGGGGAAGGGAGAGATGGGGAGAAAATTTGAAACTGAATGTTGAAAATTAAAAATAAATCAATTAATAAAAATGTGAGCAAACCATTTCATATTTCTTTGCATATGGTGTACAAACCTTTTAGCTCTTTCCCCCTTCCTTTTTAATCTCACTCTTATAACCAATTCTAATTTAAAAATAAAGTATTTTCAAAACTCCATCTTCCATTTTTACATGGCAATTGCCACAGTTCTTTCTTTTATTCATCCCTTGTGTTTGGTCTTAGTTTGGAATTTATTTATTTTGTTGTTTTGGGCACTTCCATGTGTCTCTTGGATATAATAAGCATTGAAAATCATAAGTCCTGCATTATTATTTTATAGTTATTGAGTGAGGTATATGTCACAGAAAGAAACTGAAGTGTAGCTATTGGAATAATGTTTCAGCTTCACAAATACAGGATTCACAATAAAAAGAGACAAAATCAAAGGTTCATATGATTCTCAGGATGATTAATTGTGTACAGACTTTAAACACAAACTCATAAAGAAATTATATGACTACAGTGCTTCAAGTTATTCTTGGTTTTGTCCTTATTGGATTCTTCCTTTCATGATAGAGAAGATAATGCTTCTATATTGACCTTTAGGTTTCTCCTGTCCTCTCACCTCCTCTGCTCTCCTCTCTTCCCCTGATCTTTTCTTCCCCCATCCCTTACTTTCTTCTCCCCTCCTTTTCCTTCCCCTCCCCTCTATCTCTTTCTCCCTGTCTCTTTCCTTCCCTCTCTTTTCCTCTTTATTTGTCTCTCTCCCTCACTCTTGCCTCCTCTTCTTTTCTTCCCCCACCCACTGTTTCTGTGGGTATCTCTCTTGGTCTCTCTAGGTCTTTTACATCTCATACCTGTCTTTTTTCTGACTTTATCTCCCACCTTCATTCCTTCTCATAGACAGAAACAGGTATTATAGTGAACAACAGTCATGTGTAAGATATAATTTGCCTCATTCAAAGGCATATTCAAATTAGTGAGGCTATAGATACATCACAATATATGTTTATAAGTACTTATAAGTAAACATATATATACACACATGTATTTTATATATGTATATATGTGCATATATATGTACATATATATGTATATATATGGTGAATTTATAGTAGACTGAAATTTCACTGTCTATTGGGTTTTGGGAACCTCAGCAGTGCCAAATTCAATTTATGGAGAAATTCATAACCACGCATATCATTGCTAAGCTAGTTCTTTATTCCTGTCCACAGGGCAGCCTATAATTTCCTGATTTTATTTGCAATAGTCAGATTTCCTTGACAGCCTTCTCAAGGACCCCAGAGTCCTACACTACCAGGATGTTGCTAAGGAAATAAGAAACAGTAAAGTAATAAGGCAGTTCTTGACAACCTATGCATCAGAATTTCAAATGGTGTTGAATGATTAAGCAAACAATTTATTTTTTTAGTATGCTAGGAGATTTCTATTTTAGCCCTGCTTTAGGCCATGTTTGATCTTGGGAAAATCTCTTCTTCTCTCTGTAACCCTGGTTTCTTTATCTGTAAAATATGAGGATGGGGTTAGATAATCTCTAAATTCCCTTCCAAGCCTGACATTTTGTGATTTTAGGGTGTGTAGGTCATTTAACTTTGAGAATATCCCAGTTCCTTAAGAACAAAATGGGAATTGAACTTGATGACCATTAAGGACTCTCATCTCTGGCATTCTAAGCAACTAACATGTGCTCCCTGAGTAACTCAGGGCCACCAGATGTCACTACAGTTTAAGTTATGGGTAGAGAGGCTCCCCGGTGTGAATACAATTGAGCACACAGATGAGTTAAGCAAATGAAGTAGGAAGTTAATTTTCAAAGAAAAATGACTGGTCAGTAGCCTTGAATTTTCTTCCTTCTATTGCTACTTTCTCTCCACAGGCCCAGAGAAGTGAACAAAAAATGCCTATATTGGGTCCGATATTCACTTTTGGACAACTTTGCACTCTATTGTAATTTGAAAAAAAAAAAAATAGATTTTACAGTTCACCAGAGCACGGTTTTTGTTTCAGCAATTTGTTTGATTGCAGGCGATATTTTTCAAGCTCCATTTTTCTCTGACTTCATAAAAGGCGACTGTCCCAACTCACTTATATTAATGACCCCTTTATCCAGCCACCTTGCTCCTTACAGAAGCAGCCTGGCCCACCGAATGCATTTCCATTATAATAGCCACGTATAACGGGTAGTTAATCATTCAAGAAAATTCATTAGTTGAATGTCACCAGGAACCTATGTAGTGTAGCAAATGAACAGGGGACAACAGTTTGAGTTTTAATTTCGGCAATGAGCTCTTGTCGGAATGCTACTTTGCGCTGTATGAAATCGGGCACAGAGTTAATGGTATGACAAATGACTGCTGGAACCCAGTGAGCTTCCTTGATTACAAGGACGGTAGTTATTTCTGCCTAAGTACCCACAGGCCCTTATTGGAAAAAAAAAAAAATTCTTGTTCTGAGCACCCTTGACCATTGCCAGCATCTTAAAGTAACTTAAGTACTATGTCAGAGTGAAGAAGCAAAGCCTATATGGAACTTGGGTGACATATTTATCAGGCTTCAGAAAAAAGTGAAACTTGGAGCCCACTGGGATAATTCAACTCCACAGACATTTCCTAAAACTCGTGGAAGAACTCTTATTTCTCTTATGACTGCTAAGAGGAATTTCATGTCTTTGGCATTTTGACTGTATCTAGTGTGGCCTACTCCATGTGGCAGAGTCAAGTCCTACTAGGCCAAGGGTTCTTAATCTTTACTGGTATCCTTTAGCAGCCTGGTGAAGCTAATGCAGCTCTTTTCAGATTAACATGTTTTAAATGAATAAAATAAAATACAAAGGATTGCAAAGAAAATCAATTATATTGAAATACAACTATCTGTCTCCCTGTCTATCTATATGTCTATCTATCTACCTCTCATATCTCTATCTACCTGTCGTATAGATAGTTCATAGAACCCAAGTTAAGAAATTTTGAATAGACAGTAATGTAAGCAGAATCTGAGCCTCATGGTAGTTGAAAGTAGGATTCATCCTTAGCTCTGTCCTGGGAAACCATTTTTATCAGCAACTTAGGGAAAAGCCATGGATGGATGGAATGTTTATCAAATTTGCAGATGACAAGAAATCAGGAGGGATAGTTAAGATATTCACACTGATAGAATTGGAAACCCAAAGGATCTCAACAAGTTTGAATGATGGATCATATCTAACAAAATTAATTTTAATGGGAACTCATGAAAAGTGCTACATGTTGCAGATTTTTAAAAAAATATTCACAAGTACAGATCAGAGGACATGAGGCAAGAGAACCCTTCTTGTTAAAAAAAGATGCTTATAAATTAGGAATCAATAGAAAAAATACTAATTTTATATTAGATGCATTGGTAGAAGCACTGTACTTGAGGAAGGAAATAGTCCAACTATACCCTGGCCTGGTGTCCCAGGCCATAACAACAATTTTGGTATTTAGAGGAGATTTTCCAGAAGAATCAGATAGATCAGTAATACATAGAGAAATAAGTCTTTAATTATAGCACATTTTAAGGTATACAAGGAGAAGAAAGGCTCATGACTTAAAATATTTCAGTCAGCAGAGATGAAGAGATAGGGAAATGGGGGCAATAAGAGAAGGACTGAGATTTTCAACTGGTCATCTCAAACAATGTTATAGAGTAACATACAGACATGGTGATAGGTGTTTATTAACTCATATTTTGTAAGTATTATTAATCAGTCTGGAGATAAGGAGGGAGATGGTAGAAAGGGATATGCACATTCACTTTTAAGATTAATATACCTTATTAACACTTTCTTAAGTCTAGACAATCAGCAAAATAATCAGACTCTCATTTGTAGTGTTGTTGTACTGTCATGTCAGATCTTTGTGACCCCATCTAGGGTTTTCTTCACAAAGATATTAGGGTGGTTTGCCATTTCCTTCTCTTGCTCACTTTTCAGATGAGGAACTGAGGAAAATAGCGTTTAGTGACTTGCTCAGGGTCACACAGCTAATAATTGTTGAAGGCTAGTCTTCCTGACTCCAGATGCTGTGTTCTATCCACTGAACTACCTAGCTACTTGCTCTCCTTTGTAGTGATTGCCAGTTTCTGAGATTTAAATGTCCATACTGAAAATTTAACAATAGTAAGCAGAACAGAACTGGCTTTGGCTCACCCATGTACTGGGACTGTCAAGGGGAGAATTAATTTCATCAGTCAGAAATCATTTATTAAGCACCTACTGTGTGTTAGGTACTAGGCAAATTGCTGGGAATAAAAAACACAAACAGATGAAATAAGACTGAATGATGAAACGATGGGGGAGCTCCATAGACTCTGAGATGCTGTTCTCTCTTCCAGTGTGTTAAATGGCCAGCAAAACTCCTGAGTATGCCTGAACCAGATCAAATTGTAATTAGGAAGTGTTGAACAAAATAAATGCAAGTACAGTACAATGTTGATAATACAAACTTGTGGTTTTCTATATCAATATGATAGCAATGGGGATCAATTTCAATTTGAGTTTCTCACTGCTGTTCTAGAACAATAAGCTGTGAAGTGACTTGTCCAGGATCACATGGCCAGTAGCTTTCAACTATAGAACTTGAACTCTTCCTATCTTTGAGGTCAGCTGTACATTCACTAGCTAGCTTCATATATTTAAAAGACTTTCATTGGGAATAAAGATGAAAAGATTATTTTTGTTCTTCTTAGTCTTAGAGCAGTTTTTTTTAACTGTTGTGTATGAAAATACATAAATTATATGTGTGTGTGTGAGTGTATGTAGTTAAGGAAAACCCCATTCTAGAAAGATAGAAACAACGGACACACTTTGAGAAGAGGAAAACTTCAGCTGGAGGACGAAATGGTGGTGAGAAGATGAATGGCTTTGCCTCAGGACACAGAGATCTGAGGCTACATGACTATTAGGTAAGTTTTCTGATGCCACTAGGTGGCGCCATAGTGCGCAGAGTGTTGGCTTGGAGTTGGAAAGACCAGAGTTCAGTTTCACTTTAGACACTTAATAACTGTGTGATGCTGGACAAATCACTTGATCTCTGCTTCAGTTTCCTCATTAAAAAAAATGTGGATAAATAATATTACTCTCCATGTTGTGAAGACCAAATGAGATACTATTTGCAAAGTGCTTTGTAATCTTTAAAGCATTAATGACACACTACTGTGATTATTTTAGAGGCAATGGCCCATGGGTAAGGACAATTTGGACTACATGACCTCTTAGGTCTCTCTCAGCTCTGACAGTGTGTGATTTAATATTTCAGGTTAAGCTTTGTAGCCTATATTTAACAGGAGATGTCAGTCAGAGTAAGAAAGGAACTCAGAGAGAAGTCAAAGTTTAGGCCCTTCCAAGTCTACATCTATGAATGTTCTTAAGATCAGGTAGACAAGAGCACGAAAAGGCTAAGGCAGAGCAGCCTGTGTTCCTAGTAGAGTGGTTCAGGTGGGAGATAAGTACGTCACAGTCAGGTACACAGAGGACAATCAAAAGCAGATTGACTTTGTGTGGTTTGAAGACAAACAGGTTGAGTAAAACTTCCTTAAAGGGCAAGCCCAATGGTAAAGATTAATGTTTTAGCCAGTGTCTTAGATTCCAGGGATTAAAAGAAAGGCAGGGGGAAGGCTATAAAGAGAAGATCCAAAGAGTAATCATAATGAAGAATAACATTTTGGTGAATTCACTACGGGCTAACATTGGCTGGCTAGCTTCGAGGTATACTTCATTTGTGTTCTAAGTGGGCTCTGCAAATTGTTTGGGAGATAGATTTCTATAAGATTACCCTAGATGAAAGAAGTATACATGACTTGTATACTGTTGTGATGGAATGGACAGGTTATACTAATATTGATGGATTTACCAGGAATAACATGTATATATGAAAATAGAAATATACAAATAGAAATACACATACACATTTGTGAACACATGTTTTATTACCAAGTTGTGTTTTTTACGTCACAGTCTGTTCAGTTCAAAAATGGGATTGTATAATTAATCACAGTGCTCTAGAAAAGCATTCTGAATATAGATCCATTCCATCAGTGGATGAGCCTTTCCTTGTAACAAAAAAAAACATATTAGTAACACCAACAACCACAGATACCGTATCTGTGAATGTATGGGATATTCTGTACTTGTGATCCCTGACCTATAATAAAAGGAGGTGGAGTGTGTTTTCTTCTATTTTTCTGGTTTAGGCCAACATTGGCCATGACATTTGCATAAAGATAATTTTGTTTTTTAATTTTTAATTTTGTAGTTCTTGATGAATATAATCCTATTTTGACTTACACTGTTCTGTACTTATTCTTACAAGTCTCCCTATTGCTTTGAATTCCTCATTTCTCTGTTTCTCACAGAGTAAAAATATATGAACGTAAAAATGAAACAGTCATAATCGTTTAATGACTTTGTTTCATTTTTACATATCTTGTGTATATATATATATATATATATATATATATATATATATATATATATATATTTAGCTACTGTATAAAATATAGCACAAATTGTCTTAGAAACAAGAGATTTTCTACCTTTGGAAAGTGTAGCAAAAGGTCATGACCATGCTTACTGATTACTCAAAATGACTATTATTATGTGGGGGTTAAAGCTTGAGACCACTGACATAACAAGGGGAAGAAGATGCTAATTTTATCACCTACAAGTTGAACCAAAACAGGCCAAATGTAAGAGAAATTTAGGATCAGACTCTCTGGACTTATTATACCGGTATTTTTAGAGTAATAAAGTGTAAATCTCAAACATTTTCTTTTGTTTCTTTATTTCTAGTAAAGATTTTTGAATACTGTTTTCTGTTTTTAATTCTGATAAATGAGAATGGTTATCTCTGCACAAAAAGTAGTATTTGACGATGACAAGAGATATTTGGCAAGTAGGATGACTTTTCTCAGTTGTTTGGTGTAACAAAGTTATCAAATAGAATTGTATTTTTAATCATACTGCTTGAAAAATATGACTTTTTTGGGGGTGGGTACAACTGTTATTGTTCCCTTTTTCCAGAAACTGTCAGGATCTTTTAAAATATGAGGCTAATAAGACTTAGAGCCAGAAGAGACCTTAAAGGTCAGCTAGTCCAGTTTCCTCAATAATAACAGTGAAAAGGATGTCAGGATTTTTCTCAGCTTTATTTGTAACCATATCATTTCCTATCTTATTCATAGAGTTCCATGTAACAAATAATTAAAAACTGAGAAAGAAAAAAGCAGTTCAGCAAAACCGATCAATATCACCTGCAACATAAGCAATATTCCCCTCCCAGATTACCAACCTTATTATGCAAAGAAGGGAGAGAAGTGAATTTTCTCAACTCTTCTCAAAGGCCTGCTCTAATATCTTTTTACTTATATAGTAAAAAGATTTATTTTTGTTCATTTCATATATACTGTTGTCATCAATTTTTATTGTTTTGCATTTTTTGCTTATTTTATTTCATCAATTCATGTCTTACTATGTATCTCTGAATTCTTCATATGCATTATTTTTATAACATAATAATATTTCATTATTTTCACACATAACATTTTTTCACTATTTCCAATATTTGTCTCCAACTCTTTGTGAAGAGAAAAAACACTATAATGAATAGGTTGGGAGGTGTGTGTGTGTGTGTGTGTGTGTGTGTGTGTGTGGTTGGATATACACACAAATGTCTATTTATTACCTTTCAGACTTTAACATGCCTGAGGTAGATCCCTAGCAATCGGATCTCTGGGTAAGAAAATACGAACATTTTAGTCACTTTTGTCTTTCAGCATGATTCCAAATTTCTTTTCACAATGATAACCTCACTTTAAAAATGAGAAAATTGAGTCTAAGAAAATTAATGTGACGTGCCCAGGGCCACACAGTAGTAAGTAGAAGAGGAAAAGGGAAAGGAAATGCAAGAAAGAACAATTTAAATAAGTACTTACTCTCAAGCCCTGGGCTAAGTGCTTTAGAAATATAATTTCATTTACCAAAGCAAGATCTGAACCCAGAGGTTTTGACTATACAACAAGGTTTTCACAATTACATAAAGTTTATTCAATAGAAAACTTTGATCCAACACAGGCATTGTGTAAGGGAGATCCATCCTGCCCTACGGGAAAGTCAGAGGGGTGAGGGGGAGGACATAGGAGAGAATAGATTGGGGGAGGGGTTATACAATGGGATGGCTGTTTTGGGATGGTGGGTAGGGGAAAGATGGGAGAAAATTTGTAACTCAAAATCTTGTGGCAATGAATGATGTAAACTAAAAATAAACATAAAATTTAATTTAAAAATAATAAATAAACATAATTTTAAAAGATATAAAAAGAACAAAAAATTCAATCATTAATACAAAGAATGGAGATTAGAAACTGATAACCCACTGTAACTATGTTGTACTGATACCCAGTTAGAATTACATTGTAAATAAATATGTATCTTTAGGCCCAGTTGAGTAAACCTTGCAGGAGTGAACCAGGCTCCTAAAAAGCGAGAGGTTCTCTTTATTGCTTTAGCTTCCAGAGAAAATGAGCAGATCTCCCTGGTAAGAGGGAATTCCCCTGAAAGGAGAAATTGAGCTTTAGTATAGAGCCAGAAAATGGAGGGGAGTTAACCATCTGGCTTCAAAAAAGAGGCAGGGTAAAGAAATAGAGGGGTAGGAGTGGAGAGAGGGAGAGGGAGAATATTCTGCCCACCAGAAAGAAGAGAAAGGAATCATATGTCTGAACTGTATAGCTAGAAAAGAGAGCTATAACTAGGGACCAGCTCTCATGCTAGCTTTTTTTCTGTCTTCCAGGAGATAGAGAAGAGCTCTGACTCAGTTAGTCTTTATCTATCAGATGCTTCTTCCAGTATGGATGACAACGAAGAGAGAATTCCTTAGTGCAGGCTAGAGCTTTCTACTCTCTCTGATGAAGGCAAACTATATATTTTTAGCATCCATCAAGCTAGCAATCCACATTTATTTATTAACTGCCTACTGTGTGCCTTCAAAGATTTTATATTCCATTGGATAATCCCAAGGAGTAAATACATGGATATGTGTGTGTACATGTATTCAAGTTGACATTATGTATATATATATACATATATATATATATATGTATATATATATGTATATATGTATATATATATATATGCACACACACACACATACACACATAAAGTTGAGTTGTTTTAGAAGTCACTAGTAATTTAGGGGAAAATACGTGGAGAGAAAGCATTCCAGGCATAGAGGTCAACTAGTGCAAAACATAGCAACTAGAAACAGAGTGACATTTGGGGGGAACAATAACAAGGCAAGTTTACTTGGTCTAGTGAATGCTTGAAGGGGCAGTTGAGATCACATTTAGAAGGCCTTTGAATACCAAATATAGGAGTTTATAATATATCTTAATGATGATAGCAAGTCACTAGTTTATTGGGTACAGAAATGACACAATAGTCAGAGCTACTGTACAATTCAGAAAAATCAATTTAGTAGTTGTATAGTCAATGGAGTAGAAAGGAGAAAGACTTAAGACACAGATGCCAATTAGTGAACAATTGAAATCAAATTTGAAGAGGTGGTTAGAACCTGAATTAGGGTGGGTTATAACTGTGTGAGTAGAACAAAAGAGATTTGTACAGAGATTTTTCTGAGGTGGAAATGACAAGATGACTGTGGTGAATAACTGGTGAAAAGTTCTGCATGGCACCTGGGTTGTATCTTTAGTGTCTAGAAAAATGTGGTGCAGACTTTAGTAGAAGGATTGTTTAGAAAAGAAACTTAATAATTTATATTTTGGATTTGAGTTTGAGATGTCAATGGAACATCCCCTTTGAAATTTCAAATAGGTAATTTATGTCGTAGTACTGAAGTTTAAGAAAAAGATGAGGACTAGATATTAACAAAATAAATCAGAGATTGATCTTCACAAGGATGATAACTGAGTTCATGGAGCCAAAGAAATCAATAAAGGAAAGAAGAAAGAAGAGAAGACAACCCAGGACAGAACCTTGGAAGTATACTCATTCTTAGTGGCTGTGAGTTAGAAAATTATCCAAGGAAGGAAAATAAGAAGTAATAGAGAAGTAGAAGAGGGTCAGGAAAAGTAGAAAAAAAGAGACTTTCCAAGAAAGGATGATGAAAGGTATCAAATTCTATAGAACAATTGAAAAGGAAGGGAATTGATAAAAGGTCATCAGATTAGGCATGTAACATCACTGTTGACTTTGGTGAGAACCATGTAAGTTTAACGGTGATGATAGAAGCTGCATTGGAAGGGTTTAGAAGAGAATAAGAAGAAAGGAAGTAGAAAAAGATGAGTAAGGAATTTTTTAAAGGAGAGAAAATATAAGATTATAATTACTGGATGTGGTAGAATATAGCAAGTTTTTTATGAGAAAAAGAAAAGTTTCTATTTTTAGATACCTGTAAATTGTTGCATAGATAAGGAAATATTAAAGATTAAAATGAAAAACAAAACAAAACGAAAACTCATTGTGGAGTCAGTCTACTGCATATAATGCAAGGAATTATATCAAAGCTATATAGAGATAATTGGCCTTCATCAGACTAAAGGAAGAAAGAATGGGAGGGGTCAGTGTTAAGGAGCTCTGAAATGTCATGAGAAACAAAAGAGTAAAAACATAGTAAGGACACTCAAAATCAAGTTATATAATGATCCAATGAAAGTTCTAAGCATATTTAACTTGAAGAAAATAAAATGTAAGGTGGTGAATTACGAGGCATAATTGCTATTTTCAAATATCACATGGGCTGTGATGTAGGGAAGCAATTAGATATTCTCTTTGGACCTAGAAGACAAAATTGGAATGAACAGATGGAGTTTTCAAAAAGATAGATATTGGCTCAATATAAGGAAAAACTTAGTAACAATCCGGGCTTCCTGAGCTCTCCTCTACTGAAAGTACCCAAGCAGAAGCTAGATGATCATTTGTCAGGGATATTACAGGAGAGTACAACATAAGACCTTAATGCCTTAACATTAGTACCTTTCCTCAGAAAGGATATCCAGTTTATCTTGTACATATCTTCGTTGTATAGTTATTTGCCAGTTGTCTCTCCATAGAATGTGAGATCCTTGAGAATAAAGACTTATTTTACCCTTTTTTGTTTACCTAGTGCTTAGCAAAGTATCTGACACATTTTGGTATTTCAACCATTTCTCCTTCTTCATGACCCCATTTGGGGTTTTCTTGGCAAAGATACTGGAGTGGTTTGCCTTTTCCTTCTTCAGTTCATTTTTACAGATGCGGAAACTGAGGCAAACGGGATTAAGTGACTTGCCTAGAATCACACAACTGTGTGATAAGACAACCTAAATGTCTTAGGTCAGATTTGAACTCAGGAAGATAAGCTTCCCTGATTCCAGGCCTGGCACTTTATCCACTGCGTCACCTAGCTGCCTCCTGATATGTAGGAGGAACATAATAAATGCTTATTGACTTTATTTGTTGACTTGACTGGCAATTTTAATAAATGACCCCCAAGATTCCTTTAAAATCTGAAATACTCCGAGTTACTTTATTTATGTTATGAATAGGTAAAGAGATCTGCCTTGACCTACTTTCCAAAGGAATGGAAAGATCTTACCATTTTTCTTAAAACACTTTGGTGGGTTTCTGAGTGCTCATTTACATTGTTGTTCTCTCTGAGGATTTGTGGAGTGCTGGGCACCTTAACAGAAGAAAAACATTCTGGCTTAAAGAGTATGACACTGTCAACCTTGAAGTGGGTCCTTTAAAAGCCTCTTAGTTTTTCAGACCTTTCAATATAGCAGGTTGATTTATGATTACATTTTCCACAACAATTAAAATCCATATAAATAATGTTCTCTGCTTAGTGTTTTTAATCTTCCTTTGTTGTTGCATGAGGTCTTTAGAATATTTTGCTGGAGTCTGTATAAATAAAACATATAAATTCAGTGTGCTGTACACATAATAGTTGTTTATACTTATTATTAAAAACTAGTCCTTTCAAAGGGTTGCCAGAATACTTGGGTTGGAATTGGACATTCTGTTACTTTCTTCTAGCCGTTTATGTCTGTAAGCAAGTCATTCTCCTTGCAGCTTACTTTTTTTCCTGTCTTAAATAAGATAGTAATGATAAGGTCCTTCTTTAAAAGTTAGAGGAACAAGCAATGAGAAATTCTATTATGTGTCTGATTCTCTCCAATTTAAATGAGCTGATTGCTAGGGTTGAATGTCCACACTCAAAGAATATTCACAAATGGTTCCATGTAAATAAGGGAAGAAGTCTCCAATGAAAAGGCCCGGGGACTTGCAGTGTGCAGCTAGAATCATAAGATATCATTGTTCAAGGATATAGCTATAAGGACCGAAAGTTCAGATTGGTCATTGAACATATGAGGAAACTGAGACCCAGAATATCTGAATAACTTTCCCAAAGTCACAAAGGTGGGAAACTTTAAGGTAGGCTTTCACATAGATATTGCCCTCATCAAATATACAGAAAACACCAGACTAGTATTCATAGCTAACCACCTGGAAGAAATAGTATCCATAACAGTATTGATAAGCTATCAAATTGAGCTGAATCTAATTGGGCAACATTTAACAGACATAAATCAAAAGCTTTATCCTTAAGTTAAATAAATAAGCATCAAAATCGCACTATGGGAAAAATCATGATTACAAATGACTATGTCTCAAAGATATTTGGGGACTTCAGTGGACTGAAAACTTTACATGAAACACTGGAGTGATGTGGTTTCCAAATAAAAACTTGATATATAGAGACAATTTTCAGGAAGAAGGAGGTGATAGCTCTGTTCTCCAGAGCATTTTGTAAAAAGTTCTGAGGTACACATTTTGAGGGAATTGTTAAGCTAGAATATGTCCACAGAAACATAACCAGAATGATGGAGTGCCTCAAGTTTACATCACAAGAAAATGAGTGCTGGCCCTGGAGTTAGGAGGATTTGAGTTCAAATCTAGCCTCAGACACTTACTAGCTGTGTGGCACTGGGCAAGTAACTAAAACCTGTTTGCCTCAGTTTGTTCATCTGTAAAATGACCTAGAGAAAGGAAATGGCAAACTATTCTAGTATCTTTGCCAAGAAAACCCCAAACGGAGTTACAAAGGGCCAGACATGACTGAAATTACTGAACAACAGAAAAGCATTGTTACTCTGGCTTGCCCATCAGCTTCACTATTCAGAGTTGATTCAATAGTCATCATACCCACCATACTCCTCCACACCACTCACCCCAAAAAATATCACCAGGAGAAAAGTCTTCTTTATATAGATTACATCACTATTGTTACTTAGCCATCATCAATTCCCTCAGTGTTCTTTGCCCTTGTGACTGGAGAGCTGGGAAGAAGAGTGAAAAATTCTTCAGACCTCCATTTAAAGAGAATTCAAAAGATCAGCCAGATCTTCATTTCCTACCTGCTACCTGCTGTGGATTTGACTCTACCATCAAGATGACCCTGAGCAAGGCGGACAGGTTCAATCTTTCTTGTATTCACATCCCAATTGCTAAACACTGCCTGGTACACGATAGACACTTAAACATTTATTATGTTGTAATATATTGTAAATAGAGGCTGAGATCTCTGCTAACTCTGAAATTCTTTGATTTTGAGTTTCTTTAGAGAAAGTTAAAGCAATTTTCTTGGATCATGTATTTCTTAAGGGTCATAATTATGATCTGAATCCAGATCCTCTTACCGCTAAGCTCAGTATACTAATACCTAACCTTCCCCCATATGATCATCATCATAATGCTTTATTAATGTGATTTCATTAGTACAGGCAATCTTTCTACTAATGAGTATTGCAAAAATCACAATGCCTTGAGCATAGTGTTCATCTTTCTCATATGTTACCTTCTTTCCTCTGATGCTGCAACCACTCTGGTTTCAGGCTTTTATTTCCTCATATCTAAATGATAACAATAGCCTTGCAATTCATCCACCTGTCTCAAGTCTTCCCCCACCTATCCCATCCTCAACTTAGCTGTCAAATTTATCTTCTTAAACCCCAGCTTTGGTCATATCATACCCCTAACCCCCTTTAAAAATATTCAATGGCTCTCTATTATCTCCAGGATAAAATATAAATTAAAATCCTTTAGAACCTTGTCTTCCCTTTCCAGGTTTGACGCACCTTACTTTCTCCTCCATTTATACAGTGATCCAGTAACACTTATTTCCCTACTATTCCTCACAGAAGACACTCCATTTCTAGACTGAATATTTTCACTAGATGGCCTCTATTTATGCAATGCTTTTCCTCTTCATCTCTGTCTTCTGTTTTCCATGGTTTCATTTAGGTCTCAACTAATGCCCCACATACTTTGAGATGCCTTTTGTGTAATGCAAGTAATCCCCTCTAACTTTATCTCAAATTTATCCTACACATATATATTTTTATACATTGATGTTTCACATTGTCTCTTCCATCAAATTGTGAGCTCCAGGAGAGCTCTGTTTGGTGTTTTGTTTTTTTTTTTCACTTTCTTTATATATCCAGTGCTTCACTCATAATCGATCTTGGTTGACTTTCTGAGTTTCAGTGACCTAAACAATCATTTTATGGTGCCTAGCCCCTCTGATGATGAAACTCAATAAACTCTGATCTGCTTGTCCTCAGATGAAAGACACATAAATTTAAAAAATCAAATAAACAAAAAATCTTTCTAGCTTGTTAAGAAATGACAGAGTTTTTGCTCTGCTTCTAGAGCTTTTAAGAACCCAACTTTTCACTATAGTGAGGTGTCAGGGAAGGAAATTATCAAAACCAGCTGTAAAATAATACCAATATAAATAATCTTAACAGTTTTCCAACTTTAAACTGTATTTACTTCTCAATTAAGGGCACTGGTTATGGAGTGAGTAAGCTGTGTTCAAATTTGATTTTAGAGACTTACTGCATGACGCTGGGCAAATCATAATCTCTGTCTACCTCAGTTTGCTTTTCTGTAAAACAGACACAGTGCTAGCACCTTACCTCCTAGATGTGTTGTAAGTATCATATGAGATAATATTTATAAAGCATAAGTGCCATGCATTGTAGTAGGTACTTAGTAAATGCTTTTTTCCTCTTATTTCCTTTTTCCTATTCCCATTAAAAATAGTAAGAACATAGAAAAACAAAATCCTTGTAATAAACTCTCTAAGAATACCACCACCAGTAGCAACAAATTATATCCACTATCCTTCAACTTCTCTTCACATTCAACCATCTACCTCACCATCTATCTCTACCTCCCATCATTTCATTCCCCTCGAATGAAAACCTTCTTTGGCTACTCTGTGGTTGTTATTATTTAGTTTTTGTCCAAATTTATTGTGGTTTTCTTGGCAAAGATACTAGAGTGGTTTGTCATTTCTTTTTCCAGCTCTTTTTACAGATGAGGAAACTGAGGCAAATAGGGTTAAGTGACTTGCCCAGGGTCGCATAGCTAATAAATATCTGAGGCCAGATTAGAAATTAGGAATATAATGTTTTGCAACTCCACGTCAGGTGCTCTCTGCATTGCACCACCCTAAATATGTTCTCTTTCTCTATTTTATTGTAAGCTCTTTAAGGACAGGGTTTACGTCTGTTTTGACAGCATTTACGTCACTGCCTGAGTCCCTAGTAAACACATAATAAGTGCTTTTTCATTCACTCATTCTTTCATTCAAACTAACCCACCATGTATATTGTATGCAACAATGTGAGTATATAAAATTTAAATTTCTATTCATCATAATGATGATAGTGCTCCTTGTAGTGAATATGGCGATAGAAATTTATCCTTTATCAGTATCAACTTTAGGATATCAAATTCAAGATTGCATAAAGAACCAAATGTATCCAAAAGCTAAAGATTGTGATTCTATACCATAAAGATTTTCTTAATTGCAAATAAATATAAATATCATTTCAAAATAGAAAAGAACAAATCATAGAGAGACAAGATCCAAATTTGAACTTAGACTTTATTTAGCCAACTGCTAAAGGATTCTTGCATTATTTAGAGGGAAAGAAGAAAAGACACTTTTTCACATGTACAGTTTCTATATAAATTATTCTTTCTGCAATGAATCAGCCTCTTGTTCTAGCACCTAATGGATCCGTTTTGATTTATGTTCCATGGAATGCTATAGTTCTGCTGAACAAGGACATCTGTGTATCCAGACCTGGATACTTCTCAAGTCACCTCCTCCACTCCTCACATACACACCTCCCTTTAAGGATTTGAAGGTATCCACTAGATCTGGCTGTCTAATATGGCAAAGAGCTGATCTAGAGAAGAAAAGTCTCCCAAATTTATTTTCCCAGGTTTTATGTTAATGAGGCATGAACAAGTCTAATGGAGGCTGGGAAGGTCACAGTAGGGATTTCAAGGCTTTTTAGCACTCTTTCCATCCCTGTGGCCTCTTGAGAGGAAGGGATGACCTTGGTCATAGTCTTTTGTCTTTTCACAGCATTTTATTCTGTTAACAGTATAACTAATTGGTGAGTGACAGTTCAAAGCCATTAGAACAATTCTTAAAGAAAATAGTAAACTGTTTTTCATCTTGGATAATTAAATTGACAAACTCACCCCCGCCACCCACCTGAATCTTGGAGGCAAACGTGAAGATCTTTGGATATCTGTGTGACGCTTTTATACTATAGACTTATAAGATCATAAAGTCTGAGAGTGAAAAGGAATAACAAGATTATGTAGTCCTACATCATAACGAAGAAGAAATGTTCACGACAAGCTCCTCCAACCCCAGGTTGAAGATAACAAACCCTAACAATGAATGAAAACTCATTATCTGCCAAGATAGCCCATTCTGTGTGTGTGTGTGTGTGTGTGTAAGGTTGAGTTGAGAAATTGTCTGCTATTTGTACAAAAATTATATTGAACCATTTAGCATTCTTTTAAACACCATCCCATAATAGTAATAGCTACAGACATTTTGATTTTAATGTGTTTACTGTTTGCCTTTTTTTCTATAGTTTAGTTTTGTTTTTCAGATTTACAGTGCTAGTTAGGGGATCCAAAGCTACCTTGAAATTAAATAGGTCCTACCCAGATACTTCAGCATGTTGGTCCATTATTTGGCAAACCTGATTCGATATAGACAAATACAATCAATTCCAGGTGCCCTGGTGTTTGAAAGGAAAATATTGCTTTTAAATGGGCCCATACAGATTTTCCATGTTGGAACATTAAATGAACAAATGCTCTGTGTCTGTAATGGAAACAGTTTAAATTGTTTCTTAGATACTTTTTTTAAAGTTCATGTTAAAAACGTTTGGTTCTGGTAAAAAAAAACAAAACAAATTTGTATTTTTATCACCTTTAGTATATAACTTACTGCAGGTGTGCTGTCTCTTTTTAGTAGCAACCACAAATGAAGATAAAAAAAAATAGACTCATCAACTTTTGGAGGAATGGAAATTTTCTTTTCTTTTTTTCCTAGATCTGTGATTTAGGAAACTCTCAGTATAGAACTCCCCTATATCAACACAGATCTGCATATCCAGCTTCTCTGCAACCTACAATCTTAGAGAATTGTTTTCAACAATTAGAAGTTAACTGACTTGCTCAGAGGCCTATATTACAGCAGCAGAACTTTAAGTTTGGTCTAATTCACTTCAAGTCCAGTTCTTTAACCAGTGAATAATGAGGCCCATAAGAAGTGCTTACCAGAGGTAATCCAAATGACATTTGCAATTCCGTTACTTTTTTCCCAAAGCTTCTGCTTGCTAAGATCTAGAAAAACTATTTCTCCAACATCATTTCATCTACTATTATCATAATTGTTTAATAAAAAAAGGCAATGAGGTTAATCAGTCATGGCTTGTTCTTGAAACTGTGCTTCTGGATTTCTGTATGGTTTGCACCCTTTTTAATAGCCACCCTCCTCCTCTAAATGTAAGTCCTCTAAAAAAAAGTTCTAGAATATTATCAGTAAGTCAATTGAGACTCATTGACCTAGAATTAGTAGAATCCCCCCTCTTCCCTATTTTGAAAAAGGCACACATTTCCCTCTCAAATCCTGTAGCATATTTTACCTTTCAAATAGCATTAGCAAAAAAAAAAAAAAAAAACCATAAAGAATTCACCAGTTCACTTGGTAACCTCCAATGTCACTCAGAGAGGACAGCTAGACTTTATCTTCCCATTTCCTTACTTGTTCTGACTATATAATGCCATATTGACCCTTTTTGTTTTGTTTTGTTTTTTGTTGTCCCTCAAGTCCAAAGATAAAGAACCAGAAACTCATAGTTGGCAGGGAAATTAGAGGCTATCTAGTCCAATGAGGTCATGTTCAATTACAAATGGATCCCAGCAGCATATATTGATTTAAAATTACAAATTAAAATTACCTACATTGTATTTTATTTATTTTATTAAACATTCCCCCATTACATTTTAATATGATTCGGGCTGTCTGCTAGTGTATGGCACCTCTGATCTAATCCAACTGTGCCTGAACAAGAATCTCTTCTAAGATATTCTCTGTATACATAAGAATTGACAAACTGACTTTCTAAAGGTGGGGGAAATGGGAGAGAGAGGGAACTGTTTGAAGATGGTGTAGTTTCAATAGCTAAGATTCAATCTTAAGCCTTCTGACTCCAGATTCAGTATCATTTCTACTTCATTACTTCAGTGTCTTGTCTCTTTCCACTCCTTGTCACATGCTATGGTGTATGTCTAGACAAGTCACTTAAAAATCCCCAGGACTCAAGTTCCTCATCTATAAAAAGTGGGGAGATTAGACTAAATCACCTTTAAAATCTCTATGATCCTAGTAACCTAAAGTAACCTTCCCTAGCACCTGCCATAGTGCTTGCCTAAAACCTTAATAAACATTAGTTGCATTGAAATGTTTTTTTGAATCTTCCATTTTGTTTCTTTTAAAATAACAAATTTCTTGGATGTTGCCTTTAAAGTTGGATGAAATTGACCCAAATTAACCTGTGTAATGTGACGCAGGTGGCAGCATGCGGCCCTATAAGATTTGGCATTTGATGTATCATCTAATTCCGCTCTGCCTCATCACCAGCACGTTGCTGACTGATAGATCGCTCTTTTGCTACTGATTCTGCTGGAATTACTCATGTTTTCTACAGGATGGGTGTGGGGAAGGATTTCTGGCACTTGATGGAGACCCCTGGGACATGTGACTTTGGCTGTTGCTTTTGTTCTCAGTCTCTTATTCTGAAATGTGAGCGGTCCAGGAGAGAGTGAACTGAGCCAATCTGAACTTTACATGAGCCTTTTATAACAGTGATATTTGGAGAGGAAAGCCACCACCACACAGATTCAAAACAGTCTTGCCGAGAACAGGAAAATGAAAGCAATTTGTAAATGCTAAGGCAACCATTTGAGGAAAAGGTATGAGGGGATTTGGCAGAGGTCACTTTGAGGACTTGTGCTGTTTGTCTTTAAGTCTATTCCAGGGAAAGACCAAATTGTACATTAATCAACTTTTGGGGAGGAGGAAACAAAAAATAATAATAAAAAATACAATGTGCTACTAATAGGGTTTGAAACAAAGAGATTGTGACTAATATTCATAAAAAGCACAAAATAGATGAAACATTGTTAGTTGAATGGTAGACGTTCAATAAATTACTCTGAAAAACACGAAAAGTAGAGGATGTTTTCCCATGTGTAGGTTTTAGTCTCAAGAGGCTATCAGGGTCATTGCTCTCTTTACTTTCTAGTGCATATTTCCTCCTGGGTTGCTGACCAAGCTGAGTGGGAAAGTACCCCTAGTCATGAAAATTATGTCTCCTGGTCTGCCATGGTGTTCATG
>CM053588.1:99716158-99739964 GCA_028646515.1 Pseudochirops corinnae
TCTTAATCTACAAATAGATGGAATGTAATGTCAAACAGAGCACAGTGGCAGAAGGAAGCACTTAGAAGGTTGATTTTGAGTTCAGTTTTGAAGGAAATAAAGGAAGCTAAAAGGCAGAAGCCAGGAGAGAGAGTGACAGAGAGAGAGAGAGAGAGAGAGAGAGAGAGGCGGTGGGGAGCGGGGGGAGGGGGAGAATGGTGGTGCCCTCGACAGTAAGAGAAAAGTTTTGAAGAATGACAAATTATCAGGTAAAAGGAGTTGCCTTTTTGTACATGTTCAGTTTCAGATGCTTATGGGATCTAATTCAAGATGGCCTAGAGGTAGTTAACATTGTACTGAACCTCGTTATAGACAACTTAACTAGAAGAATGAAATGAGTGACATGAAAAGATTAAAAAAACACACACATGTGGAAACAGGATGTAGGAGTGATGTTACTTCCAGGATAGATATTTGTTAATTTACTTATTGACAAGAGGTCATTTTATGCTAAACACAAAACAGCTGAGCAATTGGTATCTTGACTGCTGAGAGTTTCATCCTTGAAAATGTGGATGTCTGGGGAGGCTAGGTGGCTCAGTGAATAGATCACCAGCCCTGCCGTCAAGAGGACCTAAGTTCAAATCTGGCCTCAGACACTTAACACTTACTAGCCATGTAACCTTAGGCAAGTCACTTAACCCCAATTGCCCTTCCAAAGAGCAAACAAAGAAAAGAAAAGAAAAAGAAAATGTGGATGTCCGCATCTGATTTTCACCATCTGGGAGGAACTGTTTGTCTTAGTAAAAATTGGGGGAATCTTGAAAGGAAATGAACATATCATCTTAAATTTTTTGATAGATAAGAAGGGGGAGTATGTATTATATATTTTCCTAAAAATTCCCTGAATGTGGGGAGAGATAATTCCATCGTTTTCATAGAAAGGATATACAGCATTTCATGGCCTAAGTGTTCATAGACGGAGTCAATTAAAATGAAATTGGTGACTCACAGAAAAAACATTTTCATGACTGACACAAACATGAATGATTCCTTTGCAGATGAAGAGGAGAAACAGAAAATAAAAAATGGATTGTGTAAAACCAGATCTAATGAAATAAATTCATATTTGAAAAAATAGTATGGAAGGTGAAAGTAAGGGCAGTAACTGAGAATATTTGCAAAATAATATCATGATCCTAAAAGAATAGTGTCAGGATCTATAACAAATAGAATAAGATGTTGTATAGGTTGAATATTATTTGGGTCACTTTCCAGTTTTTGAAATATAAATCATTACCACATTGGTACTGAAAGGATATGTCAGTCTGCTCTGATATGACTTGATTCATGAAATTTGTAACTTTCCAAACCAAAATATCCTGTACTTGGTCACCATTCACCTCTATATCCATTAGAAAACGATCTTCTTGATAGCAAGGACAATCTTAATTTTATTTTTAAATTTGTATCCTCCACATAGTGAGCACTTGAAAAATGCTTTTTCATTCATTCATTCATTTATTCATTTGATACCTTATTATGTTTTGCATGTGACTTTCCTACAGCCATGCCATCAAAATGCAAGATTTGCAAGGTCCTACCAGAATAGATTGGCTTTAGTTGCTACCCAGATCTATTATTGTTGGAATAAACCAGCTGTGTTTAAATGGCTTGTTGATTCTCAGGGGAATCAATATTGGTCCACCGAATCTCTCAAATATTATTAAGTTAAAGATATTCTGTTTTTATGGAGAGAATACTCAAAATAAGGAAATTCTAAATTCTTGAAAGAATTATTTAAGTGGAAATTCAAAGCAGGGATAACATTCTACCAGTAGATGTTATTGTGTGACCTAGACTAGTGACTTCCTCTCAAAGTCTCAATTTCCTAACATGCAAAATGATTGGTTAGACCCCATGATCACTAAGGTTCTTTTCAACTCTAAATCTATGATCCTATGATCTTTCCAAAATGGAAGAAAGTCACAGGATTGGAAATGGACAAATGTTGTTCTGGTTTTCAAGGAAGGTTAACAAATAGATTCTTCAAGTGCAAAGATAAAATTTCCCCTTTTATAAAATAGGTTAGAGTGTGTATTGGGGTACAAACATTCCTCTCAGACTTGTGGCTAGATTCAAAGGAAATAATGTCTCGAAAAGTGTTTGCAAATTTTAAATCCCCATATAAATTTAAGCTATTGTGCTGATAGTGATTAATAAGAATATTTGGAGGGTCCTTCCATTCCTAATGAAGTTATAATTAAATAAAACAATTAGATATACTCTTTGTGCCTGGGTGTTATTTTGTTTGTTTAGCAAAAGCTGACACTGTAACTAACCTAATTATCCATGTTTGCAGAGAGTTGAGGAATTTTGTGCTAAATATAAGGAAAACAGCCTATGAAGCAGATATTTTATATGACTCACTTAAAAGACCAAAAAGGAATTTCCTCATGGATTGGTTGTTTAACAACATTCTCAAAATAGCTTTGCTGGTTTTGTTAGCTAGAAATAGTTCAATGGCTAGTTAAGGTTTTGATTTTTTAATCTATTTACTCATAAGTAATATTATATGTTAAAGTATGATATGTAACATGTATAGAGTACCTCAGCTTTACTCAAATTTCAGAGGTAATAACAATTTTAATTGAAATTAGAATATGACAAGTTCATAAGGGCAACATAAACGCTATGAAGTTAGATAAGGAAAAACTGAGGGGGAAAGAGAATAATGGAGGAAATCAATTTTCAGATAAATCTTGAATGATATTGATAAGCAAATATTTGGATGAGAAATTCAGATTGTGAGAGTATTTTGTATTTTACCCAGCAAAATAGCATTTGTGTGGCATATTTGCTTTAATTACTTTTAAAGAGTAGCCTCGAAGATTCATCTCCATTTCAAGCATGCAGTCATCACTAAAATATAATCTCTTCCTTTGAAAAGCTTAGAGTCTAGTGAGGATGATAAGACATCCCATTCCTCTGAATTTCACAGTAAAGTAGTTAAATCAATGTAGATATTGTTAAATGTAATTGGCAAATTCACATCATAGATAATACAAAAATGCAACAAAAATGTATTGGTCAAAGAAAATAGTTCCTTAGTTATTATGGCAGTATATAGTTAAGAAAAATAAAAAAAGGACCTTTGTAGGCATAAATTACTGTCAGACCGTTGATGAGAACATTTGACTAAATATCAGCATCCGACTCTAAGTGCCTTCAGTCACTATCTCATTAGTAATCTAGGCTAATTAAAATTATCTTTTCTGAAATAAAAGAAAACTATTTCTTCAGATCCAGTAGAATGTAAGTTTCTTGAAAGCAAGGACTCTTCTATTGTTTTCTTTGTAAACCAATACCTAGGATGAGATTGAAATATAGTGAATAGATGCTTTTTGTATCAAGCAAAATTTGAATTACATATCTTCCACATCATTTTTTTCATAAAACGTCTCATGAGACCCATGGAGATATTTTCTTCATGCCCAATAGAGGCATAGAATATGTTAAGTTTTTAATTATCTGCTCAGCATCAAACATTTATTATTAAAGTCAGGAATTAATACAGTATTAATAATTAGAATAATATTAATAATAATGATTAGTGTATTCCACTGTCTCTTATTCCACCCACTGTTCTTTTTCCTTTCAGTGGTGGCAGACTACTCCCATTCCTCCAAAATTATACACTTTCTTTTCTCTTTAGACCTTTACACACACATACCCTTTTCTGTGAATACAGTCCCACTTTCTCTTTCCCTTTCTGGAGCCTTCTTTTTCTTTAAGGCTAAGCTCAATTGCCATCTCCTCCATGAAGTTTCCCCTGAATCACCCAACTGAAGATTTTTTTTCCTCCTTTCTCAAATTCTCCCAGAACAATCTGTCTCATTTATCTTGTCCTCCACACCTATATATTGCAGTTTACTTTTCTCTGTGCAGGTTATGATTGGACCATAGAACATAACTTCTTTAAATTCAGCAACTGTATTATTTCTTAATCTTTGAATATACACTGCCTAGCACCCAATAGGCATTTCGTGTTTGTGGAGTCAATATTTCCTTATGTAGTTTGCTCAAACCATGAGCTAAGATTAAAGCAACAGATTTCGTTTTTACTGTTAGATTATAATATCCTTGAGTATTAGGATGTCATCTAAACTTTGTATTTTCCCCCAATATCAAACTCAATATTCTCGTAGATGATGTGTTACCTCATCTACGTGAATATTTCTTCCATCAGCATAGAATGCAATTTATATATCACTCTCAGATTCTTATTTATCTTTTCCAAACAATTCTTTACTGAAGATGGTACTTAAATTATTTTTAATATTAAACTGAATTAAAATGTATTTTGGAATGTTTTCACAATAGGACTGTTCTCTGTTACTAGAAAGCAGTCTGGCAAGAGTTAATGATTGAGTCATATTATCTAGGCATTTGACTATAACTTTACCTTGGTAAAAAAAAAAAAAAAAAAAGATAAGAAAGAGAGAAGATAAGATATGATTAAGAAAAAGGAAAAGAGCCAAATGTCCAGAGTGAACTAAGATCAGAGCAAAGCAATTGGTGAATATTAAGCTATCTTCAAAATTAAACGTTCAGAATCATCATACAAAGGAGTCCATCCTTTTGAAGATGAATGTGATGGTTTTTAAAGCTAAAGAAAGTCAGTCCATAGGTACAGAGAGAGAACATAACAGGACTCGGGACTGGAAAGAACATGAAAGCTAAGAAGATGGACAAGGGTTACAGAAATCAGACGGTGATAATGATGATGAGATGATGATGATGATGATTCATATAACACTTCAAGATTTACAAAAATGATAAACATATATTATTTCCCTTGATCCTCAGACTGACCTCAGAATATAGGTGATGCTGTTACTATTATTTTATTTATGAGGTAACTAAAAGAATAAGAAGTTAAGTGACTTCTCTGGGGTTATATATAGATAGCTACTAACCACTTATTTGAAGTTGAATTTGGACTCCAGATACAAAGTTCTATTAACTATGCCATCTAGCAGCTTTTGAAAGAACCTCTTAAAGTTTCATTTTCCTTATATTTGAAAAAAGGAAATTAGACAGAGTGACCTTTAAATCAAGCTCTACATTCTATACTTCTATGCTATCCAGAATCAGCTAAAGAGTAAGAGCTCAGGGCCATTAAGGAAAGAGTAATTGACTTTGTTCACCTCGTGTTCTGGTACGATATTTTTTTATGATTGGACTAGCTTATGTCAAACATACAGGATAAACTCTTAAAAAGACAGCCCTGACTGAATTCAGGATCATAGAACAAGGTCTTAATTACAGGGCAGCAAATTTGACTATGTAATTTTCCTCACCTTGCCCCATACCCGCCCCACTCTTCTGTATTGTGAGTAACTCTACATATGATTAAATACAAAAAAAGAACTTTATATTTGTTATGGAAATTGTCACAAGTACAGGATTTAAAGAAAGGTTTTCTAGGCTTCAAATAAATTTAGTGTCCTATGTACATTGATTTTTTTTTTCTGAGATGTATTAGATCATATATAATGGAATGGACGAAAGTCTCACTACCTTCAGTTAGGACAGCAGAAAATATGCTAATTTATCAAATAAACACTGATTGATACAAGCAATACCTAAACTGGGTATGATTATTCTCTATCTAATTTAAGCAGTAAAATCCAATCTACAATATGTTATTTTAAATTAAAATGAGGAGATGAGACTAGGAAAAATTACAAGCATAAATAGCCTATAACCTTTCATCTATGAAGCTGGGTGTGTTTGTGCATGTGAGTTCTTTTTTTTTTTCCCTAGCACATAAAATACTGTATGAGTAGTGTCTAACAGAATCCTTCTGACAGCTGTCACTGAAAATTAAAGTGTTGTCCACAACAACCTTCTCCCTGTTTATTTCATTGGTCCTGACATGGTTCAGAGAAGATTAAGTCTGATAATGGAAACCCACGATTATGACAACTTTGTTAAATCTTGTTCATCCATGTAATGGAAATGCACTTCAAATGAATGCCAAGAGATGCTTTCAGGCTGTGAGGTGGCTTCCAGGATTGGTATGTTAAGCCAAAATTGTTATTGTGTTGTCTCAATTCATGATTATTTATATCTGTGCCACAAGCTCTCTTCAGCTCTGGAATATAAAGAAAATAAAACTGTGGTACTTGTAAAGGTGTTTGTCTTTACAAACTGAATACCGGTATCCATTTATTAACTTAGTAGTAGCAACTGATAATATTGTCTTTATATTTTCTCCCTCCAGCAATGCACATCACAATCCTTCCATGACTTCTCATCATCATTTTATACATTTGTTATCCATAGCTATCCATGTCATTCCCTCAGATTAAATCTGAGAAAGAGAGAGACAGAGAGAGAGACAGAGACCGAGAGACAGACACAGACACAGACACAAAGAGGGTGTTTCTTGTTCTTCTTACAAGAACAATCTACTTCCTTTGTTTGGGTGCCTTTGTATTACATCTCTTGTGGAAATCTCTTTTGGCAATACTCTATACTGACCAGACTTACCCCATATCATTCTCTCCTTATTCCATTAGGTTTCAATGCTCTGGTAAATAGAGGACTGGGAATGAAGTTATATTGTCATTAATGTCCTATGTCATGGGGACAAGTCTTATAATCATAGAATTTCAGAGTCAGAATCAACATCATCAATCATCTGGTTATAAAGCAGGAATCTCCTCCGTGATATTTCTGATAAGGGTATTATGATCATGTTTGAACACATCAACAGCATGGTTAGCACCTTCTACCTGGATATTTCGATTTTAGGCAGAAACAATTGTTAGAAATTCTGCTTCCTGGAGAAATTCATCCATTGGGCCTGAGTTTGCCTTTCTAAGTCACACTGAATGAGTTCATTCTTTTTTTCTAAAGAAAGTCCTTCAGGGAGTGAGAGAGAAGAATCTTACGACCCTAAGATGCAGAGCTCAAAGAGGCATTGGAGATAATATATTCTAACACCCTCATGGGAAATCTAAGCCATATTCTTCCCTAAATCATTTCCCCTCTATAGGCATCAGTTTTCCTATTTATAAAATGAAAGTGGTACAAATGAATTCTATAATCCTTTCCAGGTATCATATTCATTTTAAATCTTATTTTATTTTTCACTTGAAGTGTTTATTTTCTATCCATCCTATTTCCACCACTAGAGAAAAAGAAAAACAGAATAAAATAAATCTTGTAGCTAAATACATAATCTAAGAATTTTTTTTCTTTAACCTTTTCAAAAAAATGCATGTCTCTGTATCTTCACTTTATCATAATAGCCATATTTGATAATTCTTTAATTCTATTCTTAATTATACCTCTTTTGACTTTATTATTTACATTATGATTTCCTTCCCTGCAAAATGTTGCATAAAAGTGGTATATGTTTATATATATTTTTATATATTTGTAGGGATTTCCTCCCCTGCAAAATCTCTTGAGGACCCTACCAGTGCCCCTGAAATTTCCTTCGATGGTATAGTAGAAAGAGAACCAGTACAGCCATAAGCAAATTCCCTCTGTTTAAGGAATAGCCCTGCCACCTAATTTGAGGCCTCTCAGGCCCTTACTCTTCTCATCAGTAAAATGAAAGGAATAGACTCAGTAATTTGCCAAATGTCTTCCAGACCTCAAATGCCATGTTTTAAGTCTACTCCCTCCCTTACAGTTTATATTTCAGACCTTCACATTTTGTAATGCTCTGATTGTAACTAGGTTATCTATGGTGGTACAAGCAATCAAAGGAAGACTTCATAAGTAGAACTTATGTTTCCTTGTCCCTTGACACATTCCCTCTTTGAGTCAGGATTAAATCTAGGAAGGTATCGATTGACCCAACAAAATGTGTGGAGACTTTAAGCAGCTACATTTCCATATTTATTGGAACTATTGCTTTGTCCTGAAATTCAGTTGCCCTGTTTATGGGCACATTTTTCATGGTGGTAACACAAATGGTCCAAATTAATATTTCTTAGGTGAATTTAAGCTTCAATAGGTGACAATTACATTAAATTTTGGGAACTCTGTATATAAAAGTTTCTGTATACACATGTGCATATATGTATGTGTATGTATATGGGTATTTGTATGAATGTACAAAATAAATAAATGAGATTATATCTATATTTATATTTTACTATAGATGGATGGATACATAGGTATGTATATCTATCACTCTACTTCTCTATGTATAGGTGTAGATATAGATAGAAAGATAGATCTGTTTTTTTGTTTGTGTGTCTGTGTGTGTGTTTGAGAGAGAGAGACAGAGAGAGAGAAAAAAAGAGAGAGAGAGACAGAGACAGAGAGAAAGAGAGAGAGAGAGAGACAGAGAGAGACAGAGAGAGACAGAGAGACAGAGAGAGAGAGAGAGGGAGAGAGAGAGAGAGACAGACAGAGACAGAGAGACAGAGACAGAGACAGAGAGGACAGACAGAGACAGAGATGGAGATGGAGAAACAGAGACAGAGAGATATCTATTGTCATGAGAGGTGGCATGATGTACTATGTAGAATTCAAGATTAAAAAGGATAGGGAATAAGCATTCATAGAGCATTTAATATGTGCCAGACATTGTACTAAGTGATTTATAAATATTATGTTAATTAATCCTGACAAAAACTCTGTGGGGTAGGAGTTATTATTACCCCAGTTATATAGTTGAAGAAACTGAGACAAATAGAAGTTACGACTTGCCTGGAGTTACACAACTATAAAGCGTCTGGAATCAGACTTGAGCTGAGATCTTTAGACTCCAGGCCCAGTGCTCCATCCACTGGGCCATCTTTGAATCAGAACGTTTTAAAAACAAATCCTTCCTCGTGGCACATTTCCCGTAACCTTTGCTACTGGTGAGTATAAGGATGATGAATCTCTTCAGGTTTTAGAATTCTGAAATTAAGGTGATGGGTTGTTCACATTAATTCTACCACAAATAGGAGGAGTTAGGAAGCAAGGGCCTCTCAGCCTCTTATGAACAGACAGAGACAAACCAAAGAAGTAAAATTTGATGACCAAAACTGAAATTGGGCTTATGTTGGCTGCTGCAGTTGCAACCAGGATAAGATAGGGATAATCAATCTCTAAATGAATAATGACAATACAGATAAATAATAATGATATCAACAACACCAGTGATGAACTGCTTTTAATCCTTATTATATGATCCTTCACTTATTTCATATTATTTGGATAGGAACATAAATTATAGATTGGTTGTGATCTATTAGTGGCAAGAGTCCCCATACTGATTACGTCACATGTAACAAACAAATAAATAAATAAAGAGCATGATATAGGTGGATAGATAAATAGATGCATAGAAATGTTACACAGTTGGGTGTATAATCTATGGTGCATCACATCACATCACATCACAAGTGATGGTGCATCAGCACATATATCTTAAACAGATGTTGAAAATGGAAAATAACCTAGACCGGGCAGGGAAATTGCAGCCTCAAGGCCACCTCTGTCCTTCCAAGTCCTCAACTGCAGCCCTTTGAATGACTCCAAACTTCACAGATTAAAAGGGAGATTTCTTCTGTGAAGTTTAGAGTCAGTCAAAGGATGGCACTTGAGGACCCAGAGGGTCATGTGTGGCCTAGAGACTATGTGCTCCCCACCCCAAGTTGAGATGAGTCCAGTAGGAAAAGAAAGACTGGATTATTTTGGGGGTATTATCTGATATTTCTGATGACCTCAAATTTAACTCTAAAACAAAACACGTATTTTAATAAGCAAAAATGTGCTTTTAGTGATGGTTAATGGCTACAATAATATTACACCTTTTCTGTGTTATATTTGTGCTAAACATAGCAATAATCTTTAACTAGGTGAAATAGTGGATAGAGCACTGGGCCTTTAGTCAGTAATATCTACTTTTGGATTACTCTGATTTGGGGAAAAAAATGCATATTTTATGCTTGTTTTTTTTTCTTTATCATAAATTTAAATTGCTTTTCTATAATTTGCCTTCATTGTTCAAATTTCTGCATCTTGGGGCCAAGCAGATCAAATCATTTACTACATGTGTCACTTTGGGCCAATAATGTTCCCTTTTTGTTCTTCTATTTCTTCATCTGTAAAATAAGAATGTTCAATTAGGTGCCTTCTCATTTCCTTTTTAGCTGTGAATCTATGACCTAATCTTTCCTCATTTAGAGAGGTCTTCAGATAGCTTAATAAAGTGATCATACCCTTTCTTCAATTGTTTCATGCTTCCAGGTTACAAAGATACTTGTGAACTATATTGCTTTCCCTAAACTTCAATTGTATTGGGAATACATGTAGATCATAAAACATTATACAAGATGCTATTATTTTTGTTATCAAAATTGGTGATAACATTGGTTGTGTGGATTCTCATATAGAATTAAAATGACCATCACCAATTGGATTACTGTCTTTGATATGCTTTTGTTGTTGTTTTAAGTCATTTTTCTGTTGTGTTCAATTCTTTCTTCCTTTTTTTTTTTTTTTGGCTGAGATACTGGAGTGGTTTACCATTTCCTTCTCCAACTCATTTTACAGATGAGGAACTAAGAACACAGGAATAAGTGACTTGCCCAGGGTCATACAGTTAGTAAGTTTGTGATATCAGATTTGACTTCCCAAAAAGGTATTTTCCAGATTTTAGGTCTGGCATTCTACCCACTGTACCACTTAGCTGCCTTTTGTGATTTCCTACAACCTTTCAATTAAACAAATAAGCAAAACTGTTTTGTACTCTTTGTAAATACCATAAAATCGGGAAACAAATTACTTTCTTTTAGTCTGATTTAAACTACAGAAATCATTTTAAAAATAATTTTGTTTGGGTATTTTTCCAGGAATGAGGGGAAAGGAGGGACTCATTATTCAGATGAAGTAGAGGCATGAGATATAACTACTGACTAGATTGAATCAAGCCCAAATATAACCATTTTATCTGTGATGAAAAGACTGATTAATGATAATTTAATGAAGTTTGCAAAATTATGGATCAATTGAGCATTTTTTTCCTTATTGGATTTTTATGGCAAATTGGAAAGAATAATCAAAATGACTTAGGATAATTAAAGCTAAATATTCCATAAAAGCATACTATCATTCATTTGCAGTTGCTCCTTCTCTTGGATTTTTTTCTCCTTTTAATTTTCTCCTAATGATCAATTGTCTATATCAGCAAAGAATAGCCCTGATACTTAGCGACTTATAAGACCAATCAAAGATTTGTAAGCTGACTTCACTAAATCTGTTTTCACCCAAATCAAGTAATTAAATTCATGTTATCCATGACCCTGAAAGGACTTTCTGTTGAGAGAGAGGCTTTTCACTAGCCTGGAGGGATATTAAATTAATCACTAATAGCTTAGGGTCACCACGTAATTATTTTAAAGATAGATCCCATTCAGGGGGTGCAGTAGACGTATATTTTAAGCTAGTAGACCTAATAAGTTTTACCCTGCTATGAGTTATTATGACCCCTTATTAGATGTGGAGGAAATTATGTAAACAAATATGAAAGCAGGCATATGCTTTTAAGAGTAAACACTTTTTTTTTCCTAAAATGAAAGATCAGAGAGACGAGTAGGCCAAAGAAATAGGTTTTTTTATGCAATATTGAAATCTATTATTATTAAAATGTTAAATTTAGATATAATATAATACTTGACAAGATATTTTCATTCTTTTGTTTTTGTCAGCTTGAAGGAGAAAAATATAATTTTTATTTTGTTATTTCCACTAACAATTGCACATTTTCACTCATTTATGCTTTCATTATTTTTATACTACTAACTATAATTCCACATTTTGTAAGATTTAATAGGTATAATTTCTTCCTCTTTATCCCCTAAGTAATGTTACTACAGCTTAAGGTTTGATGAATTACCACACCTACCTTCTGCTCTTGAACATGCATGTTTGTGTGCACATGTGTGGGTACGTGTGTGTGCAGGTGTGTGTACTTACTCATGTATAAAAACATTATAATTATGGCAATCTGTTTGGTGGTGAGCCTCCATGCTTTTAATTAAAGGATTCCTTCTCTAGTTCCTTACTAAAAGTTTTCCAGGAGGGCAGGACCAATAAGAATTGATGTTCCTGAGGCGGCTGGGTGGTGCAGTGAATAGAGCACTGGCCCTGGAGTCAGGAGGACCTGAGTTCAAATCCAACCTCAGACACTTAACACTTACTAGCCATGTGACCTTGGGCAAGTCACTTAACCCTGATTGCCCTACCTTTCCCCCTCCAAAAAGCAAAAAAACAAAGAAAAGAATTGACGTTCCTATGGAACCAACCTTCACAGGGTTGATTGTCAATCATGAGTTGATCATGAGGGAGCACGGAGAATTTAGTGCCAGAAGTATTAAGTAATTATGAAATTTCTCTTAAGTGATTGATTTAGTTTTTTATATGGATGTTTAATGCAAAAGATATTTGGTTAAATAGCCCTGACTTGCAACTTTTGTGTTGCCAACAAACACGTACATTCTTAAAAGAAGGAATTCAAAGGAAAACATGAATGGTTGTCTTTTCTTTCATACATACATACATTCATACACATATTAATAAATGCATGTAAATGTATATGTGTGTGCACAAACATATATAAATATAGGTATGTACATACATATACATACAAATTTTCCTTGGATTAAATACTAGGAAGAACTATATAGATAGGTATAGATACATGCATGCATGTATATGTGTATACATATGTATGTGGCACACATATACATATATGAATATGTATGTGCATGTGTGTACATATACGTGTACATTTTTATGCATATGTATCTTCTTGGATCCCAGAATTATTGAAGTACAAGAGACATGGAAGAAAATTCAAATATAAACTAGAATAACTAATACCAGGATGGAAGTATCTTTTACATTATGCCTAACAAGTAGTCATCTAGTCTCTGCTTAAAGCTCTTCAGTGATAGGACATTTGTTGCCTCCTGAGGCAAATAATTTGACTTCTAAAGAATTCTAAATATCAGAAGATTTTTACGTAGAATAAATAATAATTTGTTTCTCTGCAATTCTCAACTCACTCTCCCCCTCGCCCTTGCTTTTATACAAGGCTACTGAACATTGACTTTGAGATAGAATTCCTAGATTTAAGCCTCCAGTCCTTATATTTACTCTCTTCTTGACTCTGGGCAAATCTCTCAACCTTTATGAGTCTTAGTTTATTCAGCTGTCTAGTGGGGATTACAATATATGTAATACTTCTTTCATAGGATTATCATGAGAAACAAAGGAGAGAAAAATATTGTGAAGTCATAAATACTATATGAATATCAATGTATTTTATTTGAGTTTTAAAAATGCTTATTATACAAATGATTTTTAAAGAGAGAGAGTTCACATAATTCCCCTATTTCCTTTGGCTTATCTCTATCTACAATCTTACTATACCATTTTCTCTCCTTCATAATAAGCTACATTACTTTATGCTCTGCCTATTCCTTTTTTTTTTTTTTTTTTTAGCTCTTAAATATCAACTGAGCTATCCTCTTATCTGGAACACTTCCTAACTAAGTAGTGTGGTTTTATCAAAAATCTAATATAGCAGAGAAAACTCTAGACTGTAAGGCAAAATTAATCACTCAACAAGTGTTTACTAAGCACTTACTTTGTCACAGGCAAAGCATTATGGATAACATTAAATTAAATTAATTAAGTTCTAGCTCTGACACTTATTAGCAATATGTCATTGGGAAAGTTACTTAACCTCTCTGAGCCTTAATTTTTCTTTATAGGAAATGGGTAAATTATATTTGTATCATCTCCCTTAAATTTTTTTTTCCTGAAAACCTTTCTTATTTCATTATATTTGTGCAAGTTTTAAATCTATTAATATTAACAGAATGATAACTAGTAATAGCAGTGGTGACCATACCCTTATTGAAATTCATCTTCTCATTTAAGAATCACAGGATAGAGTTTTGTGATACCCAAGATATCATAGAAAAGAGGAATTGCCTTCACATGACTAACATAATTGCTGTGTGTATTGCCCAGTGACAAGCTAACGGTGACTGATTTGGCAATAACTGATTTCTATCTCATCACACAAAAATGAAGGATTTGAACAATTAGACAAATTTGGCCTACATTCAGAATACCAAAGGGAAAATAGAATGCTGCTGATAAGATTGGAGGTTCTCTTCAAGCTATTTCCCTCCAAGAGGAGGGGCAAATAAAAGGTAACCTGATGGGAGATACTGATTCCAATGGGGTGAGGACTTAAGATGTGTTTCTACTGACTGGATTTGATTGAGTGCAGGAAAATGCATTTCATGGAATGGCATAAAATGACTACTCAGAAGTACTTGAAGACAAATAATTAAGTGATATTTTAACTAATTTTTTATTACTGTGAATTGAGATTCTTTTCATGATTCATTTGTTGTTACAAATTGAAAAGGAAGAATCTGAATTACAAAGGAATGTTAGAACTATAAATTCCATAGAAATTAGTCACTTAAAAATAACTTTCCACTAATTTTAGCAGTTTTATTTCTCTTTAATTTTGCCTCAGTGGGTACAGTTTCCCAGAGAAGATTCAGTAGCATTTCTAACGTTCAAGGGCTTTGTAAGAACACTAAAGGAAATATGATCATATCAATTTTATAAAATATTCTATTCTCTGTTCTTCCAACTACTAATCATATCTGTGAAGACAGGCCATTCAGACTTTCTGGTCAACAGTTTCTTCAACATTAAAGTTAAAGGTTGTTTTAATCTTTTAAATTTTATATTGCATATTCTGATGTTCTATAGTCTAATATTCCATGTCTCATTTTTATTATATATGTTACACTCTCCTTTTTCATATTTTATATATTATGGTCCATTTTATCTTTGTCTAAAATTGTGTTCTTTTTTTTCCCCCTAAAGCATGACCCTTTATAATATCAAAGCAGATAACTTTTGGCATTGAGCCTTTACCCCCATTCATATTGTATTCTAGAACATCATTAGTTATACATCACTGAATATTCCCAGTCATAGGTCCTATCCTTCTAAGACCCTTAATTAAAAAAGAACTCAATGACTGGGGCGGCTAGGTGGTGCAGTGAGTAGAACACTGGCTCTGGAGTCAGGAGGACCTGAGTTCAAGTCCAGCCTCAGACACTTAACACTTACTAGCTGTGTGACCTTGGGCAACTCACTTAACCCTAATTGCCCTGCCCTCTCCCTCCAAAAAGCCAAAAACAAACAAACAAAAAAGAACTCCGTGACTAAGCAATTACTTTCAAATAAAATCAGTAAATAATATTAGATATCTACCAGACACTGATTTTGTATCTGGATTTTAGCTTGGGATATATCTGGATTTGAATTCTGATCATTATACTAATTTTCTGTGTGGTGGTGGTCAAAGCACTAGAACTTCATATTCTTCATCTATCACGGTAGACTGATGGACTTGTCTATATTAACTTACAACTTTAAAATTCAATGTTTCCTATATCATAGTAGAATATAGGGGGTCTAAGTTAACGTCCTAGCAGTTGAACTTATTGTGTAAAGTAATAAAGAAGAAATACATGAAAAATAAAATAACAATGAGCTAATTATTAATAAATCCATGTAAGAGAAATTAAAAGGTGTCTTATGGTTAACTGCCAGATAACTGGTATAGATAATGAATGCTGACTTTAGAGAAGAGAGATGTCACTGTGAACTATAATTTTCTTGGAAGCTTTGCTAAATACAGTGTTGAATTTGCAATAAGTCGAAAGGACAGGATTTGGCCAGAAAAGAAAGAGAAGGAAAACCATTTGATGGGAAAGAAATGTCATGGAGACCTGAACAGGAAATTGTGTGATTTTCAGGTATATGAAGACACTCCTGTAAAAGAGGTGTGACCAATTAACCCATAAAATACAGATCTTGCGCTTTGTCAAACCAATATCTTAACTCATCATATCTCACACACGTATGCACGTATGTTTGCACATGTGCCTATGTACACATACACATATGCTGCTCTTATCTGGGAAATTTAAATTGTTATCTCTGCATACAGTCATAAGTGTTTTTCTACCTAAAGCAAGTGTATAACCCTCTTAGTTGGCCAATTGGCTTTCTTGCTAAATGCACACATGCACACATACGCAAAGGTATGTGCACACACATGCACTCACATGCACCTCTCAATATACTTATTATGTAGGATTATATATCTAGATCCAGAAATAACCTCAGGGGTTAAGTCTTCCATTTTGCTGGTAAGGAACTGCAAACTTGGAAAAGTAAAGGGACTTGCTTAATTAAAGTCACACAAGTAGTCCTCTGATCCCAAATGTAGCAAATTTTCATGATATCATGTTATTGCCCACCAATATGAATGTATTCACACAATGCCAATATGATAGCATAACTCAAGTGAAAGACCACTGGACCTGAAGTAGCTTTCAATTTCTCTCCCTGTGTAGAAAATTTACTTTATAAAATTACTTTGCCACTGATAACATTTTCTCCATCTTTAAAAATGAAGCAGTAATATCAACTTCTATTTATTGCACAGGGTTGTTAGAAAAGATCTCTGAAAATCCCAAACTGCTACATTATATTCTTTATCATTTTGTCTCTCTTGCTCTGCTTTCTTTGATGTTAATACTTCCCCATTGATACAACTACTATTCCTTCTTCACCTATGTTCTTGATTATCATATTTCCTGATTCCTCCATAGACAATGTATCATATGGATTACAATTCTTCCTCTGATTTTGTTTTAGCACTTGAGGGGAATTCTATGGCATAGTGTATTGATTGCTGGTTCAGAGTAACTAACAAACAAACAAATAAACAAAAAACACACCTGGGTTCATTTCGACTGGTTCTATAACCCTAACTATTTATATTCTCAACAACAACTCTCTAAGATTTTAAATTGATCAGTTACTGATCTGAGTTGGTAGCTGTATCATACTATAGAACCTCCTGACAACCAGAAAATCAAAGGTAGGTTTAAAACATGAAGGCAGCAAAGTTAAGAAGTATAAGAAGTTCAGAGAAAAGGAAGAGAAAAGGAAAAATTCTTAACCATATTTTTTTTTTTTTTGGTTGCTCCTCATCCTATATCACTGGCACATCCCCTTTTCCAGTGGATATATTTCATACACCTTCTTTACAGATATTATCATTAGGGGTTTATTGTAACCTATTTACACTCAAGCTGGGTCTTTCCAGTTTTATTTGCGTTACTTATAATCTTTATTCTTTTAAGCAGATGGTTTTCCATTACTCAAAGTAATATAAAATGGTACTTAAATAGTTTAGGATTTTGAAAATGCTGTGCAGTTGTTGAGGTCTAGGAGGTGTTGGGACCTGAAAGTAGAGATGTGCAGGTCCTGCGCAAATGAATTTGACTCAACCCCTATTTTAGCCAAAGTAAAAACAAAGTTGGGATGGCTAGGTGGCACAGTGAGTAGAGCACTGGCTCTAGAGTCAAGAGGACCTGAATTCAACTCCAGCATAAGATACTTAACACTTGTTACAAGCTTTGTGACCTTCGGCAAGCCACTTAACCCTAATTGCCCTGCCCTCTCCCCTCCAAAAAGAAAATAAAGAAATGAATGGATGAATGAATGAATGAATGAATGAATGAATGAATGAATATGAGTCATTAAAATCCAAGGTAGACACAATTCTAAAAATCCACCAATCTCAGACCCTTAATGGAGCAATATGGATCTTTTATATAGAAAAAACTGTCAGAAGGATCTAGGAGTGGACAAATAGTCTGGGGTATCTGGAGGAGGGGTCTAAGGAGGATCTTGATGGGAATGCCCAGTAGGCTGGGGTGACTAGAGGTCCAACACCAGGGACCTGCACTAAGAGAATGTGGTCTAGCTAGGATCAAGGGTAGGAAGTAGCCAGGTTTAAGAAGACAATGGAGGCCTCAGCAACAGAGAATTAGGAGACTGGGTATAGGCCAAAATGAAAGACTAGTTGAGAGGATTACTGGGATGCCTCAGGTAAACATCAGACCCTTTGACCATATGGGAAAATTTAAGGAGCTTTCTAAGTCTGCATTTCCAGAGCCTATTCCCAGCCTTGTTAGTTACTCAAATGTAATCCAGTCTGTTCTGGTCCCTTTTCTCAATACATACTACTTCACATGGTGATCTCCTCTGCTCTTAGAGAGTCAAGGATCTTTTCTGTGCCAATGATTCTAAAACCTATTTATCTATCCCTAACCTCTGTTGAGGTCTAGTCTTATATCTCCAATTGCCTAATAGATATCTCAGATTGGATGTCCTATAGATCACTTAAATCAACATCTCCAAAACTGTATTTATTATCTTTCTTCCTTGTCCTGCAACCATCCCAAACTTTCCAATACCACAGACCTATAACCCATATATTAGGCCGACCTTCTCACTCTCAAACTCCTCCCTTTCCCATCTCCAATTTGCCAAGGACTTTCAATTTTACCTTCACAGTATCTCTCATACATGCCTGCTTCTCTCCTCTGACACTGCCACTCCCTTCGTACAGTTGCTTAACTTCTTATGTCTGAATTATTTCACTAGTTTGTGGGTTGGTCTACTTGCCACAAGAATTTCACTATAATGCACCTTATATCTCACTGTGTCCCTGGACTATTTAGTAAAATTCAGTGGTTCTTTATCACCTCCTGGATCAAACATAAAGTTCTCTGTTTGCTATTCAAAGCCCTTCATAACCTAGCCTTTCCCCCATTTACTAACCTTCTTATACTAACTTCCAGCCCCAACTCCATACGTGATCCAATAAGACTGGCTTCCTTACTATACCTCAAATAACATGCACTATTTCCTGACTCCTGGAATTTTCTCTGGCTGTCTCTCATGCATAAAATTCTATTCCTCTTTATCACTGTCTCCTGGCTTCCTTCATATCTCAGATAAAATCCCACCTTACAAGAAGTCTTTCCCAGTCTCTCATAATTCTAGTGTTTTCCTTTTGTCACTTATTTCCTATTCATTCTGTATAAAACTTCTTTTTCCTTAGTTGTCTGAACATGGTTTCCCACATTAAATTATCAGTTCCTTGAGAACAAGAATTGTGTTCTGCCTTGGTGTCTCCATTGCTTAGCACATTGCCTGGAACATACTAGGTGCTTAATGCATATTTATCTGGCTATCTCTTCAAGCCTCAATGTGAGTGGGTGGGTGGGAGGAAGCTTATTCTCTGTCTGTAAAATGTGGTGACTAAAAATTCCAAGAGACATTGTTTCTGGGTAATTTAATCATTTTATTAATAAAACCAGCATCTCTTAATAAAGAGATGGTCTTTTGGCAGTCTCTCTTAGACCTTGTAGTGGTGATGTAACAATTTATATACCCTTCGAAAAGTAGGTGTTCCTAACAAGTGCCAAACAAGTCTGATTGGTTCACACAATGTGAGGTGGACTATATTAAAATGAGGGTATTGGTGTCCGTGACTTGGGTCACCCAAATTTTGGTCAAAGAGACATCAATTTTCATAATCATGTGCCTTGACCAAAGGGAGAATCAACATTATCCCAGACCTGCCTGAGCAAACACACTGAGCAGGAATACACTCATTAGCTCAAAATTAAAATTTCTTTTACTGTCTGAATACATATTGGCCTAGGTAAATCTTTAAGAGAGGTTTCATACATTAGATGGTTTCTGGATGAGGAAGAAGAAAAGGGGAATAGCTTTGGCCCTGATAAAATAAGTACCTATTAAATACAAGAGAGAAATTTTCATTTCTCACAAAGCTGTGTCTAACTTATATACACACACAAACTATATATATATATATGTGTGTGTGTGTGTTTGTGTATATATATATATATATATGTGTGTGTGTGTGTGTATGTGTATTCATATACACATACATATACACATATATACATATATACATGCATATATACAAATGTGTGTATATGTATGTATGTATGTTTGTATGAATTGATTAGTGGGATGTCTACTAATGTCCATCCAAATACATGACACAGTTTGGGTTAGACCAATCTCTTTCAAAATATTATACATGAAGGGGCAGCACTATTTACAGAAAGGGTTTAGACTTGGAGAAAGAAAACTTGAACTTGATCCCCAGTTCTTATACTGGCAATCATCTAACTTCTCCCATATCTAATACCTTTATTTATTTAATGGAGATTTGTATTACATACTCACAAGGCTATTGTAGGTAAAAGTTTGTACAAACCTTAAACTGCTATTAAAATATGAGTTATTTGTAAAGAGACTTATGATGGATTTCACTGAGCAGGATACCAGAACTTCATATAATTTGTATATTGTTACTTTTGAATAGGGTATTTGAAAAAAAAAAAGACAATAATAGGGACTTTTTATTTTACTATAATGCTGAGAAAAACTTATTCGATGCAAAGAGTGAAATCTTTGCAGAATATTGGTCTTTATTAAATGTCATGCTTGAGATCAACACTTTAAAAATCTTTGAAAAAATGTTATTTTGACCACAGCTATATATGGTGAAAGACTTTATCATATTGAGTGGAACAATAACCAATTAAATGCTTATATATGAAAAATAATTCCCACTGAGGAAACAAAATGATAGAAAATATATGGAATTAAAGCTCAGAAAACCTAGAGATATAGTACTAGTCCAAAGATCGACTTACATTCTGATCCACATAGCACATTTTATCTATCTGGGCTTCTGTTCCCCTGTTTTTAAAATTAGTGGTTTAATTAAATGATCTCTGAGGTTATTATGGGAAGTAAAAATAATACTACATTTTGAGTTGTAGGCTATGAATTCGAATCCAACCTTTCTCATTTATTTCCTCAGGCCCCTTGAACAAGTCACTTTATGTCTCTGGATCTTATTTTTTTTCATCCGTCAAATGAGAGGGTAAATTCTAATGTCCCTTTAAATTTTAAATCTATGATTTTATGTCCTATGATCTTATGATTTCATCTCCCCCAATGAGATCATATAGTCATACCTTTCAGCAAGGTATATACAGTGTGCTTACCAAATGTCTTTCACACACCAGTGAATGAACATTCCAAGTAGAAGGCATGATTAAACAGCACAAGTGTATAATATGGAATAAATGATGACAAAGTTGTAATATTGATTACTTGTAACCAGAAGGATGACACTGCTGGGTACTTAAAATTAAGAATCACAACAAAGCTACCTTGACCTTACCTCAGCATCAGGAACCCATTCAAAATTAATTGGATCTGTCATTGAGAGAGAGCTTTCAAGTATGTGATAGTTGATTTATTGCCATATTTAAGAAGGCAAGCAGTGAACCAAGTTCATCCTGCTGTGGACTGTTATGGATGTTTATCTGACCATATGCTTATTTGAAAATGAACTTCACAGGACAATTTAACGTTTCCCTTAACCTTTGTTGCATTTGAGGTTAGAGTTTCTAATTTAGTGTGTGTTGGTACTGCCTGTGGGTGATTCTCATGGTCTAGGCTCCTGCCAGGGTGCTAGGGAAAGGGCATGAACTTCCTACAGGATAATATTTCAAACACCATTAACATTCCCATCATTCTTAGCTTGGTCCAATACCTCATCCTTACAAGCTCCTACAGCGTATGAGAGAGGTATACAATACCTATTGAAACCAATTCAACTCAATCGACATTTATTCATGAAATCTCAGTATTAGAAAATATCTCAAAGACTAGCTAGTTAAACCAAGATTAGTATTGTTATAGGTTTCAATAGCCTGTGCATAACACATCATGGAGCTTCACAGCATATCATATCTTATAACATTTCTGAGGTGACACATATGATACAGTGGAATCTCAATGGAGATATTTCAGAATAATCTACCAATTCTCCAGAGCTGCATACCTCTGACTCTTAGAGGTCTTATCTGTCCAACTTACTTTCCCTACTACTAAAACATACAACTTTGCTATAGTAGTACAATGGGCCAATGCAATAGCATTTGTAACTAGTTTCCCCTGCTTTCCCTGCTTTTATTTACTGTTTACAAAAATCATAGATTTGGCAGGATCCCTTGTACTTTTTAAAGCTATTGATAATATCTGAATTTTTCACAGTTCCAATGGTAACATACCTACTTTGTAAGCTATTTGACTGTGAAAACGACTTTCAAAAAATATGTCTTTTCCAGCTTCTAATTCTTGAGAAATTGAAACAAGATGTTCAATAAAGCATTGTCTTGGGTTGAATTTCATTTGATGAAGTAGATACAATTTTCCTCTAGAGAGATATAGGCATGTTTAATAAGAATTTACCAACAAATATACTTGGGGGATTTTTATCTCATTTTTACCAAGCATATATCTCTCCAAAATAACGTCTATTAAATATGTGTACCTGTGTATAGAGAGATAGATAGGTAGAGAGAGAGAGAGACAGAGACAGAGAAAGAGACAGAGACCAAAAAGATACAGGGACAGAACAATTTCAACCAAAAATGTCTAAAATTACGTCTAAAATTACACTATCAAAAATATCTAGGAAACCATTGCTGATAAGGAACAGCAGACCCAGCTATACTGTGAAGACCAGCAAGGTGAGATGGAACCAGTACATGCTCAGTGACTGCAAAAGCAGTGGGGCAGAAAGTCCCTGACTGTGGGCACTTACTGGAAGCTGGAGGTTTGGCTTTGATTCAAGGCTTGAAGGAAGAACTGATGGTCTGGGGCAAGAGGTACCATTTCCTACACCCCAGAACTAGAGGCAATTAGAAAAATTAAGCTATTAGCGCCAAAAAAAAATGCACGGGTAAAAGAGAAAGAAACAACCATAAGGAGGAGAGATGACCGGGTTTCATTTTAAGAGGTGGATATTAATGTAAAGAAATCCCCAAATAGTAACATCAAATGGACAACTACCCAAACAAAATTCATAGAAGATGTTAAAAAAAAAGACTTTAAAAATCAAATGACAGAGATGGAGGAAAAACTAAAAAAGAAAATAAGAATAACACAAGAAAAACAAGAAGATGATGAAAGGCAAGTCAACCAATTAGAAAAGGATATACAGAATCATACGGAAGAAAACAAAAATTTGAAAATTAGCATCAGGTGAAGTGAAGCCAGTGAAATTATAAGAGATTATAAGAAATAATTAAACAAATAAGCATAATGAAAAAATAGAAGAGAAAGTGAAACATAAGAAAAACAACATATTTGTAGAATATATCAAGAAAAGAAAATCTAAAAATAATCAGTATACCAAAGTCATGAAAAAATGAATATTGATACAATAATATAAGAAACAGTTAAAGAAAATTGTTATGAAGGATTAGAACAAGGGTGGAGGGAGTAGAAATAGAAAAAAAAATATCTATCAATGACCAGTTAAAATAAATCCTATGAGGAAAACTCATAGGAATATCTGAGTCAAATTCCAAAATCTCCACCTCAAAGATAAAAATATTAAAAGTATCAAGATTAAAACAATTTAAATATGGTGCTACCACAATTAGACTCACACAAGACCTAGTAGCAGAAACATTAAAGAACTATAGGTAATTGATAATAGATAATAATATAATAATATATATAATATATAATAATATATAATGTGTACCTGTGTAATATTACCTATAATAATAAATAGGTAATAATGTATTAAAGAGCAAAAGATCTGGAGTTCCAGTTGAGAATATCATACACCACAAAGTTAAGTATTATCCTGAAGGAAAAAGAGAAAATGGGCATTTGATAAACTCTCCAATTTTCAAGACTTTTGTTTTAAAAAATCCTGAACTTAATATAAAATTATACATATAAGAACCAAGAGAAAAGAAAAGTATATACC
>CM053588.1:99740464-99766914 GCA_028646515.1 Pseudochirops corinnae
TGTATAAAACTATAAATATGAACCTTATTTATCACAGAGAAATAGGACAACAGGGAATATTATATCTGGAAGAGAATTCCATAATTAGAATAATATTTAGAATAATAATAATAGCATTTGTATATTTCACTAAGGTTCGATACTCACATATATGGTCTCATCTGATCCTTACATCTAACCCCACGAATAAGGGCCTCTTATTATTCCCATTTTACAAATGAGAAATGAAGCTACAGAAGAATAAATGATTTATCCAGTATTGATACAGACAATTTGTGTCTATGTCAGAATTTGAACCAAACTCTTCCTTATTACAAGTCCATCACTCATAAACACTATGTCACTTAGATTACCTTCCATTTACAGAGTAGGGATCTTATACACACGTAGTTACTTGCATGTTGTCTCCTACAATCGGATGTGATCTCTTTGACATCAGGGCCTATACTTTTACCTCTTTTTGTATCCTCAACACCTAACACAGTCCCTGGTACATAGGACTTATACAAGCACTTAATAAGTGCTTTTTGACTGGCAGAGTGGAAAGAGAGATCAATGTGGAACCAGTGGATTGGGATTCAAAACGTAGTCTCTTATTTCTCCCTGTTTGCTTTAAAGTCACTCTGGCTCTCTGGCTTTCCTTATCATCAAAATTAGTGGGTTGTCTAGATGGCTTCAGAACTCCCTGTCAGTTCTCTATCTGTGGACTTAGGAACTCATCCAGTGATCTGACCACAATTCTTTGTTATCATAGATGAAGACAACTTTTCACAACAGTGAGCATTTTTTAAAGTGTCAAATTTTTATGCAGCCTCGTGGCAGATATTGCCTGTCTTCAGAGACTTTCCATCTTATTGGAAGTGAGAACAGAGGAAGGCTTCAATAAAGCTTGCACAGATATAAGTAAATACAAGTTAATTTGAAGTGAGAAAGTATACTAAAATGTGAAATGCAAAGAGAGGGAGTTAAATATCACCACGGGTGGGATTGGACCTGGAGTCAGAAAGTCCTGACTTCAAATCTTGCCACAGATATTAGTGTAATCTATAACAAGTCACTTAAGACTGTGCTTGCCTCAGTTTCTTTGACTGTAAAATAGGAATTATAATAGCACTTACCTCACCAGAGTTGTTGTGAGGATAAAAACAGCACACTATTTGTAAAGTGCTTCGCAAACCTGAAAGTATCATTTAAATGTTGTTGTTGTTGTTGTTAAAACTAAGTTGAAGAGGAAATGTTTCTCAAGGGCAGTGGCCACTCAACTGAGCCTTGAAGAAAACTAAAAGAATCCTAAGAAGTTTAAGTTAACAAGAGAGAGCACTCTAGGTACATGGAAGAAAGGTGGAGGGAATGGTAAAGGATTGAGAGGACAGGCTGAGATTGTGTGTTCAACAGAGTTCTTTGGATGCTCCCTATTCTGTCCATCCCTAGTCACATTGTCAGCATGTTAAACCTCTGAAGAAGTATCTTAAAACTTTCAGTAGTCATTCCCAAAGTCTCTATGAAAGGGGTCCCAAGAACATTATTCTAATGCCACTAAATGTCAGGGCAATGGAGGCCACTTTATGGGTCTCTTTAAAGAGCTTCATTAACTTTACTAATTGAAAAATGGAGATTTGTGGACTTGTCTGTTTGCAGGGAGCAGATGCCTAAGCAAAGTGTATAGAGGGGGTGTACATATGTATATGTATATGTATATGTATATGTATATGTATATGTATATGTATATGTATATGTATGTATCTACATATGTGTGTGTATGTATGTATGTGTGTGTGTGTGTATATAAATGTGTGTATGTGTGTGTGTGTGTGTATATAAATGTGTGTATGTGTGTGTGTGTGTATATAAATGAAACCATGATAAATACTTCTGGATAGTGGAGTGTGCGTGTGGGAATACATGTGTATGTTTGTATATATAAATATGTGTTGTGTATCAGTGTGTTTTTTGAGTATGTTCAAGTTTGTCCAGGAAGCAAATGAGCCATTTTCCAGGTTGAGAGTAAACTTCAGCAAAAACTATATGTTTAATGCCACCCTCTCTCAACTGCTGATGGAGCATCTTAGAATCACTATCTTCCTGATTGTGAGTTAGAAAGAATTTAAGATGTCATCTTACTACTAATCCTTTATTTTGCAGATAAAAACTATACCCAGGGAGATTCAACAATGTGTCTGGGAATAGCACATGCATTACCAAGAAGATTAGGATTTGATCTCAGATTTCTTGATTATTCAAGACTTCTATCCCATCCCACCATTAAATAGTGAAAGGTCACAGGTCAAAGTTGAATTGAGGAATACAAAAGAGAAAAATATTTAGGGATTGAGACTCATCCCTCCTTGGCTGAGGAAGGGAGCTAAATAATAGAAGTGGGGACAGAGAGGTCAGGAAGCACCATTCTACTAGGAATACAAGGAGTCTAAAAAGGGAATCCTAGTCTTTTATTTGGCTTTTGTCCAGGATTCCACACATTATAACCTCCCTCACTAGAATCCACCATATTTGTTCTTTTTAAAATTTTATTTTATTTTTTTAAATTAACTTTTGTTTATTTTTAGTTTACATCATTAATTTACATAAGACTTTGAGTTATAAATTTTCTCCGCATCTTTCTCCTACTCAACAACCCAAAACAGCAATCCCACTGTATACTCCCTCCCCCAATCTGTTCTCTCCTATGCCCTCCCCCATCACCCCTCTGACTTTCCAGTAGGGCCAGATGGATCTCTCTACCCCAGTTCCTGTACATCTTAATTGCCAGTTGCATGTAATCAATAATAATAATAATAATAATAATAATAATAATAATAATAACACATACACACTATATATATATATACACACATATATATATATATATATATATATATATATTTTTAAACATTTGATTATGGAACTTTAAATTCTAGATTCTTTCCCTTCCTCCCTTGTCACACACCTCCACTGGAAAAGACAAGCAATTCAACACAGGCTGTATGTGTAGTTATGTAGAACATCTCCACAATGAACTTATTGTGAGAGATTGATTATATGTCCCTCCTTCCTCTTTTGCCCTCCCCTTGTTCTATTCTCTACTTTGTCCCCGTCATGTTACAAAAGTGTGTGCTTCTAAAAACCTTCAACCCCACGCTGCCCTCCCTTCCGTCATCCTGCCTCTCATCCCTATCCCCCATACTCTCCTGTAGGGTAAGATACCCAATTTAGAGTTGATGTAATTCCTTCTCTAAGCCAAATTGAATGACAGTAAGGTTGACCCATTCCCTTTTGCCTTCCTGTTCTTCCCTTCCATTGTAACAGTTATCCTTTGCCTCTTCTATATGAGATGATTAACCCCATTCTGTCTCTCCCTGTGTCCTCTCTTTCTATTCCTCTCCCACCTCTCAATTTCACCTTTTAAAATATCAGCCCTTCCTATCCAATTGATCCTGTTCCCTCTGTCTATGTACATATATGTATATATATATATATATATATATATATATATATACATATATATATATACATACATATATATGTACATTTATATTCCCTTCACCTATCCTCATACTGAAAAATGTTTCAAGTTACAATTATCATTTTTTAATTTTATTTTTTTATTGTTTACATCTTTCATTTCCATGAGATTTTGAGTTACAAATTTTCTCCCCATAATTCCCCCACCCACCACCCAAAAACAGGCATCCCACTGTATAACCTGTCCCCCAATCTGCTCTCTCCTATGTCCTCCTCCATCGCCCCTCTGATTTTCCAGTAGGGCAAGAAGGATCTTCCTACCCTAGTGCCTGTATAACTTAATTCCCAGTTGCATATAGTTAATAATAAAATAACAATAATAATGATATAAATCTATACATGTATATATTTTTAACATTTGATTATAGAACTTTAAATTCTATATTCTTTCCCTTCCTCCCTTGTCACACACTTCCACTGGAAAAGACAAGCAATTCAATACAGGTTGTACATGTATAGTTACATAGAATATCTCCACAATGGACATATTGTGAGAGACTGATTATATGTTGCTCCTTCCTATCCTGCTCTCCCTTGTTATATTCTCTACCTTGTCCCTGTCCCTTTACAGAAGTATGTGCTTCCAGCAACCCTTCCCCCCACCCTGCCCTAACCTCCATCATCCCACCTCTCATCTCCATCCCCCCTACACTCCTGTGTGGCAAGGTACCCAGTTTAGAGTTTATATCATTCTTTCCTTAAGCCAAATTCAATGAGAGTAAGTTTGACCCTTTCCCTTTTGCCTTCCTGTTCTTCCCCTCCATTGTAACACTTATCCCTTGCCTCTTCTGTATGAGATGATTGACCCCATTCTGTCTCTCCCTGTGTACTCTCATTCTATTCCTCTCCTCCCTCACAATTTCACCTATTAAAGTAACATCCATTCCTATTCAATTGATCCTATGCCCTCTATGTACACATATTTACACATACTCACATATGTATTCATATGCATATATGTATATGTATATGTGTATATAGATAGATACCCTCCTCTATAGACATACATGTATATATACATATATTTATGTCTGTATTCCCTTTACCTATCCTAATACTGAGAAAAGTTTCATGAGTTACAATTATTGTTTTTCCATGTTGCCATGTAAATAGTTCAACTTTGATAAGTTCCTTATGATTTCTTTTCCATGTTTACCTTTTCATGCTTCTTGTATTTGAGTGTCAGATTTTCTTTTCAATTCTGGTTTTTTCAGCAAGAATGCTAGAAAGTCCTCCACCTCATTGAATGACTATATTTCCCCCTGGAACATTGTACTCAATTTTGCTGGGTAGGTGATTCTTGGTTTTAATCCTAGCTCCCTTGATTTCCAGAATATCATATTCCAGGCCCTTTGATCTCTTAATGTAGAAGCTGCTAGATCCTGGGTTATCCTGATTGTGTTTCCACATTATTCAAATTGTTTCTTCTTGGCAGCTTGTAATATTTTCTCCTTGATCTGGGGACTCCAGAACCTGGCTATAACATTCCTAGGAGTTTTCTTTTGGGGATCATTTTTAAGAGCTGATTGGTGAATTCTTTCAACTCCTCTTTTGCCCTCTGCTTCTAAAATATCAGGGCAATTTTCATTGAGAATATCTTGAAGGATGCTTTCTAAGTTCTTTTTTTGATCATGGCTTTCAGGTAGTCCAATAATTTTTAAATTATCTCTCCTCCATCTATTTTTCAGGTCAGTGTTTTTTTCAAGGAGACATTCCACACTGCCTTCTATTTTTTTCATTTATTCGGATCTTTTTAATAGTATCTTGATTTCTCATAAAGTCATTTGCTTCCATTTGCTCAATTCTGATTCTGAAGGAATTATTCTCTTCAGAAAGCTTTTGAGATTCTTTTTCCATCTGGCAAATTTGACTTTTTAAGGCAATTCTTTTCCTCATTGGCTTTTTGGGCCTCTTTTGCCATTTGGGTTAGATTATTTTTTAAGGTATTATTTTCTTCAATCAGGTTGTTTACTCTCTTTTCATGATTTTCTTGCATCATTCTCATTTATCTTCCCAATTTTTCCTCCACTTCTCTTATTTGGTTTTCAAAATCCTTATTAAGCTGCTCTATGGCTTGTAAGAAGTCTATGTTTTTCTTGGAAGCTTTTGGTGTGGGAGTTCTGAACATGTTGTCTTCCTCCGGTTCCATGCTTTGATCCTTTTTGTCCCAAAAAAAGGAATCTTAAGTTAGATTGCTGTTCTTACTTTGCTTCCTTTGCTTGCTCATGTTGCCAGTCAATTACTTGACTTTTTAGTTCTGTGGAACTCTGCTTCCAGAGTGGAAAGCTCTGTCTGAAATCATTGGTTCTTTTTGCAGCTACCAGAGCTATTAGGAGGCTGCTGCAGCCCCCACCAACTTTGGCTCACTAAAAACGCACTGCAGGACCACCACCAGAGACCACAATCTTGATCCAGGTATCTTAAGGCAAGAGCACTTAGCCTCTGAATGATTGCTTGCCCCCCCTTGAAATCTGCAGTTCAGGAACTTCTACAGCAGCCACATGGACATGGCTGCAGGGCTACTTCTTCTACTGCTTCCTTTCCCTGGAGGCAGTTCCGCTGGACCTTCTGCCCTGAATTTAGCCAGGTTCCACTAACCTTTCACTTAGTCCTTATTTCTTATGGCTTGATAATTCTATTGGTTTGGGGTTTACTTTTTTTGCTTTTTTGGGAGGTAGGGGGAGGGCAATTGGGGTTAAGCAAGTTGTCCAAAGTCACACAGCTAGTAAGTGTGTCAAGTGTCTGAAGCCAGATTTGAACTCAGGTCCTCATGAGTCCAGGTCCAGTGCTCTATTCACTGTGCCACCTAGCCACTCCCACCTTAATAATTTTGGAAATCACCACAGCTGCCACCAATCCATTCTCCTAAAGGCTCCAGCTGTGGCTTGTCTTGGCTGAACCCTGAACCCCAACCATGGTTTCAGGCCAGGCTTGTCTTGGCTCCCAGTATGCTTCAATGAGCTCTTCCTGTACCGCCTGCCAAGCTGCCTTCAGCAGGAGATGTGTTTTTCTGTAATTTTGTGAATTCTGGAGCCCTAGAATTTGTTTAGAATCATATTTTATGGGTATTTGAGGTGGTTATGTGGGAGCTGTGGAGTTTTCCTGCTTCTATGCTGCCATCTTGTCTCCACCCCCATTCCATGCTTTGATCCTTTTTTGTCCCAGAAAAATGAATCTAAAGTTGGTTTGCTGGGTATGATTTGCTTCCTTTGCCTGCTCATGTTGCCAGTCAGTTAACCTGATTTTAGAGCCTCAGAAGATCACTGCTTCCCAGGGGTTTTCACTGGCATTTTTGCAGCTGCTAGAGCTATTAGGAGGCAGCCATCTTTGCAGCCCCCATCAGCTTTGGCTCACTGGTCATCCACCTCAGGACTACCACCCAAGATCACAATCCTGATCCAGGCAGGTTAATGCAAGAGCACTTAGCCTCTGAATGATCGCTTGCCCCCCTACCCTCCAATCTACAGGCTGCGAGCTCTGAAGCAGCCATATGGAGGCGTTTGCAAGGCTGACACTTCCCTTGCTTTCTTGCACTGGGGGCTGGCAGCTGGACCTGCTTCTCTCCCCTAGATTTAGCTGAGTTCCAATGACCTTTCACTTTGTCCTTGGCTCTTATTGGTTGATAATTCTGGAAACTGTCACAGCTGCTGGTGATCTACTCTCCAGAGTGCTCCAGCCGGGGCTTGTCCTGGCTGTCCCCCAGGTCGAGCTGTGGTTTCAGGCCAGCCTGATTTTGGCTCCTAGCTCTCTGTGATGAGCCCTTCCTGTCTGCCCACCGGGCTGCCCTCAGTGGGAGATGTGTTTTTCTGTAATTTTGTGGGTTCTGTAGGTCTAAAATTTGTTTAGAGTCATATTTTATAGGTAATTGAGGTGGTTTTGGGGGGAGCTGAGGAGTTCTCCTGCTTCTAAGCCACCACCTTGACCTGTACACAATATATCTCCTTGAAGAGAATTCCCATGTTTTTTAAATTCAACAAAAAAATACATAGAGTACCCACAATATGCAAGGCACTCTGCTAAGAATATACAGAGGTGAATAAGATTTATCCTCAAAGAGATTTAAAGTCTGGTTATCATTCTTTAAGAATTTCATCTATTGTAAGTAGATTTACTTTAGAAAATAGTTTATCACTTTCAAACGACTTATTTAATGCTTAGATATCATAACCTCATATATTTATGAGAAAGTCTATTCAGGCCTGTGTTCTGACATAACAAAAAGTTCAGGGAAAAATACAATTGAAAATGGAACAACTGCTATTATTTCTTATGACCAATTTCCCTCTATCTTTAACTTTGAATGTCCTAAGTTCCCATCTGGATCTGATAGTCTATATGCTTGGTTATAATGTTTTATTCCTAGGTGCCTTTCTGCTCTACCAGTTTATGTTGTGTTTTCTGATGTCCAGCCTAAATTTTATGTCACATCATTTAGTATCTTAAGTTCTTTTCCAGCTTTAACATTCTGTGCTTTGTGTTCCAATATCCAGTGTAGCAATATTTCCTTTTTTAGTTTTAATATTCCATGATTCTATGGCTAATCTAAGCTACCATGTGGCCTTTAGTTATGTGGACTGTCAAAATACTTTGTTTCAGGATGATACTCTAGATACACCATTTCCTTGAAGCAATTTTGACTTCAAATAAATTAAGGGCATTTATTTAACTAATGAAGTGCTAAGCAGTTATTCCTCACAGTCTTTCCCATTATTGACAATGTCTACAAGAACATGCTTTCAAAGACCTTCAAAGGAACTTTTAGTTACTCTGCCACAGAGTTTGGTGCTCATGAATAAACCAAGGTGATAAATCAGGAACTTGGAAGACTTGAAAATGAACTTTAAGAAAGTGATGAACATATAGCTCAATGTGACTTTCCCCCACTCTGACACAGATAGTCATTGAACTAGAGCACAGTAATAGTTTTATTGAATGTGAAAATGAAGTAACATTTAGCTTCCCTAATGAAGATGTGAAAAGGGCAACCAGAAGCCCTATGGATGGTATTAAAGGGACGGTACACTAACGAGGAATGCCATAATGATGATTTATATAGCCAAGTACAGAAAAACTAAACTAATTCTATAGATATCTCAACTGAAAAGGCACAGTTTATGTTGGCTTTTAAAAATTTATCTATTAGATTTTTAAAGTTATTTTAAGAAATATGTTAGAGTTTAAAGGAGGCAATATGGTACAGTTGAATGAACTGTAAGAGTCAAGGGACCTAATTGGTCTGGAGCCATCTCTGTAATTAGCAGATGTACCTTGGGTAAATCACTTAGATCTAATCTGCCTAATTAATAGAGATTGACTAGACGATCTCAACTCTTATATTTTAAGGTCTTGCTTCATTCTAGTATACTAAAAAGATTCCTTCCCCTTATGACATTTTATTATTTCTCTTCTAACCTTATTTTTTCTATGTTCCCTCCAGAACTCATAATTTATGGTACTTTTTGCAACATTTATAATAACCCCAAGCCTTTCATAGAATTCACTGCCTGAATATCTCCAAAACTTTTCTGATTTTAGGATTAACTGCTTTGTGCAAGATGTGAAGGAGATTTTCTTCAATTAATAGTTCCAAAACACAGGTTCCCCTATTTACCATCTCTATTTCCTGGGCTCTTAAAGTGTAAAACTTTCACATGTGATACAAAGCATTATTTCTGATGATGAGTTTCTTACTTTGGTTTCATCTTTAATAGTCACTGTAATAACCTTCCTATGGCTTTCTCTCGTTAATGCTCACCCAATATTTATGTTTACCTCTATCATGATACATCTTTTCAAAGTTAGATTTCATTTCACGCTGAAGTCTATCAAAGCTAACAACATCTGTCTGAACAAGAATAAGCTCTCTGTGCATTTTTTTTATAGCATTTGCCTGTAAAAAATGCTATTTTGGGATAAATTCAGCAAAATTAAGGAAATTACCCACATCTAGAAAGGAACAAAATGTGGGAAAATGCACTCATCAGTTTTTTCATCCAGTGATGTTGGGTATTTTCAGGGGAAAACTTGAGTCTTCTCCTTTTTCCTTTCAGATGCCTGAAATTTCATAATTTAATGAACACTCATATTGACTAAGACTTTGACACAGAACTAGAAATAGGCAAATGCATTTTTAAAAATTATTTAAGAGGAAGATGTCAAATACTGCGTACTAGAGATGAGAAGGACTCATTTCCTTAAAGAAATAAATACATATGTATATACATAAAATGAATGAATTAATTATTTCTAGTAGTCAAGTTTAAAGAAATAGTTCACGAATACTTAGAAAAAGGTCACTGATAACCAGCACAGGTTTATTAAGATCACCACTAAATTCAGGGTAAATAGGTAATCAGTAGAATTTCCTCATTATAATATAATTGGATTTCAGAAAAAAAATGCACGGAAAATAGGGAATGATTTGACATATATAACAATTGTCAGGTAGATTCAGATATGGTTAAATAGACTGTACCTAAAGTGGCAGTGACACATGAATTTTTGTCATCCTGGAATGTGGTGTCTAGTGGCATACCATAGGTTTCTTTCCTTGGTCCTCTCTTGTACTACATCATTTTCCATGATTGAGAGGAAGTCGTGCAATATTGTATGACACAGTTTTGAATCTGTTTGTGTCATGAAGCTTGTAAAAGCAGTTAACACAATATGGCAGAATTGGGTTCTAGAAAACTACGTCAATTCAAGCTATGATTAAGTCAATCAGTCAATAAACATTTATTAAGTCCTGCTATGATCCAGGTACTATGCTAAATGCTAGGGATATAAAGTAAGAAAAATGATAGTCCCTGCTATCAAGGAGCTGACGTTTCAAATACGGGAGAGACCATACAAACAACTACATATAAACAAGCTATAAAAAGAATGAATTGGAGATAATCAATGAGGGAAGATACTAGAATTAAGGAAGATTGAGAAAGGTGGTGGTGAGGAGTGCTATATGGTCAGATCTGTGATTTACAAAGGTCATTATGACAATTGCATGGAGAATGGGCTGGAGTAGGTAAATACTTGAGACAGAGAGAATAGACAACAGGTAATTGCAGTGGTTCAGCATGAGGTGGAAAACGTCTGCACCAGGATTGTGGCAGTACCAATGGAGGCACAGGGCCATAAACAAGAGATACAGTGAAAATAAAATCACCATGACTTGGCAATAGATTAGATATGGGGATGAGAGAAATTAAGCAGTACAGGAGGACACCTACGCAGTAATCAAGGTTGACTGGGAGGAACATGGAACTCTTGGCAGTGATACACAAGATAGAAAGATGGGAGGGCATAGGAAAGGGGAATTAATGAACTGAAGTTTGGACATATTGAGTTTAAGATATCTATAAGTCATCCCATTTGAGTCAAATGTTATGAGATAAGTTGAAGAGGAATATGTGTGAAGTCCTACACTAGGCTGCAACAACAACAATAACAAAAGTAAAATCACTTGTAGAAATCCAGTATAAGGTTAGATAACATTTATATGTAGAAGACCTGAGAATTTCAGATACTTTAAACCCCTGAGTCAACACTGTGGTATCTTCAATAAAAGTCTAATTCAAATTAGTGTTATACTGATAGAAACATTGCATCCAAATGCCAGAAGTTTGCATTCTGTTGTATTATATACTGGTTGCATCACAATATGTTATATATGTATGTTATTTACACTTCTTAGTGCCATATTTTAGGATATTTTAATTTGCTTTATTTTGATTCACAAATCAAAGTTTGGAGAAATGGATACAATTAACAATGAAGCAGAAATGAGGAATATCTGCTGTCTAAATATTGCTGGGTCACTGGAGGAATCCTCCATCCTTTTGGTAGAGGGAAGGAACATCTTCAAATAAGGTATGATCACTTATTGGACATTCTTATATTTAATTCATACATAGGGACAAGTTGGATTAGATGACAATTGAGGTCTGCCCAAATTGGCACCGTAGGATAGTGAACCAAAAGTTCTTTTAAACAATCTCTTTCATTCTCCTTTTATGTGTGAGTACACAACCCCAGAAAGATGGAGAATTTATACTAAGTCAGAGATTATGGGATGAATAAATATATGGGATCTTAGAGACTATCTACTTTAGAGCCTTCATTTTATGTTAAGTGCAGCCAAGGGAGGGGAAAGTCATTTATCTAAGATTCCGCCAACTGTGAGGGACAAAACCAGGATTCATACTTAGGGCTCATGATGCTAAATCTACTTCCTTCTCCACACACCATGCTTATTTTCAAGGGAAGAAGATGTAATTTGACAGAGTTTTAATAATGTAACAAAACATAGACTGAGTAGTGATTTTTTTTTTTTTTAAGATTCAAGATCATTCTTATATTACCAAAGAGGCTGCAGGAAGGAGAGGAAAAATGTATTCCTTTAAAAATAATTAAAGACTTCGTTTTAAATTATAACAACACACAGACATATTTCTTAGAAATATTCATCCATAAATATCCAGAATGCTTTATAGATACTAATTACAATGCTCCATGGAAGTCAGCTTAAGTCAGGATTACACCTGGCACTCTCAAAGGAATCATTTCTCCTGTCACTAAAGTGTCCTCCCCTGAAGTCAGATAAAATAACTATGTGATAGCCCATGGCAACACAAAGATAGAAAATGAATGATACCATTAGGGCTGAATGAAGCTACTAGTGGGATTTATATAGTTAGTGCGTTTTAGCTTTAGAATCTGCATAGCACGCTAGTTTTTATTACCATTAATATACTATTTTGTAGTTGGATGTGTGATGTTTTTAAATCATCTTTTGCTCATAAATTAGTTGATGCATAAGAAGTACATTTGAAATATCATTCCAATTTTCCAGATGAAATCTTTGTGTTCAGAGGTGATGAAATTGCTCTTCTTCTTAGAGGTTCAAATATCAGTTAGATGTCTCTCCTCTGTTTTTACTTTGGTCTAGGCCATACTCCTGCAACTAGACTTCCCTATCTGCTCAAGGGCAGTAGAAGCAAGAGCTAAAAATATACTTTGCTTTCCATAGAATCCCAGAGAGGAAAGGGTGGCTAGTCATTAAAAGAATCATTTCTATACCATCACTGACCAAGTGGCCAATCTGATGCTGTTTCTATACCTTCAGCAATGGGAAACTCCCCACCTCCATACACTTTTGGATATTTGTAATTGTTAGTAATTTTTCTCCTTATGGAAAATATATTCTAGAAATTCCTTTTTTAGTATCCAAAAACTTTTATTCAGCATTTTCCATTCATAAGATACTATGGCTTTGCATGAGATATAGATTTGCACATGACACTGTCATGTCCCTGTCTTCAAGAAAGAAGCTTACAAATTTATAGGGAACTCTGAATGAAAGAACGAATAAAGTATTGAAATATCATTTATTCATGACTTTATATATACTTGGCTAATTACTAGAGATATAGAAAAAAAGCATGGCAGTACTTGGTACTAAGTAGCTGAGACTCTAATGGGAGAGCCATTTCTGCTAATAAAACCATATCATATGGTAATTGGTCTTGAAATGTTTGATAGAACCAAGGACTCTGCTGGGGGATAATTTTCATTTCTGGGTCTTTACTAGTTGTGGCTCTTGAGGAGGAAGTAAGCATTGTACCTGGGGACAGTTACCAGGTTCCATGTGTAGAAGGACTGTGTCACTAAATGATAGCTTTGAGAGTGGGCAGGAAAGCACTGGAGAGTTCTGCTATGGCCAGGACTCTTTAGCTTGCTTGAAAATCAGCGGCACTTGGTTGGTGCTTGGTGTTGGTGCTTACAAGAATGTCAGATTCCTTCAAAGATAGCTAATTAGCCCAGTACATAGAATTAGAAATTAGTACATAGATCCTGGAGTCACAAAGATCTGAGTTCATATATGACTTCAGATACTTACTAGCTGTGTGTTTTGGGGTAAAGTCACTTAACCTTGGGTGGGGATAATAACAACACAAAGGAAGAGAATAAAGATTTATATAAAACCTACTGTGTGGTAAACTCTGTGTGTATATATATATATATATATATATATATATATATACAGATATATATTTCCATATCTATACAGTTTACCACACAGTAGGCTTTATATAAATCTTTATTCTCTTCCTTTCTCATACTCCACAAGGCTTACTAACTTGGATGATGGCTGGTAGGGTCATTCTGTAAGGAGGACTAGAGGCCTTGAGGGCACCACTCTTCCTAGAGTTGGGAGGCTTGGCATCCTGTTCTAGCCTGTCTCAATCAAGATCTTATTGAGGTGTTAATTGAGGTGGTGGCTGTTGTTTGACCCGTCTGGCATTGGCATTTCCTGTCTCTTTTTCAGGATAACTTATCTCTTCAGCGAAGCTATCTGCATGTAAACATGTCTGCATACAAACAACTATAATGAAAGGGAGATAGGGAAAAGCAGCTAAGTAATCTAACCCCTTTTAACCTCATTTTATTCATTTGTCAAATGGGAACAACAATAGCATTTATCTCACAGGGAAGATCAAATGAGATGACATATAAACCTTCTTGCTGTTATTGTTTTCAGATCCCCACACTTAGCACTCTGTCTGGCATACAGTAAGCAAAAACAAGTCAATCGAATATATAAAGAAAGCTAAAGCAACTTTTTGGGGTGGCTAGGTGGTGCAGTGAATAGGGGACCTGTCCTGGAGTCAGGAGGACCTAAATTCAAATCCAGCCTCAAACACTTAATACTTACTAGCTATGTGACCTTGGGCAAGTCACATAACCACAATTACCCTACCTTACCTCCTCTAAAAAGCAAAAAAGTAAATAAATAAAATAAAAAAGAAAGCTAAAACAAAATAATCCTTGTTCATGTTGGCCTTAGAGTGTAATGATAATTCATATATGTTTATTGAGTGTTTAATTGATTAAAGATAAAAGATCGTGCTTTATTGTATTTATCAGAGAAGACTTGAGTGTTTAAGACTCCAGGATTTCAACACTGATTGGGACAAAGAACCGTTTGAAATGTATTAAGTAGCTGCCACGTGATAATTGGAAAAGGTGAACCATGCTACAGAAACCAGCAACAGTATAGGTTGCTTATAGTGGAGAACTAGTCCATTGAATTTAGCCTCATGGAGTGGGTAATAAGGAACCATTGAATCTTTTTTGAGGAGTGAAATAAAATTACATTTATAGAATATGTTAAAGATAGAGTAGAAGGGAAATCAAACAAAAGAACAGGTGAGAGACAGAAGGAAAACATCCTCAATTAAATAGCCCTCCTTGGTTATTCAAATAGCAGTCACTTTTACTGAAGACAATAAAATGAAGTGGGATCAGAAAGACAAATTATTTTGCTCTCAAGAGGAGAGTGGGAATGACTAAGGGTATGAATTGGGGTAGCAGCAGTAGCAAAGAAGATGATACCATCATGATCACCATCACTAGCATTTGTCTTACATAACATTTCCTATGTGCCAGTCATTGGACTTAGTGCGCTATGGGCAATATGTCTTTGGATACTCACAAGAACCCTGGCAGGTAAATGCCGTTATTATCATCAGTCCCAATGCTCTCTCCACAGGTTACCTCACAGCCTAGGAGTCAAGTGCAAAGAACATATTATAAATATAGTTCCAATGGAGATAAGTAATAAGATGTAGATGAGAAGAATCGTTTATCTAGGCTTCAGGAAAACATTATATACTTTTTCGTGTTGTTGTTAAGGTAAATAAAGAAATAGTTGGTCTATTTTCAAAGTAGCTGAATTAAGAAGTAGAAAAATATTAGGGGAGAGAAAGGGTTAATGTCAGAAGACAAGGACTCAAATTCAACTGAATCTCTCATTTTGTGGCTTTCAGCATGGTATCTGATTCTTCTGACAAGAGTTTTCTCATTTAGATAATAAGGGGGTTTTATCCATTTGTCAACAACCATTTGTTAAGCCTAGAATATGTTTTTCTTGTATACTTCTAAACTCTGGGAATACAAAGACAGAAAGGACAAATTAAAATTTCTTCAGGGAACTTTCATTACATTGGAGGGATACACCATGTACTTTGTTGTTTAGTCATTTTCAATCACGTCTGACTCTTCATGACCCCTTTAGGTGTTTTCTTCATAGAAATACTGAAGTGGTTTGATAATTCCTTTTCCAGCTCATTTTACAGATGAGGAGATTGAAGCAAATAGGGTTAAGTGACTTCCCCAGGGTCACACAGCTAGGAAGTGTCTGAGGCTGGATATGAACTCATGTCTTCCTGACTCCAAGCCTGGCACTTTATCCGCTGAACTACCTAGCTGTCCACAACATGTACATGTGCAAATATATACAAAATAAAGGCAAGACAATGTCATTCCAAATTCTATATCCATTTCTAATGGTGTTTTGTCCTTAGTAAATATTTACATTGAAGTCTGAAAAATGATGGTGCTTGGGAGCCCTTGTTTCCACCTCTAGCTCAATGCAAAGCCTCTGCTAAGAGAAGAGAGGTTGACACAATGAAAATAATTAAATAATTAGTAGTCAATCAGCAAATATTTATTAGACACATTGCTAGGCCTTGTGCTAGGATATGAAGATACAAAGATGAAAATGAAACAGATACACACGTGTGTGTCAGTGTGTGTGTGTGTGTGTGTGTGTGTGCGTGTGTGTGTGTGTGGTGCTTTCTGGGTTTGTGTATCTTTAGTCCTAAAGTTCAATTAAACTTCCAACCTCTCTAGTTCAATGTTCATCGACTCTCTGAAACAAGTCAATGAACGAGGCTCTAAATGTGAGTTACCAGGTGAAATTGTTTGCAAGGAAAAAAAAACCAAGATGACTGTTGTTTTCCTCTTTTTTTTTTTTTAACATTGTAAAGGGAATAGATTTTAAAGACTTCCTAATGGGATCTTTACTGGTTCCCAAATGGGAAAAAAGGGGCTATTACTATTTAAAACACATGACTCATTCACAGCTTCAACAGAATGATCAACTATGGATGCTTGTATGCTGCCAGAGAATTTGTCTGTTAACTTTAAAAATATACACATCACAGAAAAGTAATGATTGCAGCTACCCATGAGATAGATGGTGCATATTTTTAGAAGCAAAAAAAAGTTGACTCTCAAAGAGCTATTCAATGCTTGAGTTATTCTTTGTTCAACAGTGTATATTTTTTGTCTCACACCAACACATACCCACAACATGATTAAATATGATTCTTCCAGCTCTTCGATTAGTGGTCTGTCACTTCAAGAGCCATTAAAGAGGCATTCTCTCAAACCGTTTGTAATAATGGATCACTTTAGATAGTGTTTTGAAGTTATCTATTGGCATTATATTATTTGGTAATTAATAATAATACTAGTGATCTTAAGGATAATAGCAAAGTCATGGATATTTATAAGGTGCCTAAGAAAACTTGAATGAGGCTCATAAAACATTTTGATAAGTGGCCATCTTGCTAAATGCTACAGCATTTAGAAACATTGACTTAGGAATGGAAGAGACCACAGAGGTCCTCTAGTTCAAACCCTTCATTCCACAGTTGGAGACAATTAGATCTGAAGAAATGCAGTGACTTTCCCAAGGTAACATAGGTAGAGAGTTGGCAAAGCCACTAGAAATTTATAGGCCTCTACTATTATGCATAAGGCAGTGGAAAGAACTCATAGTCTCATTAATTTACTCGTATTTTTGGTTTGCTCCATTGGGTCACAATATGCCTATATGTTACTTCCCGCCCCCTCATAGTTTTCCTTCTGTACTATGGAGATAAATAAAAGAAGCCCATTTCCTCTTCATTCACATTTTTCCAGATAAGCATCTATACAGGGTTTGTTTTCAGAGGGTATTCATGTTCAGAAGTCACTTCAAAATCAAAGAGTCTGTAAATTGGCATTGTCCTCAGCCCTCTTCTCTTTTCTGTCTCTACAATTGCACTTGGTGATCTCATTGGTCCCCACGGATTCAGTTATCATTGCCTACCCTAATGATTCACATCTACTTATCCTAACCTAAACTACAGAATCGCCATATCCAACTCCTTAATAGACATATCAAATTGAAATTCCCATAGAAGCTTAAATTCAACATTTTTCAAAACTGAACTCATATTTCTCCTGAAACTTTCTGCTTCTAAACTTCTCTATCGCTGTGGAGGGCACCACTGGTCTAATCAGCCAGTCTTATAATGTAAGTGTCATCTTGGATTCCTCATTCTCTGTCACCCTTCATATCCAATTTCTTGACAAGGTCTATCAATTTATGACTTAGTTATGTCTCTCATACATGCTTCTGTCTCAAAGGATTTGGGTTTTTCCTACTATGATGGATGAAAAGCCTTAGGGTAGTGGCTAGACTGTTGCAAGAGCCTATTAGTTGGTCCATTCCAGCCCATCCTCCACGTAACTGTTAAATTAGTCTTCTTAAAGAATAAATCTGATCATTTCACATTCTATTCAATAAATTCCAGTAGCTCATGATCACTTCTAGGATCAAATATAAAATCCTCTGCTCAGCATTCTAAACCTTTCATAACCTGGACCTTTCCTTCTGTTCTCATATTTTTATACCATATTCCCTGCTAATTGACAAGTCCTTCTTATTCTTCCATTAATAGGGCAGTTCCTGAGGATCAGAAGTCCCTGTTTGCTTGGAAACAGTCTTCCATGAGGGAATGCTGAAGGTGGGGATGGTACAATGTCACAATACTGGGCACCAACACATAGTTTAAAAGAGGAGCAATTTCCAAATGCAAGGGCATAAGATTACAACCCACAGCTGTTGCATACACATCCCACATTTGGAATCAAAGAACCATACTTATCAGGGTAGCTAGAACAGCTAGTGAAGGTCTAAAAGCATCTCATATATATTACATGAACTAACTGTCCATCACTAGCCTAGATGGTTTGTGAAGTACCAGAAGGAAGAGATGGATTATTAAATCACTCATGGATAGATTTATTAGTGGAACATTGGCACCTACTACTACTCTGAACCAAGGTTTGGAGGCAAAAGGTACAATGACTCAAGGAAGCAGTTCTATAGAGATCCAGTTAATTCCTATAGGGAAGGGCACAGCTTTCCTCAGCATATGGAAAGATGGAAGAATACTCATGTAACCCTAGGGCAAAAGATACAAAAAGGTACAATTCAAGAGAGACTGCAGGGAGTTTTTCAGGTTTTACTATGAGTGGTAGCTAAGTCCTATCAGAGTAACAGGTTAAGATGTGGGGTCCCAGTGGCTTGTTCCTGGATTAGTCAGACTAGACATTTCCTAAAGGGGTCCACGAATGGGAAGTTCTCTTGTACTCATTTTCCTGACCATCTATCAGCAGAGCAGGGAGTTTTACCTTGCTTTCCACCGTGGAGGATTAGCTTTTTAGAAGAGCTACGTGAGGAATATGGCTTGCCCCATTGGGCTCCAAAAACAAGCAGGCTATGGACTGGGAAAATGAGGAAGTACAAAACATTCTGAGAGTGACTCATGTTTTGAAGTACCCATAATTCATAATGTGCTCATGTCAAAGCAGCAAATAAGCATTGTATGTACTGGGTTGGGGAACCTGCAGCCTTGAGGCCACATGTGGCTTTCTGGGTCCTTGGGGCCACCTCTTGACTGAATCCAAGTTTTACAAAACAAATCCTTTTATTAAGATGATTTCTTCTGTGAAATTTGGACTCAGTCAAAGGGCTACACTTGAGGACCTAGAGGGCCACATGTATCCTTGAGGCCACAGGTTCCCCACCCCTGGAGGACACTACTCCTATCATATACTCAGCAATCCAGCAAAACTGGCTTCCCTGTGGTTTCTCATACAATGTACATTTCCAGCCTCCAAGCATTTTTTCACTGTTCAGCCCCCCGCCCCATACCTAGTATACTCTTTTTCCTTCCTGTCTTTCCTGGCTTCCTTCATGTCCTAGCTAAAATCTTCCTGTCTACCAAGAAGCCTTTCCTGATATCCTTTTAGAATTTAGGGATTATCTTATCCATTTGGATCACCAGTGCAGACATATAACAGGCTTTTAATAAGTGATTATTGATCAAATGAAAATGAGTAAGGCATTTATTATTTACTTTGTGCAAAGCACTGTGGTAAAAGATGGATATACATATTGAAAAAATAAGACAATTTCTCCTTTCAAGAAGCTCTCATTCTAACGAGAGAGACACAACAGGCCTTAAAATGCTTATATACAGGAAGCTAGGAAGTGCAGTGTATTGAATGCCCAGTCTAGAGTCAGGAAATTCATTTTCCTGAGTTAAAAACTGGCTCCAGTACACTCATTAGTTGTGTGACCCTGGGCAATTCACTTAACCCTGTATGCCTCAATTTTCTTATCTGTCAAATGATCTAGAGAGGGAAATGACAAACCATGTCAGTATCTTTGCCAAGAAAAGTCCAAATGGGATCATGAAGAATGAGATACAAAGAAAGTGGCCGTTCAACAACAATGTCCAAGGCAACAGACATCATGCTTTATATACAACCCTGTGATTTAAACAGCACAAATATGATAATATTTATTTTACTGAAGAGGAAAATGGGGAAGATGAGAAGTTCAGTGATTTCTGCTATGAATGAGTAAAAACAAACAGCAAACTCATTCAGTAAGCTCTTATTGTATGTCAGATGTTTGTTAAATATTCAAGACACAAATATAAAAGCAGTCAGTTTTTGTCCTTACAGGAGAAGCAAGATGCAGTGGAAAAAGTTGACCACAGTAGAGTTTTTTGGTTTGGAAGTTCTAGATATGGTTAGGAAAACCACAGGGAGTATATTTATTTTTACCCTTTTCAGTAGCTAAAAATTCCAGAATTATTTATACAGTTATATTTCCAAGTCAAAAAAGCAAGGGAGAGATTAAAAGTGTAAGATAGGAGACTAGAATTCAGTTCCTCTGATTCCAAATGTAGTTTTAGTTATAAGCTATTCCCTATTCCTTAAATGTTTTCCTTTCCTCTATTTTTCCACTATTGAGTATCTAACATGTCTTTAAAGTTCGACTCAAATGCCCTCCTTCTCCAGAAAACCTTCCCTCATCCCTCTAGTAAGTAAATACTCCCCAGATCAGGGGAAGGGGCAGGGAACTGGGGAAACACTCTCAAATTTACTGCTTCAGAACCTGAGTTTGAATCCTTACTTTGACACATAGAACCTTGCAACCTTGGCTAAGTCACCACAACTGTCTTTGCCTCATTTGCTTCATTTGTAAAATGGGAAGGTTGAATAACCTCTAAGGCATCTCCCAGGTTTGTATCTCTGAAACTATTTACATCTTAGCAAACTTCTTAACTTTCTAGTAAAATTATCATGTAACATGCATTAAGTTTCTTGCTTTTTGTCATAAACTCTCACTTGAATGTAAACTTACTAGAGGCAGGTAGCATATCTTTTCTAAATTTTGGGTCTCCCCACTGGCTAGCAGAGTTTCTAAATGCAACGGACACTCAATAAATATTTTTTATTTTATTTTATTATATTGCATTTCCCTTTTACTAGATGGACTTGAGCAAGATGGCTATATTTGTGCAAGTTGAACTGTAACCCTAAAAGTTGACTTGTAATTTAAAAGGGAACCACAACTTTTATGTCATTGGAAATTCCAGATCTCATGTTAGATAAACACAACAAAAGTAATCTGAAGACCTCTCTAGAGGCAAGAGTCCCTAATGTTCTTGGGTTTCTACTTCTGATCAGAGGACACCAGCATGAGACTTGTAATCTAAAATAGCAACTCCATACACTGTCTCCCAATTATCCTTGATTATAAGGGATGTCACTCAATTTTTAAAAATCCAAATCTATCACCATCTTTCATAGGATAGAAGCTTCCTGTTTGTTGAAAGTGAAAAATTTGTACTCTAAAAGTGCTGAATTGTTAAGCTGTTATAGAAACTTTATTTGTGTCAAGAGAATGAATTTTACATTTTTTAGTCTTCCTTGGTATTCTGTATAAGACGTGTTCAAATCCAAAGGTCAACCTAATATCATTTATGATACTAAACTATATTACTAAAATAGACTAAAACTGATCATTTTGAAAATAACAGAATATATGTTTATATTCATGTAGGCATATATAAACATAGATAATTAGATAATATATGGATGATAGATTGGAAACAAATACAATAATGGATATTTTTCCCCCTTGTAAACTGTGATATAGTCAAAAAGAACCCTAGACTTATAATCAGAAAACTCAAATCTTAGGGCTAACCTTCTTACAGTACAAAATGTTTTCTATTTTCTTCAGATTTTATCAGCTGAAAGTTCAATAAATCAAAAATCTTTCCCTTTTCTTCTACTAAATGTTAGGCAATGTCATCAAAGTGCCTTTTTAGAACAGCTCAGTTCTCCTTAGTTATTCTAAAATTCCTGGTAAGTCATTTCCTTTCCTTGAGTTCAGCGTTTTACTCTGTCAAATGAAGAGATTGATTTCAAGGCCCTCTGTAACTCTAAGTTCTAGAAATAAGTTGTTATTCAATTCAACAGACATTTGTGAAACCTTTACTATGTGTGCAGAACTATGCTAAGTGGTAATGACAAAAAGATATAAAAATAGTTCGTACCCTCAAGGACATTATATTCCTCTGGCTGTGATATTGGGTGTATATAAATATGTTGCCAAGGAAAAGACCTGTATCTTTTGTTACATAATTAATTTAAAATTGTAATCCAGGGGTCGCTAGGTGGCACAGTGAATAGAGTACCGGCCCTGAAGTCAGGAGGACCTGAGTTCAAATCTGGCCTCAGACACTTAACACTTACTAGCCATGTGACCTTGGACAAGTCACTTAACCCCAATTGTCCTCCAAAAAGCAAAAAATAAAAATAAATAAAAAATGAATAAAATTGTAATTCATACATTTGGCGGGAGACAAACAGCATATGAAATCCCTTTTTAAGAAAAAATTGATATGTAAATTGAAAACTTTAAATTGCTATGTGATCTTGAGTGACTACACCTCTTTGTAATTTGCCTGCAAAATAAGGAGAGGTGACTAAATGTTGATTAAGGCTTCTTCCAGCTATAAAATTCTAAAATCTATGATCTAGGGTATTGATCTCTTTGCAAATCCTTGAGAGTATTTTTTAAACATAGTTCTAGGTGAATTAGTCCTGTTTACTTTGGGATTGCCATGTAGTTGTCCATGGAGCTAACACATTCACTCTTCTTCTATATTTTCACCACTTTAAAGCCTGGTAAATAAGCAAGTGATCCCTGTGATTTTCCTTTGCCTATAAAAAGTGATAAATACCAGGCAGCAAGAGATTATCAAGAATAACACAAGACTAGAGGAATTGATTTATGACTCGAGGGAAGTTACCTAGACTGAATAAATTTTAACTTGAGCAATCATGTTGTGGGACACATATCTTCTCTTGGTAGGAAGCATCAATCCAATGAAGGACATACAGAGGGATCATCATGTACAGAAAAAAAGGTATTTTTAAATCAAAAGATTTAGATTTTTAACCCCTTTTTCTTTCTAACTCTGTAGCATGGGGCAAATTATTTAATGCCTGTGAGCCTCATTTTCAACAACTAGAATATGGTAATAATATCCACATGATAATATCTATAATTTGTAAAAGATTACAGTATTAATAGCATGTCAATATTTTTTCTAAAAATTGTGTCAAATATGTTACAGTGATGGATCAAATTGTCCAGTGACTCATATTACACAAGGAGGAGGGAGGCTGTGAAATTTTAAACTTTGCCTTGGGAATACTGACACTTTGTCCAGGTTCTTCCAAGGAATCTTCAGAAGTTGAAATGTCCCCAAAGGCTCAAATAGACTTGAACTTATGGCCTTTGTTAAGGTTAATAAAGTTATAACAAAGAAGGGTAGACAGAGAAGCTGGTTTGGGGTATGTATACAGGTGTGTGTTAGAAGTGAGTATTCTGGAGGTGGGAAAGGGAGCATAAGATGGACAAGTACCTTCCTTCTTCTGTAGCTGTGTTTCTATAGGGAAAAAAAAAGAATAATAAAACTGGAGTTATTCACTGACTGATGTTGAGGCATTACTTGCTTGGGCTTCAGCCTCACCTCCAGGCAGATTCTGTTACTCCTCTTCTAATGAGGTGTCTCAGTAGGTAAATTACAAAACAGCTCAGATCTCTGAGGATGCCCCCTACTCAGCCTAGCATTTCCAAACGTAGCACATGGTTTGCAGCACTGATAATAATGAAAAAATGATGAAAAGACAATCTAGATCTAAGATGAGACTTCCTTGAAAAAGGAATTATTTGAGATTGAAATAGGCAAATCTGCATGAACTAGGAAAAAAAAAAAAAGAAAGAAATCCTCTGTTGTTCCTGGCTGCCCACTGAGTGTTAGATGCTTGTGATAAAAAGTGTATGCCCACTGCCTTGAAAATTTCCCCCAGTACCAGAGGATTATCTGACAACAGAGAAGACACCTTAGGTTTGCATCACTATGACTATTGAAGACCCTTTGAAACTGATGAAACTCTAGCCTTTGAAAGTCACAAAAATTCCATTTGAATGCATGATACCAATCCTGCAGCATAGGGAGCAATGCAATTATCACATAACATTGTCCATGGTATCTTTTTTTAATGGAGAAAAAAGTAGAAGAAATTTAGCCCTCTTTTTGAGGGAATTAAATTATTTTGGGTGAAGAATAGTATACAAGTAGCTATGTGTCATAGGAGGCTGATTTTTCTATTATGTTGCTATTTATACAAGGGGATATGAGAGAATTTTTTTTTAATTCTTTTAATCATTTTATTTATTTTTAAAATTAATGAATGCTTATTTGACCCTTCATACACTTTCTATAAGTGAACAGTAATAAAAGACAGAAAAAGAAAAAAAAAAGGAAAGAAATAAAAAGAAAAATAAAATTCTCATTACCAACATAAACATAAAAAGCAAACTCCCTCCAGTGGTCATTTAAAAAAAAAATCTATGTCTTATTGTGCATCTTAAATCCATCACATTTCTCTGAGGAGATGGGTAACATACTGCATCAAGTTCATCTGGAATTCTGGGTGTTCGTCATATTAATTATAATTCTTAACTATATCATAATTATTTTTCTTCATAATGTTATTGTAAACATTGCCCTCTTTGTTCTGTTTGCTTCATTTAGCATCACATCATATGGATCTTTTTTTGTTGTTGTTATTGTTCATTTTGTCAATGCTCATTCTATTTTAGGAAGAAAAGAAATACACATTTTTTATGCATCTACTCTGGGCCAGACACAAGTCAAATACACTATAAATATTCTCTTATTTGATCCTCACAACAACCCTTTGAGGTAGAAGCTATTATTTTAAATTTTTATATTTAAGGAAATGGAGGAAGACAGATGAATAAATGTATAAACAGGCTAGATCTGAACTCAGGTCTTCCTGACTCTAGGCACAGTATTCTCTCTGTCTCTCTCTCTTTTTCTCCACATATATGTATGTACGGGGTGGCGAGGTGGCACAGTGAATGGAGCACCAGCCCTGGAGTCAGGAGGACCTGAGTTCAAATCTTGCCTCAGATACTTAACACAAAAACTAGCCATGTGACCTTGGGCAAGTCACTTAACCCCAATTGCCCTCCAAAAAGCAAAAAGAAAAAAAAAGGCCACCTATATGTATGCACACACAAATCTCTAGATATGTATGTATGAGTTTGCATGTATACATATATACACATACTAACACACATATACTCACATACACACAGATGTGTATGTATATATATACTTTACATTTGAGTCTTTTGCTATTTGTTCTTTTGGGGGTATTGACCTCATTGTGATCATCATCATCATCATCATCATCATCATCATCATCATCATAACAACACATATTAGTATTATACTACCAGAATTTATATAATCTAATATGTGCCAGGCACTACACTAAGTGCTTTATATGTATTATCTCATTTGATCCTCACAACAATCCAGGAAGATATGCTATTAAGAACCCAAATTTGTAGATGGAGAAGTGTAGGCATACAGAGGCTAAGTAATTGACCAGTATCACACAGTTAGCCAAAGTATGAGTTTAGTTAGACCTCAAGTCTTCTAACGCTGGGCCCATTGCTCCATCTACCGTGCCACCTGGCTGCCTTTATTGCCTGGTATTACCACAGCAGAGGATATGCACAATTTAGAGACTTTGGTTTCATAGTTACAAAATGTTTTCCCAAATTACTAGATCAGTTTGGAGATTCACCACTTCTCTTATTACATTTATAGATAGAGATATTGAAAAATACATCTAACCCATAGGTAATGGAGACATATAATATAAAGTTGAGAATACAGAGTGCTGCCAGATATAAGAAAATATTTAGAAAATACTTCTGGTTCAGGAAACCTCCCATCCCCCCACTCTTCTTTGTGTGTTGATTTATGGATTATTAAAACTCTTTTTTTTCTATGCTAAACTATTCAAAATTATTTCTTCCTTGATTTCAGGTATATTTTTTCCTAACTAACTTTTGTTTATTTTTAATTTACATCATTCATTTCCATGAGATTTTGAGTTACAAACTTTCTCCTCATCTTTCTCCTACCCACCACCCCAAAACAGCAATCTCACTGTATACCCCCTCCCCCAATCTGTTCTCTACTTTGTCCTCCTCCATCACCCCTCTGACGTTCTGGTAGGGCAAAATGGATCTCCCTACCCCAGTGCCTGTGTATCTTAACTCCCAGTGGCATGTAATTAATAACAATAATATCTTATTATTATTATTAATTACATGCCACTGGGAGTTAAGATATATGTGTGTGTGTGTGTGTGTGTGTGTGTGTGTGTGTGTGTGTATACTGAGAAAGGCTTCAGAAGTTAAAATTATCATTTTTCCATGTTGGCATGTAAATAGTACAACTTTGATAAGTTCCTTATGATTTCTTTTCCCTGTTTACGTTCTCATGTGTATTTGAATGTCAAATTTTCTATTTAGTTATATTTTTTTTTCAGCAAGA
>CM053588.1:99767414-99782449 GCA_028646515.1 Pseudochirops corinnae
ATGGAAGGAGATCTAGGGAATATGAGAGACCACCCTGAGTCAAGATGAAGAAAAGGCCTTTCTGCAGATATTGAATGCCTGATGAAATTGAAACTTGCTGGACACCAAAGGGTGGAGTGCTTGTGTGGTTTTCTAATGATTGTATTTAGTGACTGATTGCTAGATAAGTGACTGATTAAGTTAATCTATGGTTGCCCCATGAGTGGAAGACTGATTATTTTATTGTGAATTGATTGAATGATTAAGTAAAGAGGGTTTCCCTCTTAGGGAAACCAGATGATTATTCTTTTGTTCCTTGTTCTAAATATTGTGGCCACTGTATGAAAACTGTGGCCATTCTAATGTTAAGCTGTTGTGAACACTATATTGTGATTTTCTTTGATAAGATGTAATGTTGTCAATATTAAACTGTACCTTTATTTGTTGTGAATGTTTGCCTTGATTTTTAATGGAATAAATGGAGTGTTCACTATAGTTTGTAATGTGAACTCTAAAAGCTGTTCAAAGTAACATTCTTTTGGGAAGGTGCTAGTCCATGAAATTACAAATTCAAACCTAGGTCTCTTGACTACATGGTATCTCTGAATCATTCCGTTATGACTACATACATATATGCATACATACATATTTATATACAGGGAGATAATTTGAATATGTATATGTGTGTATGTATGTATATATATATGTATGTATATGTATTTATATGTTTATGTGTGTGCATGTATAGTGGTGTTTGCTCCTTAAAGAGGAGCATTGGTGGGTAGCTATGGAAGGAAAGTTTTGGTTAATTGAGAATTCCAATTCTACAATATGATGTATAAAACCTGAACTAACAGGAAGAGCACACCTATCTCTTCATTATGGCAAAAGGTATAATTATTTTTAGTAGTGAATAATAAAAGTCAATTATACTTGCTAGCATTTATAAAGTACATTAAGCTTTGCAAAGTGCTTTTAATGTGTTTACTTACCTGATTCCACAACTGTAAAGCCAAGCATGAACAGATTTCCAGAACACTGCTGCTGTGAACAGCTTTAAAGTTCTGATTGCATAGTATAGTGAACTTTATATTTATTCATTAGTACACTAAAGTAAAACATTCACCGAAACCAAAGTACAGCATTCACAATGTTATAACATAACAATTTATCACTGAAGTGGCCACATAGTTTTCACCAAAGTGACCACACAGTTTTAAAAAAAAGATATCATTCAGTAAGACCTTAACTCAATCAAGCTTAAGGAGGAAGTCTCCTTGAGGGACACAAAGTACAAAGGTCAAAGCTCTCCACCCCTAGGTTACATTGTCTTAAGCTCTCAGTCAAATAATCTTCTTTCTTCTTGATTGGAGATTAGTTTCCAATCATCCCTAACTCAATCATCCATAAGAGACAAGAGGTACAAAGTTATCCCACCCCTAGGCCTCAATAAATCGTGATCTTCTCAGTCAGCACTAAGTACCCAAGGAGAGGTCTTTCATCTTAACTTAAGGCTGGCTCCCAAATTCAATGATTCCTCTTCTATGGGCCAGCTCTTGCCTTAACCTACCCAACTGTCACCTGGATTCAAAGGTAGGAAGCTCTGAGCTCCTCATCCAGCTCTTTATCCAGCTCCTCATCTAGTTTTGCATCCAGTTCCATATTAAACTTCACAGTGTCTGGTTCCATACTGAAGTTCACAGTGTCCAGTTCAACTCAAGTCCTTCACAGTTTCACTTTCAGGGAAGACAAAGCTTAACAGAGGCACAATAACATTCATACAGACTGTCAGCACCATTATCAATTCACTATCTCTCTGTGAAATCAAAGCAGACCCAACAACAAGGTCTTAGAACTCAACACACATCATCAGTATCGTCCCAGGACCTCAGAAATCCTTCTCCATGACTTCTATAAACAGAGAAAAAAAGAAAATCCTCTTTCAGGGCTTCCAGTAAGGTCCCAGGGCTTTTATACAAAGTATTACAAACAAAAATCAACATAGACAGAAAAGAGAAAGAGAGTCCTGGCCTCCACAGCTGTTTTCCTTCTCAGTTCTGCTCTCTCCCAGCTTGGGCTTCTCCTTATATATATGGTCATTAGCTCCTCCCTGTTCCTGTCTTTTGGCAATTCCTCCCACTGTGGGTTTCACAAATCCTGTTTCTTAACAAAGACTTCATATCATCATGGGCAAGACTGAAAGAAACTTGAGCTGAAACAAGGCACTAAATAATTAAATAGCTGAAACAAGGAACTAAGTACTTCTTTGCTTGCCATTACAATAATATACCTAAAACTATGTTAGAGTATGGACTCTAAAGATAAAGAAACTAGGTTTAAACTCCACTTCTGATGTTTATTACTCATGTGACTTGAAGCAAGTTGCTTAACAAGCCAGAACATAATTTTCTTAATATCTAAAATTAAGAGGTTCAGCTGGTTACCATTGAGGTCTCTTCCTGTTCTAAATCTATGGTCATACAAGTCTATGAAGATAGGACAGGGTATCTGGCATCAGGTAAGAGGTAGTATATAGCAAATACTCATGATATGTTACTTGAATGGATAAATGAAGTAACTGGGCACAAGAAAACACCTATGACATGCTTATCAAATTTTACAAATTATTCAAGCCTGAGAAGAATAATAGAAAAAAGAATAGGGAACCAAAATGATCTCTACAGCCTGGAAAGATTGAATTAATACAATATCATGAAATTTAATAGGTGTCAGGAATGGCTTCACTTACTGATCACTACTAAGTATGCTAATGAGAGAGAAAGTCTCAGATTGACATTTCTCTGGCATAATATGAATTAGCCATGGCTCACTGCTCACCACTGGCTGCTCCCCATACTGATAGCAGAGGTAAAGTCATAGCCCTGTCCAATTCTGACTAACTACAGATAGGCCACAGAGAGGGCTTTTGCCCCTATATGCACTTAGGTAGATTAACTAATGAAAATAATTCAGCCTTTTGCTCTTATGTAGGAAAAAAAAAAGATTCTCTTTCCATTAATTCTGAGTTTATACAGCATATCTCAAAACAGGAATTCTCAATCAGTCATACCTTCCCCTCAGTAACAACACATAAAGAAAACAAAAGGGACAAACTTAATGAATAAGCCTATTCATCTCTTTCAGTCTTTTGGGTTCCTAACTCTTAGGGAGAGAACACCAGGAAAAAAAAAAAAAACCCACAAACTTTCTTATTCTCTTGAACAGGATTAGAATCCTATGGCTATAATGCTCAGTTTTACTACATCTAAAAAACTGGGAAAATTGAAAATAAGAAGAGTCAATGGTGGAAGAACTGTGGGAAGAGAGATTCACTAATATCCTGGTAGTTTGCTAAGAATTTTTCTAAAGAGCCATTTTGTAAAAAAATATATAATAATAAAGACTTGTGAAAAACAAGTTGACACATTCCTTTGACCCAGAAAACTCATTTTTTTTTGGGGGGGGGGACATATATCGCAAGCAGAAGAAACATACAAAGCAAGAATTTTTATACTTTGCCATTTTTTTTGTATGCCATTAATCTGTCTAGCAGTTTGGAAGGCCTATGAATCCATCCTCAGTATCATGGATTTTTTTGATGTTCTTTTTAAATATCCAGAGAAATTAATGCTATATTTCATTTGGTTATTAGCGAGAATAAAGATATTTTTCCATCTAACTTCCTAAATTTCCTGAAATTATGTTAGAATCACAATAGAATAATGCCACAAAAACAAAAATAAAAAATAAATAGAGAAGTTAAGTGTATTCAGGAAGAGATTGGAAATGAATAGTGTCAAATGCTATGGAGATGTCAACAAAGGTAGGGCTTGAAGATCTTGAAAATGACATTATATGTGATAATTAAGAGTAGATTGGCAATTTATAGTGTGAATTTTCAGTTTATTGGTGTGACTGGATGCTAGATTTCAGAGGGTTTAGAAGCATGTAATAGGAGAAGAAGGTAAGGCACTGAATATAGACAAATTCTCTAGGGGTTTAATATAAAGAGGAAAATAATAGAATGAAAACTTGGGGTTGGTCAGATAAAATGAAAGACTTTTGTGTTAATTATGGAAGACATGAGTATATGTGTAGATAGCATGGAAGGAGATAGTAGATATAGAGAGACGGAAGCTAAGAGAGATGGAGAATGACAGTAAATGAAATTTGCTGTGAAACATGAGAGGGTATAGGATCAAGGGAGAAAACAAGTATAATGGTTGTACCTTTCCATTTTCAATATCATTGAAGGAAAAGATAGCAAGGGAAGATGGATAATGTAAGATGGATAATGTAAGATAAAGAAGTAGACAGAAGAGGTACCTCTCAGCCAAAAGCTTCTTTTTTTCCAGAAAAGTATGAGGCAAGATCATCAGCTGAGAAGTAAGTGAAAGAGCTCTATTGATTGGGCTGAGGAGAGAATAAAAAGGTTTGAAACAACTGGTATGCCAAGTGGAACAATGAAAAAAAAACTTAAGGGAGAATCAAATGTTTGCTTTGATGCAGTTGAGGACTTGGCTGAACTTAGGTATCACCAGTTCAAAAGGCCAGGCATGTGGTGCAGTGGATAGAGTCCTGGTTCTAAAGTCATCAGGACTCATCTTCCTGAATGCAAATCTGACCTCAAACATTAAGCCGTTGGGTGATCCTGGTCAAGTCACTTAACTCTGTTTACCTCAGTTTTCTCAATTGCGAAATAAGCTTAAGAAGAAAACATCAAATCAGTCCAATATCCTTGCCAATAAAATTCCAAATGGAGTCACAAAGGGTTGAAAATGGTTGAAAAATTACTGAATAGAAAAAATCATTGGTTCATAGTGGATATAGTCAGTATAGCATCATTATTTCTCTCTGTTAAAGTTAACAGCTTCTGAATAGTTATGAAGGACTTAAATGAGGGCAATAATCTAGATTCAGGGTTGGACAAGACATAATCAAAGATAGGACAAGGATTTTGAGAGCAGATTATAGTTATGAGTTGAGTTGGTTGTACAATGGGCAAAATAAGGAAGGGGAAAGTATGACTAATGTGCAACATATGAGAAAGAATAGAGCGGTAGAAGGAATGGAGATCACTGTGAGGATGAATAATAGGGTTAGGTGTCATAAGGCATTGGCCAAAAAAACCCAAAAAGATAATGGAAAAGAAAAAGATCAGATAAAAGAATGTTGGAATCCATGAACTTGGGACACTTATGGATGATGGCAAATTCACTAGCATGATTATCTCTGTTTGGAACTGAGGTGGAGAAAGGCATGGGAACTGAGCAGACTAAAGATCAAGAAAGTTACAGTATTTAAGGGAGTTTCATAGTATGAGTGTGGTAGATAAGGAGGAGAGACTATGAGTCAAGCACCGATCACATTGAGGAGGGAAAGATAATAACAAAACAACCTGATGGTTGATAAGTAAAAGTTGCCAGGACATGTAACATGCTCTGTGATATAGGTAAGTGTGTAAATGCACACATATATACATACATATTCTGTACACACGTGCATATATAAATACACATATTCATACATATACACAGTCATGATAACTGGTATTTTGCCTACAAATGCCAAGTGTCCACATCAAGGTGAAAATTCTGCTCACTCAAGGTTTTTGCCTGTCATAGCCGGTGGAAAATGTTCTTCCAGACTCCACATAGAAAAGGTCTTTATTAGAGAGGGTAAGATTTTTTTAGATGTTCTGCATGCCAGTTTTAGGAGCTTCTCAATAATATCCACAGCATCTCAAAAGAAAGTGACTTAAAACTCTATATATTAAAAAAGAGGGGCTGGAGGAAAAACCTTAATTGGTTAGTTTGATATACACTTAGTTGACTTATTTAAATATTTAATTCCTTAGTGTAGTGAGATGTCACAGTGGTTAAAAAGACCAGACTTGGATTCAAGAAGACTTCAGTTCAAATCCTGCCTCAGACACTTATCAGTCGTGTGACCTAGGGAAAGTCACTTATCCTCTCTGCACCCTAGTTTCCTCATCTGTAAAATGAGGATAATAGCATCCACTTCTAAGAGTTTTTGTGAATATCAAATGAGTTAAGATATGTACATCATTTTGCAAACCTTAAAATGTTACATAAATGTTAGTTATTCTCATCCTGATCATTATTATTTCAAGGATCTACCATTTTAGTGGAGGGGTACCTCCCTTTAATCAATATAAATTGTCTACAAGTTAGGGGGGGGAAGTATGTTTAGGGTGTTTGGGAGGACTAACATTTCAGGCTTGAGCGCTTGTTGAGCCCATTTCAGGGTTGCTTACCCATCTTTGTTGTCCACTTATCACCTAATCCTCACCTGTGACTCCAAGAAGTTGTAGCATTTGCAGAGGCCATACTCTGGTAAAACTATCTTGGCAGACAAGCTAAATAAGTTTGAGGGCAAGACAGGACTCAAACCCATCAATGAGTTAGAGGGATGTCTATCCCAAGCATGTGAAGACTTCCCCTTGTAGAATAGGAGGATGAGAACAATTTGTGCCAAATGGCCATGAAGGCAGCAGAAGTAAATGCTTTGGAGCATTCAGAGCTTGGTCAGGGATCACAGATTCCAAAGTCATCCACTGCATACTGGACCATTGCCACTTGTCTTAACTTTTGCCTTGTAACTAGACTTCAGTGACTCAGAGAGAGTAAGGCTTATGACTTTAACAAAACTCTGTACCACTTAAATCCAATTCACCTGCAAGTGAGATATCATTGGTCCTCTTTGAAAATGAAAGACAAAAAACAAGAACATAGCTTTAGAGAATCGTCATGGTCAAAACCTTCTCATACTGTGAAGAATGTGGTGTTGTCAGATACTCTGAACTTAGTTGGGATGATCTTCAAATGACAATTGTACAGTACATCATCAGGCTCACACATAAAACCTTTGTAACTTGACAGGAACTATCAGAGCTCATCCTTACAGGCATAGCCCCTGAAAACCTAAAGATAACTCCATGGCATGATAAAACACTTATAATTACACAGAAAATAATGTTTTATTAGAAATGCTACATGTTAAAAGCATTCTTTAAATATCAGAAGACAATGGAAAGATGCCAGTTAAGATAACCAGGTTTTGAGAGTTACTAATAAATTATAAAGTACCTTGTAGAATTCTTTGTAAAAAAATGAAAAATAAAGGCTTAATTATTTAAATCAAAATTGTTTCTTTGAGTTGAAGGTTCTGGAAATAAAGGAGAAAGTCTGAAGGGTAGTTTTTGAAGTGACAAGATAATTCTATAGTAAAAATAACATGCATTACTCAGCAAATAATGAGTTTATTCAACTGGCAAGATAAACATGAACACTTTCACTTTAAACATTACTTCATTTAATTTTTTTTTTTTATTTGTGTTATATGAATCATTAAATAAATAAAGCATTTCAAAGTTGTAGCCTTTGTCTTTGGCATGGTGGTCTTATCCCTGATGTTGCTAAATATGTACAATAATCAAAGGTTAGAGGTTCCCTGGTGACCATTTGGTCCTTTCGAAATTCCTGTTTGGAGATAATAGTATTCTGATTGTATCAACCTGAGTTCAGGTCTCACATTAGACACATACTAGTTGTATGACCTTATCCCAGCTAGTCAACATTTTGCCTCAGTTTCCTCATCTGTAAATAGGAATAAAAATAGCACTTACCTTCTACCTACCTGCTATTAGGCTAAAATGAGATAATATTTATAAAAAGCTTTACCAACTTTAAAGTATTAAAAATTTCATCTTTGAGAAAGCAATTACTTGGTAATCCTGGACCCCAATTTAAGTGTTGTTTCTGTAATTTATTTACAGAATTTACATAATCAAACACTGCAGGTGATTATTTGTTAGTCAAACTGATATAGATCAGTCCCACCTCTTCTCAGCCTATCTTTTCAATACGTTCTCTATAAACTTGTCGATTTGATTTCTTATTTTTCATGGTGGGTCACACACTTCTGTCATATCTGACTCTTTGTTACCCAATTTGGGGTTTTTTTTTGGCAAAGATACTGAAGTGGGTTGCAGTTTCCTTCTTCAGCTCATTGTAAAGAAGAGAACACTGAAACAAACAGGGATAAATGACTTGCATAGGGTCATACAGCTAATAAAAGTCTGAGCCTAGATTCAATCTCAGGTCTCCTGACTCCAGACCTGGAACTCTATGCTCTATCTACTGCACCATCTAGATGCTGCTTGATTTCTTATAGTTGGTTCTTATTATGGAATCCTTAAAATAAGAAAAGTCACTATTCTAAGTTGTAACTTCCCTGTATGAACTTTCTTTGGTTTAAAGATAACTGGAGATGACTCAAGCAGTTTAAGAATTCAGTTCATTAGGGAGCAATATCCTATTTTGCATCACAAAACAATTAATTTAAATATGGAAAACTCTGTACTGTTTCCTCCTCATGAGTAGTTTAATTTTATTTTTATTAATGGAAGCTATCAAAGTCTCCATCTTAACTTTTCAGCTTCTAGTAATGGTAAAGACTAATATTGCTTCTAAAAATTTTAATTGAAATTTTAAAATGAGTTGATAACCATGCAGCCTGAGCAGCAATCAATGAAAGCTGGGAAGACATGAATAGCACTGCATGTTGAAAGCCAATAAAATTTAAAACAGTTATTTTTACATTGCCTCTACTCTTCTTCATCTCCCCGCTCAGTTCCCATAACCTCAAATTTGACTTCTGTTATAGGAATCTGAAGATCTTCCCTGCCCCTAGCCCCTTTGATAGGCTTAAGTGGCTCTGAGAATCTTACCTGATTTGAAAGTATACTCTGCCCCCTAATAGGCTGAATGTGGTCACATGGAGCCTGTGGCTGGAGGCTTTTTTTTCAGGAATGCCCACACCTTATTACTTTGTGATTGGGCAGTGGGTCAAGATGGCTGTGACATTCTCTGATCCAGAAGAAGGCTATATATACCTTGATGTGAGTTTTTGCTTTGGGGCTCACTTTGGAAAGAGTTGTGTGATTTGGCCAGAAGGGACTCTGGGAAGTCGTTGAGCCCCCTGGCTTCGAAAACCCAAACGCTGAGGCTTCCCTCTCTGGTAACTGACTAGGTATGGATGTAATGGTCAGACGATTGGAAGCCCATCTGATGATCTGTTTCTTTGCCTGCTTGTAACTTCTGCTTGTCACTGTTTGTATTCTCTGAAGTTCAGGGTGCTGACTTTTCTCCCTGAACAAAGTAAATGATATGTGTTTGATTGATTAAAATAAGATTGCTAACCCATTTTGAGTTGCTTTCCTTTAGAAAAGCAGATCTAAGAACTTGTGTTGGCAGCCATCCTGGGTATGCTAGGGTGCTTGCTGATACAACTTCTGACTTAAGCAATAAATTGAAACTGTTCCCTCCAAAGTTGCCAATGATTTCTTAATTGTTAAATCAAGTGATCTTTGCTCAGTCTTCATTTTTCAACTTCTCTGAATTTTCTGATTCTGTTGATCATCCCCCTCTCCTCCCCAATATTGTCTTCCCTGCATTTTTGTGACATTATTTCCCAGTTCTTTTCTTCCTCTATTCTATTGTACTTGGTGATCCCATCTGCTTCAATAGATTACTATCTCTATGTATGATTTTCAGTTCTGTTAATTCACTCTAAAACCTCTTTTGACCTTTAATGTCTCATTTGCAATTGTTTATTGCACATCTTGAACTAGATATCCTGTAGCTAGTTCAAACTCAACTTGTTCAAAATAGAAAGGACCTCAGTAGCAATCTAGATTCAACTATATTTTTTTAAAAAAGACAAGAATAATTTCTACACTATAATGAAAACATTTTTATTCAGCCTTTCTTTGAAGACATAATGTGATGGAGAACTCATTACTACCTTATCTGCCCCCTTTACCTTTGGGTAGATATTATTTAAGAAACTGGAATCTTCCTCTGTATCTTTCATCCTTTATTCTGACTTCTGCCATCTGGGGCAAAGTAGTATAAATCTTATTATCTGTGGTACTATATTATTTGCACTACTAGAATGCGAATTATTTAAAGAAAGGTAATGCATTATATCTCAGCTTTGTATCTCTCCCATTACACGGTGTTCTACACACAATAGACATTTGCAAAATATACTGAATGATTTTCAATTTGACAAATGGGCATTAAGGATACAACAGGAGTAAGTAATGCTATATGAAGAATGTTGTTCAGTTGTTTCACTTCTGTCCAACTCTTTGCGACCCCATTTGAGATTTTCTTGGCAGAGGTACTAAAGTAGTTTGCCATTTCCTGCTCTAAATCATTTTACAGATAAGGAACAGAGGGAAAAAAAAAAAGAAAAAGAAAGCTAAGTGACTTTCCCAGGGTGACATATCTAGTAAGTGTCTGAGGCCAGATTTGCATTCATGAAGACTAATCTTTGTGATTTCAGGCCCAGCATTCAATCTACTATGCCACATAGCTACCCCTATGAAGAATATCAGAACTACTAGGGAAGGAACCAGTCTATCCATGATTCCTTTAAGAAGCCAGAGATTATAGGACATCCTATTCTTTCTCTATCAGCTTCCAGTGACTAGTTTCATATATCTTAACTCAGGACTCATTCTTACATGTTTATGCAGAATTTTTTTCAGCCTGGACAGGGGCAAGGCAGGGAGGGGAGGGGTGCAAGAAACCAAAGTTTTATAGATAGTAACTAGTCCTGGCTCTCACTGAGGAAATTTATGAATTTGCCCAAGTTATTCATAGCTTGCTCCTTCCTTCCTCATCTGCAAATTGAAATGATTGTTTTCTTTCATTTCCATTATCTTATGTTCCAAGATCCATTGTAACTCTAGTAATGCCCTAGGCTATTTTGAAATTCTACAATTTTGTATTAAGAAGTTTTCTCTAGTCTATCATCCATTTGGTACAAGTTTTATCTTTAAGGGTATCCTTAGATGATTTGTGCTTTAAGAAAAACAAAATGAAAGGCTCTCCATCTCCCCAACTATAATCCCTTTCCACCTTATTCCCTGCCCCCCACCAGTCACACACACATGCAATTTTGTGCAGAATGTATCTTCAGCTGAGATTTAGAAGACCTGGATCCTAATTATGGTTTTGCTACTAACTTGCCATGCAAGCTGGGGGAAATCCTCCCACTTCTCTGACTCTCTCTCTCTCTCTCTCTCTCTCTCTCTCTCTCTCTCTCTCTCTCTCTCTCTCTGTCTCTTTTTCTGTGTGTGTGTCTGTCTCTGTCTCTTTCTCTGTTTCTCTCTATCTCTGTCTCTCTTTATCTCTGTCTCTGTCTCTGTCTGTCTATCTTTCTGAAAAATCAGAGGGCTGACTTATGCGTTCTCTAAGGTACCTTGGAGCTCTATGATCTATGCTTGCTGATGCCTGAAATACCTTTACTGAGAAACAAAGACTTTCACTCCATAATTAGAGATAAAAGGCTGAAAATGCAAATGAGACAAAGTGAATTAATGCAGTCACAGATTTTGATATTGTTAGAGCTGGAAGGGACCATGGAGATTATCTGCTCATGAAATTGCAGAAATACAGAATCTCAGCACTAGAAAAGACCTAAGAGTTCAGCTATTTCTGTATAAAATCTTAATGGATGAATCTTCCCCATATCTGTTGCTCTCAGACTGATCCATCTCAAACTGCTTTTCTTGTCCTTCTTTCTCATTACCCCTAAGGACAGAAATATGTCAAGGCTTAGTCCTCTGGCTTCCCTTCTCTCTATACTGTCTCCAGTGGCAACTACATTCACTCCTATAAGTTCAATGATCACCTCTAGTCAAAGGATAAAATTTTATTTCCACCCTCCCTGTTCCCCAGACACCAAAGTCCTCTATTTAAACCTACCTCCTTTTGTCTCATACTCTGCATATCCAAAACTCAATGATTTCTCCAATCGTGTTGATGTTAGCAAACTTCTCCCAGTGATAAAGACTTGCGAAGGGGAAGGTTTATGCAAGTACTTACAAATATTATGTCATGTGATTCTTACAACAGCCCTATGAGGTAGGTGCCATTACTTTCCCAATTTTGCCATTGAAAAAACTGAAACTCAGAGGTCAAGTGACTTTTACAATATAATACAGCTAGTGAATTCAGGTCTCCCTGACTTTCGGACCAGAGCTCTACCCATTAAATTAACACCCTGTCTGTTTGGGTAATCTTGGTAAGCTCTACATTCTCCTTCCCTTCATACAGCCAATCAGTTATCAACCTCCATCAAAACTCTTCTAGTTGATCTCTTGGCTTTGTCCCTTGCTCTCAACTCTTACTACAAACTCTTATTCCTTTCATGGACTGCAACTTTACTTTCCTAAATGTTCTTCCTACACCTAGGCTATCTCCCCTCTAAACTATCTTCCTTTACGTTGCTCAAGGGATTTTCAGAGTGTGCTGTTTTTATCATGTTATTCTTACTTCAAAAACTTGTAGTTGCTCATCATTGTTGAGCATGATCATGACAAGCAAAGCCCTCTATATTATGGCTTCACACTATCTTTTCAATTTTCCCTCACATTCCTCCAGCTCATGTACTATATTGTAGTGAACTGTAATGCTCTCTATCATCTCACCTGTTCTTGACCTATGTTCTTCCACTTCCATGTCCTTCTAATGTCTCACTCCCTCGACTACAGCAGGATTTCTTTATTCTCTTACCCCAATGGAAACAATCAAAATATCTCCTTTCAATGTGAATCTCAGTTGTATTATGTGTTATTTTATCTTCTTAGGCAAAAGTGCACCTTTCTTGCTCAACTTTCTATTATAAGTCATGATGTAGAGTAAGAGAGCACTAGGTTTGGTGACAAAAACACCTCAATTTCAATCCTAGGTCTGTCACTTATACCTTAAACAACTAACTACTACGATCTCAACCTCAGTTTGCCCATTTATAAAATTAAGGGGAAGACTTGATGTCCCATTAACTCTAAATGTATGACCCTCTGATCCTATGGACCTTAGGGATATTTCTAAATTTCTGTCTTACATGTTATATTTATTCTTTTCTATTTTCTTTACTCTGATTTAAATCCTCATATTGTGTGTGTATTTTTTACCATCTCCACCTAAATTTCTGCTCAATTCAACAAACCTTCATTAACTGCTCACTATGTACAGCACATGTGCTGGGTGGTGGGATGCAAAGACAAAAAAGGAAAAACTCCTTGCAAGTGGATTGCATTCTATTATGGGGTTTTTAGTTCCTGGACATCTAACCAGTTTTTTTCTTTCCTATGCCAAGAAACTAACTTTTTATTCATAATTTAATTCAATCAATATTTTAAGCACTTATTATATGCCAGGCACAGAGTAAGAAAGCAATATTTACTTTCAAAATTCTAGTACTTACTTAAGAACCTTACACTTGAGAAAGGATTAGTTAATTTTTTAAATATAATCACTTGATCAACAAGCATTTATTAAATGATTATTAGGTACCAGATACTGCAATAAATACCTGGAAAACAAAGATAAAATTAGTGACTAATTCTGGGAGTGAATAAAAAAATAAATACTTCATTTACCTGTGAATAACAATCCCAATGCGAGAATAACAAAAACATTTAAAGAAGAATCTGCCCAAATCAACAAAAGACCTAGAAATCATGCTAATATAATAGTGTTAGGTTATATTCTTCTTCCTTCTAAGAAACTGTTTTGTATTGGGTTATGTCTATTTTTTTCCCTCATTCCTAAGCATTAGAATACAGGAAGGTCTCCACACTACTAAAGAATTCACTTTTTCCTGTGCAACTGACACTTTTTAAATTCGAAGTTGGCATATGTCAGTCAAGTCAACTCTCCTAAACCACCATCACTCCTCATGCTTCAGCAGAAAGAGCCCAGAACTCCAAACCTAAGAGCCCTGGGAATAAAAGTGATTGTCTTCCACCCCCAACCACCAAACCCACATCCAACTCAGCCCTCACAATCATCATTAAATTGAGTCTGTCACAGTGGAGAGGGTGGATGCATTGTATGTCGAAGAGACAGAAAAAGGGACAGGTGGGTGGCACAGTGAGTAGAGCATCAGCCTTGGAGTCAGGAGGGCCTGAGTTCAAATCTGGTCTCAGAAGCTTACTAACTGTGTGATCTTGGGCAACTCACTTAACTCCAATTGCCCTGCCTTCCCCCTTCCAAAAAAAGACCAATTTTTTTTTTAAGGAGAAAGATATTGCAAAAATGGTACCTATTTACTTTTGTTCCACTATTCACAAATTATGGATGTCCATAAAACTTATTTTTTTTAAGGTTTTAAGGTTTAAGGACACAAAAACTAATTCAAAAAACTAGATCAGATTATGAAATTGCTCATAAATTACCTATTCCAAAATCAATTTTTCTTTCTAGGTTTTCATCTAGTTTTAGTAATGTTTTTTGATTAGGGCACAGCTTTATAACTCATCCCTTTTCCAGATAATTTAAATACTTTATTAGTCCTCTCCAAAGCATACAATCTAGTGTGTTATTCATAGTAGCTTTTAACCTATAGTCCTTGGATTTTATTTTTCAATCTCATAACTTTATATCAATAAAACATATTCTTTACATCTCATGTGTTTTACTTTGTATATTTCATATTATCCTGAGAAGTTGTCCATAGTTTTAACAGCACCACAAAGGGGTAGATGACACAAAATTTTGAGAACCTTTTATTTAAAATCATTAGCTTTGCTGCTACACCCAAAGGATCATGAGGCCTTTCCATCGGATTTGCAAGTGAAATCTTCAACGTATGTTGTTTGGTCCATTAGAACATGAGCTTCTTCCAAGGAGGGACTGTCTTATTTTTTTCTTTTTGTATTTCCAGGACTTGGCACATTGCTTTGTAAATACTAAGCACTTAATACATTATTTATCCTTCCATTCATTCACGCATTCATTCATTCCAAATATATGTCTTTTTATAAAACCAAATAAAATCATCATTTCTGATAAGGGTTCTATTTGGATTTATAAAACTTAATCAGGGTACACTTGAGTAAAATGAGTTTCTCAGTGATTGAGCCCACATACTATCAACTATTCAGTGACTGCATGAAACATGGAATAAAATATCAGCCATTCATAACTTTCAAGAACTTTGGGAAAAAAAAAAAA
>CM053588.1:99782949-99811162 GCA_028646515.1 Pseudochirops corinnae
TGTGGAACTGAATCTTATAAATTAAAAGTAAATAAATAAGTCAAAATAAATAAAAATAAATAAAAATAAAAACAAAAATCCTACCAAAAATAAATAAATAAATAAATAGTGAAATAAATAATGAAATAAAAGGGTGGAAAAAAAAAAGAATCAAATGAGGCAGACTCATTTTTAAGATAAATAGACCTTGGTTTAGAATTCAAAGTCATAACTTCAAATCTTAGCTTATTAATAATAAGTCCAATCTCACTCACCTCTTCTATTAACTGAAGGGGATGGAGTAGATGGATTTTCTTTAGGATCCTTTTCAGCTTAAAGTTCTCTAAGATCATATTTATATAGCATTCTAGCTTAAAAATGAAGCATATTATAAGATAATTAGTAGCACCAGGTAAGTGCTAGAAACCAAATATTTTTCATAGGAAAGATACCCACAAAGGAAATAGATGCATTTAACTTCAGATTCTCATTAGACTTTTACAATGCATATGAAAAGAATTAATCATAAAATTCTTTAAATCTACATGAAAGTTCAACCCAGGAATGCTGCAAGTTTCAGAAGGGGTTGATAAGTCTGTTCTCAAGAGCAGAGATGCACTTAAACAGTTGATCAAAGCAAAAATGTAAACGTTTTGTGGACAACCCTAGATAATGAGATTCAATTATTTCCAACAAGTATTTTTAAGCCTACTGAGTGGGCTCACTGGTTTACTAAAAGTAAACTGAATCACACCAAATACAAGAACGTAATACTTTTTGTTGCATGACATATCCAAACATACATATACACACATCACAATACCTGCAGAAAAATAATAATAAAATAATAATTCATATTTCAATTGCAATATAAATTTATAAAATTCTTTTATTGTGTCAGTTCTGCAAAATAAAAATCACTATCTGTATTTTATATATGAGGAAACTGAGACAACAAAAATTTAAATCATACTATTTAGAATTAGAAAAGTACTTAGAAATCAGGTAACCAACCCACTCATTTTCCATATGTAATAACTGAATTTCATGTGGTATTTCAAATGAACCAGCAATTATTAGATGATCATATCATAAATTTTGCTGAAAGTTAAGATACAAATATAATAAAAAAGTGCTCTTGTCCTCAATGAACTCATCTCCACATTCACCACTGTATCACACAAAGAGGAGTCCCCACTTCTTCCCAAAACAAACCCCTCTCACCATCACAAATGATCCCATTCCATCTTGTCTCCTCCAAACTTGCCCCTGCTGTCATCCCCACTCTATCACTTATCTTAATTCTTTCCTGGTGTACTGGACTTTTTCCCCTGTACTGACTACATATGCATCCATGTCTATTGTAAGCTCAGAACATCTTCACTTTATCCTTCATTCCTGTTAAGCACTGTCTTATATTTCTTTTCCTGTTGTGGTAAAACTCCTTGAGAAGGCTGCTTACAATTAATGCCTCCACTTCCTTTCCTCTTACTCTCTCCCCCTACAATCTGGGTACTGACCTCATTATTCCATCAGAACTGCTTGCTCTCTCTAAAGTTACCAGTGATGTCCTGATTGCCAAATCTAATAGCTTTTTCTTATTTTTCCTTTTTCTTGATTTCTATGCTGCCTTTGATATTGTTAATACTCCTTGGTATTACTGTTTTCCTTTTTAGATTTCTGGGACACCATTCCCTCCATATTCTCCTTCTATCTATTTGAACTAGTCTATCCTTCTGAATCCTCATCACATCATGGTTATTATCTTTGGGTGTCTCACAGGACTTGATCCTGGGGTTTCTTTCCTTTTCTTTCTATACTACTTCATTTGGTGATCTCACTATCTCCTGTGACTTTAATTACCCTTTGTGTACTGATAATTCTCAAATCTATCTTTCCTCTCTGCTGACTTCCAATCTTATAAGTCCAAATGCCTTTCAGACATTTCCAATTGCATGTCCAGTAGATATTTTAAACTCAATATGCCAAAAACTGACTCATTATCTTCCTGTTAAACTCCTGTCTCTCCCCTAAAAATTTCCCTATAAATGTCAAGGGCACCACAATCTTCACAGTCCCCCGTCCTCAGAGCCTAGATGCCATACTTGACTCCTCAGTATTATTTTCTCCTCTTATCCAATCTGTTGTCAAGTCCTCACTATTTCAACTTTGAAACATGTCTTGAATATGCCCTCCCCCCCATCCTCTGATACTGCTACCATCATGGTGCAGCTCCTCATTTCCTCATGCCTAGGCTATTATATTTGCCTGCTGTTTGATCTGCCTGTCATATATCTCTCTGTACTCCAGGCCATCACCCATTTATCTACCAAAGTTATTTTCCTAAAACTCAGTTCTGTTCACATCAATCTCAGCTCCAGGATAGAATAAAAAATCCTCTTCTTGGTGTTCAAAGCCATTCATATCTACCCCCACCTTTCCAGTCTTCTTATACTTTACGTCCTCCCAAAACACTCCATTTACTCTTTCATGCAGTGAAACTAGCCTCCATGACATTCCACAAGCAAGTTCCTCCTTCCCTTGAGCTTCGGCATTTTCTCTACCCATCCTCCATGCTAATTTGCTCCCTTTTTATCTTCCCCTTCTAAGTTCCCTGAATTCTTTCAAGTCCCAATTAAAATCCTACTTTCTATATGAAGCCTTTCCCAAATTGTATGATTCTAACACCTTCATTCTTTTATTTCCTATTTACTCTATATATACCTTGTTTGAACATCTGCACATACTTTTTTGCTTTGTTGTCTCCCCGGTTAGATTGTGAGCTCCTTGAGGGTAAAGACTGTCTTTTGCCCTTTTTTCTTTCCTTTGGTATCTCTAGTGCTTAACGCAGAATGTACACATAGTAGGAACTTAATAAATGCTTATTAACTGACAATTACATTCCAATTGAAGAAAACAGCACAAGAAAACAATCAGGAAAAGGCAAAGGGAAGTGTTAGGTACTTGTAGCAAAATCTGGAGAATGAAGAATCACTGGCTTAGTCCCTTCCTCAAAATGGAGTTGTTAGGAAAATTCACCAATTGGCTAAAGTAGCTGCAGGGACAGAGAAACAAACAGCAGAGCCATGGTGACCGACACAGTCCAGAGAATGGAAAAAAAATGAAGAATGACTGGTCTGATGTGATTAGTTCAATCTCATACAAGTGACAAGCTGCATAGCCAGGACTTCAACTGAGGTTTTTGTTTTTGTTTTTTTGTTTCTGCCCCCCCCATTCATTATTATTTTGTTTTGTTTTCCATTATAACGTTTTCTCATTTTATTGATATTTTTGTCATTCCCTATCTGAGTTTTGGGACTTTAGAATGAAGGGATCCCTGATTCAGGTAGAAGAAATCAGGAATCTCATATCAAAAGATATAAATCCTAGAAAAGGATTTAGAAATTGTCTACACTTAATCTCATCATTTGACCCAAGGAAGAAGAGTCATAGATTTTTAAGATTTTGAACTTTGTTCTCTTTTATTCATCAAACTTCACAGTCATTTTCGTACTCCACAGTAATTATTTTACTCTTAAAAATAAACGTAGCTTATGGTATTAGCAACAAAACAACTGAATTTGGCAGCTGGGTCGTGCAGTGGGTGGAGCACTACCCCTGGATTTGGGAGGAACCAAGTTCAAATTTGGCATCAGACACTTACTAATTTTGTGACCCTGAGCAAGTTGCTTAACCCTGTTTGACTCAGTAACTTATCTGTAAAGTGAACTGGAAAAGGAAATGGCAAACCACTCCAGTAACTTCATCAAGGAAACCCCAAATAGGGTCATGAAAAGTCATTACTGAAACAACTGAAAACAGTAAGTTTCTATAAATAAGTAAATGATATATGTGAACTCTAGTGAACTCCTTCTATTAATACCTACCAATATTCTTAGTTAATGTGTAAACTCTTTGATACAACTTAAATAAATATTAACCCTTACTCTCTTCTCACACCTACATATATGGAGGATATTTTTGCTCATGTGAGATGAGAATTCTCTGAGGTTAATACCTTCTCAGAACTTCTATGATTCTTTTAGACATTTGGGAAGTACAAAGCCATCATGATGGAGCAGAAAAGTGCTGTGTTTAGTGTCAGAAATATTAAGATTCTAATCCTTACTCTCCTCCTAACTCTCCATGTGACCATAGCAATTCTCAGTTAGACAAGTCACTCTTGGTCTCAGTTTCTTCACCTGCAAAACAGGAGTGACTATACTGGAAGCACTACTTCATCAAGTTATCACAAGGTCCTATTGAAATAACCTTTGCAAATTCTAGAGAACTACAGGAATGTTAGGCATTGTCATTGCTGATCTTCATAAACAACTTTTAATGTTAAATGACTTGTTCTTGGTTTCAGAAAGGTTGGGCATGAGTGTATGTTGCTAGAAATCTCTGTAGACAGAAAAACCTAACAATTGGAGATCTACCAAAGATCTGGACTACTTCAATAAAAGATGATTCCCATTCAGTTTGAAGTTTTGAAGCAGAAGGTTCAATAATCTCGGGCTGGCGTCTGCTAAAAAGTGATTCCTATTTAATCAGGAACAAGCTAGATTATTTCTCAGCTTCGTTTCACCTCTAGGTCAATGAGATTCATTTATTTCATTAGAAAAGGTACCAGAGAGACACAAACATCTTGATAATTTTTCTGGGCATTTTTTAAAGGAGAAAAAATATTAAAAGATATGGTGAAAGATATTATAGACAAAATTTGCCTAGTTATAGAAGGTGTGTTCAAATAAAAGAGATCTCAGGAGTAACATCTCATGAATTCTAGCTAGAAATAGAGGTTGTGTGAAAAAATGTAGAGGAGCTCCTGTTCTAGTGTGAGGTTGGATAATAGAAACTCTGAAGTTGCTTATAATTCTTAGATTTTATTATTATACCTCTGGCTCATAAACTTACTAGCTGTCTGACCTTGGAAAGTCCCATTCACTTATCTGAACCTCCATTTCTTCATCTCTAAAATCCATTAAATATCACCTTGCTTTCCTACCACACAGGATTACTATTAGGATCAAGGGAAGCCAGCAAAGAGAGCTATGCATGTAGGTGGTGTCATTGCTGTTTATCTGATCATGCCAGTTAAAGCTCTTTCACAGTGAATGAGAAGAAATGAAGTCCTGCCTACAAGTTTCCTACACGAATGTGCCCTCAGAAAGTTCCTCCTATTCATTCCAGATATAATAACAAATTTAACTCAGATGAATATTTTTCATAGGCACAGAGTTCAAGAGAATGTCATGAGGGTGGGAGTGTGATACTGATCTAAAATAGATGAAATTGGAAAGGTGAGAACATCTCAGCCATCTCTGACAGGTTAATTTCATGGCAAAGTAAGACAGGTATCTCTCAAAACTCCTGTCAGTGAAATTTCTCTTAATACCTGCCTTGCTAGTAAATACTAATTTCTAATGAGTTATATTTGTAAATTTCTCAGATTAATGTTGCCAATTGTCTCTGATAAATAAAAATAATAATAATAATATTAAAAACAACTCTCATTTATGCAGTCATACTTTTTTTTTTACTGCATTTTCATCTAAATATAGGTTGCCCCTAAATAATTGAAAACCCTTTAAGTTTTCACATATAATAAACAAGCATACAAATTATATGTGCAAAATATAATGTTTTCTATATATATGTATATATATATAGATAGATAGATAGATAGATAGATAGATAGATAGATATAGATATATAAAATACCCACATATATAAATCATACAAACATATGTATAGACAACCACGGAAAAATAACATTGACTCCAATCTACATTAAGCAAGAGTCTGTAAAATAGGGATTTGGGGGAAAAGTGTGGCCTTCATTCAGACCAAGAGTGTGAATTATCTCCCTTGAGATATTGTTGTTATTCAGTCATTTTTGAGTTGTGTCTGACTCTTCATGACTTTGTTTGGGGTTTTCTTGGCAGAAATACTGGCATGATTTCCCATTTCCTCCCCCAGCTTATTTGATAAATGAAGGAATTGAGGCAAACAGGTTTAAGTGATTTGTCCAGGGTCACACACCTACTAAGTATCTGAGGCCAGATATGAGTCTTCCTGACTCCAGGACCCTTATTTTGTCCACTATACCACGTACCCGCTCTAAATAGATTTGTAGTTAGCTCAATAATAAATGCAGCTAAACTAATTATAGTTTTATCTATTTACACATTTATGGACCCCTCTTGGCTGCCTTTACAGTTCTCAACAAGTTGGGAGTGCTAGAGAATCACTGCCCCACCCAAATTATTCTGTGGGTAGACACTTCAAAACTTGAATTCATTAGCCCCCACTGATGTGTTCAATGTCCATAATCAGACAACTGACACAGCTCAAATCAAAAGAATTTACTTAAATAGAATGGTGTAAGTAAAAGTAATAAGGTAGTCCCCACACCAAATCTGAACTCCTCTCAACCTAATAGTGTCAATGGAACAAGTGGTCACTAGTCTAATAGAAAGTCACACAGGTAAGTAACATAAATGGCTAAGGCAATTTAAATAAATTAAAATTTCTCTGTAGAACCTTATTTACAAAGTTGATTTGTTCAGCAAATCATGTTTTATAGGTATTTCAAAGACACAATTCATACTCATCCATATTATCTGAAATATAGAATTTTTAGCATACTTAATTAATAAGCTGTCATGATATTTCTATACTTAGGCATTCTAGAAACACATCATTTACTTATTGTCTATTTCTAGAATTGTTGATTATTAAGGCATGAAGGGATATATAAGGATGTTAGATGGATAGTAGATTAATGAATAGATACATGTATACATACATACATAGAGAACTCATTCTGAGTGTTTGGGATAAAAATGTAAACCAGAAAGACTTGCTCTGCCCTCAAATCACTTATTTAAATTAGAGAAAGAAAACACAAAATGTGGAGCTAGAAGGAAGGGGAGATATTTGTGATAGAAAAAAAGAGGAGGAGCGGATGCTTGGATCTGGCAAATTAAGGCATATGTTGACATATTATTAAAATATAGAATATTAAAACAGAGAGCACAGTATATTACATTGCAGCTGGAAAAGGTCTTAGCATGTAGAACACAGAATTTTGGAGTTAAAATTGAACTTTGAGGTCATCTCTAAGATACCCCTCTCCCTCATTTACAGAACAAGAAAATAAGAAGCAGATTGAAGATTGGCCTGATATCACATAGGTAGTTAATAACTACCTAGGTAGGACTAGAATCCAGGATGCTGGAAAGCATTGCATGCAATAATATATGTGAAAGAGACCTGAGGATATAGAATGCATGTTTTTTTAAAGGTAGAAGAGATTTTGCAGAACAAGTCATTTTAGAAAATGCGGAAATCTGAACTCAAAAAGACAATGTGAAGCTTTAATAGGCAACATGGTAGAATGAAAATAAAATAAAATCTTAGGTCCGGAGTCAGAGGATGTGAGTTCATGACATGCCACTAATTACTTTGTGAACTTGGACAAGTCACTCTTTTGTCTTCATTTTTTTTTTCTAAAATAATTAAATTACATTAGATGGCTTCTGAGAACCCTACTGGCTTTAGATAAATGAAACTATGAAATCACACAACTTGTCCAATATCACACAAAATTTAATTAGTTGTAAATCCAGGACTAGACTCCAGATAACCTGGCTTTCTTGCTAGTGCTTTCCCTCCACAGCATGGTATAAATCATAAATGTTAGAAGAAAGATTGTTTGAGATGAAAGGGACCTTAAACTATAACTTATTGGCACATAGACTATAGGAAGTTAAAGATTGAAAGGACCTTTGAAATAAACAAGTTGAATTCCTTCATTTTACAAATTAGTAACCCAAGGTCCAGGGAGGTTAATGACTAGATCAAGGTCACACAAAAACTAAGTGAAAAGCAAAGACTAGAATCCAAATCTCCCAATATCCAGCGCAGAATTCTTGCCTATTTGTCAGTTAGAAGTAGCTGCCGAATTTATGTTTCTTATATTAAGACTGTGTCTTTATAATGTATATTCAACATACAAGTGCGTACTGAAATATCAGTGTAGGGCTATATGCCTCCAAGGTACTGAAAGACCTGAGCGGGTTTTGTGAGAGAACAGTGACTGTTCTCTGTATTGCCAACAATCAGCATTTTATCAGATGTCTGGCCCCAGTGCTTTGTCAGAAAGCACTGAGTCTAAATGAATTTAAACATTCCCAGAGCACACTCCTCTTAGGGAAAATTATCTGCAAAGGTTGCTGTTGCTTTATAAAGATTTATTCCAAAAAAGTCAAGGGAGGAACTCAGCCCCTTCCAAGCACTACAGCCTGCTATTCCTGTGAAATTCTGAATAGATGCCCTTGGACTCTAAGGGAAAGGGAGCTGAAGGATAGTCGAACTTGGTGTGTGGGAACATCAGCTCCATTGGCCATCAAGAGACCTGGCCATCAAGAGATTGGGTCATCTGTGAACATGCTTTATGACCTTGGGTAAGTCATTACTTCCACGAGCTTAATTTCTTCCTTTGCAAAAAGGACTTCAGATAAATATCTGCTGTCTACAATTAAGGGTTTCATTACTACCTACCTGTATCAGTCCAGTAGCTTCCTAATGGAAACTCCCATCTGTATCATTCACATCCCTGCAGGACTTACTCTTCCTTTTAATAAATCATTTTCATATTATTCTTCTGTTAGAGACTCATGACCCTGTACTACCTACAGTATAACATGCTGACTGTGTAGTCTGACAGTACTCTCAAATAACTGACCTCATCCTTCCTTTCCATCTTTATACCATATGACAAGCTATTGCATATAGAAAGGGAAAGAAGGAAAGGAAGCAAACATTTATTTGTCTCATTTCATCCTTACAGTAATCCTAGGAGATAGATGCTACTGTGATCCCAATTTTTCCTTTGAGGAAACTGAGGCACAGAGGTTAAGCGACTTGCTTGGCCTCACACAACTAGGAAGTGTCTGAGATTGGACGTGGATTTAGGTTTTCCAGACCCCCAGCCAAACACTCTGTGACTTGTCTTGGAGAACTACCTAGAAGCACTGAGGGTTTGAGTCCAGAATCTCACAGCTGGTATATAACAAAGGTAGAATTGGAATTTAATACTTCCTGGCTCCAAGGCTGACTGTCAAATATTCAAGGCTGCCTCTCACATATATGACAAACACCATAGATAACATAGATTATTCACCCTCACTTCCACCCTGTAAAGTTTCAGAGCTTTCCTTATCTCCTTCTTTTGATTCACACGGTGGCCCAGTAGCAAAATGCTCACTATTCCCTTTTGACTGACATCTCTGGGCATTTTGTCTGTCCATCTCCCACGCCTAGAACACCCTTGTTTTGATTACAGACCTCCCTGGTTTCCTTCAAGTTCAAACTAAAACCTCATCTTTTACTGAAAGCCATTCCTAATTCTGGTGACTCCCCTCTCTTAAGCATTTAATATTTATCCTGTATAGAGATTGCTTTTTCTTATTTGTTTGCTTGTTGTCTCCCCCATTGGATTGTAAGCTCCTACAGGGCAGAGGCTTTCTCTTGCCTCCTTTTCTATTGCCTGTTGCCAGTGCTTAGCACAGTACCCGGAACACACAAACCCTTCATAAATGTTTATTGTTTGACTACTGAATTTTAACTATCAATTAAAGCTTATCTCAAATTTTTCCTTCTTTAGGAATACTTCCCTGGCCCTGTTAAATTCATAGTAATCCCTACGGCAGTAAATGGTCTAAATCTTTCTTGTGCTTATATAAATTTTTGTTGTGCAAAATTTATCTTTTTGACATACCTCTGAAATGACACCTAATTGAATATAAGTATACAAGTTGTGTTCGACTATAACATCCATGAAGGAATGGAATAAGTCTTATCCAAACTTTGTACCTTATCAGGAAAGTCTACCTGTAGCTCTTATAGTGTGGAAGTTATTAAGCTAGTTAGTAGGAATGAAATCAGGAGGTGAATTGACCACCAAACTTGCCCTAAAGGAACTTACAAATTTAAAATCTTCTTTTGTCCCCTAGCAAGGTATTCTGTGCACAGTAGGTATTAAATACAATTCTGCAGAGTGAAAATGCATTGAAGTAGTGAAAACTTCTAGTTCTGATTCAATTTTATTTCAAGGTTTCTGGGATAGACCTCCCTCCACCCACACCCCAAAATATAATCATACCCAGTAACACATCCTCCATGCTTAAAATGCCCATCCTTTGTAGCTTTTGTGGGATTTTGAGTATTGGTGAAATAAATGTTACTACATTAACCAATATGAATATTTAAGCTTAAATAACTTTAATTAATAATACTATAAGTAAGCCTTCATTAAAATCTTACCCTGATGACTCATTTTGGAGAAGTATGTAGAATATATCAGTGGGCAATAATTATGAAAATAAATCAATTTCTCCAGAGTGCTTCATAGATTACAAAGTGTTCCCTTTACCACAAATCTATGAGTGAGTAAATATAAAGGTTATTATCTGTTTTATAGAAAAGAAAAGTAAGTTTCAGGTGAAAAGATTTGCTCTTGTTCACTGTTACTGAATTGTCAAGCTAGACCTCAAGTCCAGATATTTTGAGCACAGGTCCAGTACTTTGCCTTCCATCAACCTGCTTTCATCACATCCAAGCACAATTTCCAGGAAGACATATTTCAACATGCTTGCTTAGGGAGGCAACGGGTGACTACTGAGGCCTCTGAGCAGAGGGAATTTCATCACTAGAATATTTCAGTGGGGAGATTATCTAAGCAGAAATTAGTGTGAAAAATGGATAAGAGAGGAAAGAACCAGGAAGTCATTCTCATCAGATAAGCAGGGCCAATTACTTCTTTGAGGCTTAACTTCACATATATATTTGTGAAGAATAAAGTACAAGGCATTACAAAAATAGGTACCTGTAGGAAGACTCAGTGGACTAGGCCATCCTGGGGAGATGATTGAGAGAAAAAAAAATGCATGCAACATATTAGAAATCAAATGTGCCCATTCACATAATTATAAAATACCCTCACACAGAAGCAATTAAACATTTCATTACCATGTTCCTGTACCAGTCACTGCTTAAACTCTTCTAAAATATACATGCATGTATCTACATAGGCATATGCATATATGCATAAGTATATGAAAATTGATGAATAAATTTATATATATATATATATGCATTTCCATTTCTAAATTATATGCATATAAATATAAAGTATGTATTAGAGGCAAAATATATGCAGTATATGCTTTGTATATTTGCATACGTTATTTAGATAACATGTATTTATGATTTAGAAATGAAAGAGATGTTTAGTACAATAGCTTGAAAGGATGGTATGGTGAAGGGCTGTTTTATTTTTTTTTTAAGAATAATGGAGACCCGTGTGAGTTTGTAGATAGAAGAAAATAAGCAAGTAGACTGGAAGGATAAATGATGAGGAAGAGGATGAGGATGAGGATGAAAGAAAGAAGAGATAATTTAGCAGAACCAATAGAACACTGCATGCCATAACAACAATGTTGTTTTAGGAACAATTTTGAGTGAATAAATTATTTTAACTATTATAAATACCTAAATTAATTATAAAGAAATATATATATGTATGCATGTTGTATCAGCAAGCACCCTAGCATACCCAGGATGGCTGCTAACACAGGTTCTAAGATCTGTTTTTTCTAAAGGAAAGCAACTCAAAACAGGTTAACAGTCTCACTTTAATCAGTCAAACACATATCATGTACCTAGTTCAGGGGTAAAAGTCATCACCCTGAACTTCAGAGAATACAAACACAAGTTACAAACACAAGTTACAAGCAGACAAAGAAACACATCATCAGATGGGCTTCCAGATTCTGACCATTACATCCACACCTAGTCAGTTACCAGAGAGGGAAGCACCGACATCTGGGTTTTTCAAAGCCAGGGGACTCCATGGCTTCTCGGAGTCTCATCTGACCAAATCATACAACTATTCTCAAAATGAGCCCCAAAGAAAAACTTCACATCAGGGCGTATATATAGCCTTCTCCTGGCTCGGAGAATGTCACAGTCCTCTTGGCTTACTGCCCAATTGCAAAGCAATAAGGTGTGGGCATTCCTGAAGAACAAGCTTCCCGCCATAGGCTCCAAGTGATCACATTCAGCCTAGTAGGGGGCAGAGTATACTTTCAAATCCGAAAAGGTTCTCATAGTCATGTAGCCACTTTAGCAAAGGTCCTAGAGGCAGGGAAGTTCTTCAGATTCCCATAACACATGTATACATATATATATATATATATAATATATATATATATATATATATATAATATATATATATATATATTCATATAGTTGTATACATATGTGTGTATTGTGCACATGTGTGTAGATGTACATGCATATGTGTGTACACAAATGCATGCCTGAGTATGTCTAATAGTGACCATTTCTAGGACAGGGGGTGAGAGGAAGAAAAAAAGGAATAAAAGTAACGTATATGGTAATTTTCTTGTATATTTGAAGGGAATAGCAAGTTGTATGTAGTAGATTTGCAGTTTCCTGTGCAATCAATTTTTTATTATACTATTTTATGGAAATGCTTGTGTTATTCCATAATTGAGAATAAAATAAGTTTAAAGACAAAAAGAGACAAGGAGGAAGAGGATAAAGCATACCCGTACACGATCTTGCAAATGAGGTTTACTTCCTCATCAGAGTCTGTATTAAAGAAGGTTCAGCTTGAGTCTTGAAATCCTATTATTGCAGATGGGAGGGAAGAGAATAAGCATTTATTAAGTCCCTACTATATGTTATGCGTTATGCTAGGCACTTTAAAAATACTATCTCATATGTTTTTCACAACAACCCTGGGAAGAAGGTGATATTATAATCCACCATTTTACAGTTAAGAAAACTTAGGCAGTCAGAGTTGTGTGATTTGTCCAGGGTCACACAGCTCGGAAGTTTTTCAGGCTAAATTTGTACTCAGGACTTCCTGATTCTGGATCAAGAGTTCTATCCACTATGCCACCTAGCTTACTTGTTGAGATTCTTTTCAACAAACACATGTGTACATGCCAGACTATGTCTGACATTTCCCTCATTATTTGCCATGAAATCTTAGATGGTATTGTGGTAAAATTGCAAGTTTCTTGTCTTTACACTTCACCTTTCTATTCCTATTTATTGGTCAGAATTTGTAAGTCCATGACAATAGTACTCCTCATCCTTCCTCCTGACCTTGCAAAAATTAATAAATATATAAAACTTCAGAAATAACAAACTATCAGCAAGACAAGGCAAGAATAAGTCCAGTGTTTGCCTTTTAATAGAGAAACTTGTCCAACACTCCTCTTAGTTGTGAAATTTGATATAACTACCTTCTAACTTTCTACCAGATTTGTGATCTGTTTTGAGGACTCATAATACATTACATCCCATTGACATAGATAGCTCTTAGCTTATTATATAACCCAAGCCTACCATCATCCTTTGTCTCTTTACTTTGGCTTTCAAGGAATGGTCAACCATCAAACTTACTCTTTTCAGGTTCATGAATTTACACACCAAAGTGTATATATTTTCTTTATAGTTAATTATATCCTATGATCTTTGTACTATATAATTTTTGAACATTTGAAACATTTTGAACATCTCCCTTCTAATATCATCAACTTGTCAGTAGCCACATCCAAGCATTCTAAGTGATATCTGTTAATCACATACATAATTTTAAATTGAAATGTCTAGTTCACATTATTACCTATTCACCATTCATTGATGTGTATATATCAAAGCCCACTATTGTTGTTTTAACCCATTTTCTGAATCATTTTCTGTGGATGATTAGATCTACAGTTCTTTTCCTGGAATCACAGAATTTCAGATTTGATGGAAATTCAGAAGCTATTGAATATAACTGGTCCTTCAACAGGAATAGACTCTACAATATAACTGGTGATTGGTTATCCAACCTCTACTTGTATATTTCCAAAGAACAGAAACATATTATCTCCAAGGCAGACCCTTCTACTTTGGGATGGCTCTTATTAATGGGCCTTCTATTTAAACTGGACCCTTAGCAACTTTCTCTTATTATGGTTCCTATTGCCCCATCCCTCCCCAACCCCTGACAACTGTTTTCCGCTTCTGTCTATAAAGATGGTGGTAGAGACCAAACTTAAAAAAAACAAAACAAAACACTTAGCTTTAAATAGTTTATAAACAATTAACAACCAATAGACCTCTAAATGTAAAATCTTATTTCTAGAACTAGAAGGTATCATGGACTTAATCCAATCCAACCCTTCATTTAACAGATAAGGAAATTGAGGCATAGAGACATAAAGCAGCTATCAGTGGAGCCAGAGTTTGAGTGCTCATCCCATGAATCCACTTCATTTGAGTTTTCCCTTTGCTCCACAGTGCTATGACAACTCTCTGTGTCTTATTTGCTTCTCTCTACAGTATGGCAGCTTTATTTGGGTACTTTAATGTCTTTCCATTCTTTTTCTTCAACTTAAAACCCTTTCATTTAGATTACTACAACATTCTGCCTTACCTTCTTAAATGACCCTTGTCTCTGCTGCTGTCAATAGTGTAGCATTCATGGATCTGGCATTGTGGGCCAGAAAACCAAATTCTGTTCTCCAGCACTATCTTCGTTGTCAGCTATTCACTTACACTGCATACAACTTGAAAATATAACATCTGTCTGCTATCTTGGTTTTTCTTTTCTGAACAGTAGGCACTGATAAGAACATAGTATCATATTCAACTCATGGAGAATACAGAATAGAACTGCAAGATAAATGTACTTTGTCAATATAAAAACACACATGATTTCTTAATTTGTCCAAGTGCAATTCTTGAAATGTAATACATAAATGTTCTTTAAAATGTTTTCTGACATTTTGATTCTCTAAAGAGAGAGAAAGAAAAGATAATTTAAATTGCTTTTTTAAGATCACGCAATAATTTAGTTATAGAGAGTTAGGAACAGAATAATGATGGTTGCCATATCATTAGTATTAATGAGAAGACGTAGCCTCTCTCTCTCTCTCTCTCTCTCTGTCTCTCCCTCTCTGTCTGTCTGTCTGTCTGTCTCTCTCTTTCTCTCTTTCTTTCTCTCTCTCTCACACACACACACACTTTATATTTTTCAGAAGTAGTGTGAAATTAATGCATAAAATGATGGACTTGTAGTCAGAAATATCTTAGGGTGAAATCTCACTTCTGACTTATTAGGTGTGTGATCATAGGTGACTCCTGTGATTTCTCTGAATGTGAAACAACTATCCGAGACATTCATGAAGTTAGAGAGGGCTTGTGATCTGTTTCATTTGAAGAAGGTTGACAGTATCATGAATGTATTTGTAGTTGTAAGAAACATAACAGTGACTGTATTATTGTAATCTTGCACTGGGACTGTCAAGTAGGCAATTCACATATTATTAACCCCAGTTTACATAAGAAGAAACTGAGGCTTATATGTTTGTCCTAAGTCTCCAAAAAGCTAGTATAAGGCCTATAAAAATGTATATATTAGCTGGTAATATCATTACTTCACTGTGAAGTCACTCATTGAGCCAAAGCACCCAAAGTACAATAGGCAAAATTTGTTTCATTATTATTTAACATTGGTAGGTATAGATACCACTGTGGAGTTTACCATTGATTCACAGATACTTCATCCCTTTCCCTTCCTTCCTTTCTGGATATAGGCAGAACTGATTTCTTTACAGGTATTTCTTTTCACCTTCCTAGTGGATGGTTTAGAGTAGTATTATCCAACTCAGATAGAATGGTAACCACTAAACCATATATAAGGATCCCAGTGGGCCATATAATGATTTAGAAAATCATATATGTTTGTATCTATTTATGTGTGTGTGTGTTTATGTGATGCATGAACACATCAAAATCAGATAGGAACTACATTTCAATGGCTATATTTTGGAAGTGTTGTGGGGCATATACCATCCATGGGTCCCATGTTTGATAACTCCAGTTTAGCATGAGATCCTTTCTCAGGTCACTGCTTTCTCTCTTCTCTATCTCCCTTTCCTATGGAGATTTAATCAGACACATTTAATCAGACACATCCCATTACAATAATTAGCTCAAATTTTGGCTTAGGGAAAATCTAATTGTATTAATGAACCCCTTCTTGACTATTTAAGAGAGCTCATATCAGATGAAAATTTATATATTTAATCAAAATAGCTTAGAGTCCACAACTAGGAAAATTTCTAACATTTAGGCATAAGTTGAGGTCTCAGCTGTAATTCAAATTTATATTCTTCTTTAGCTAACTCTTGGTTTCTTTATGGTTGAGGCAAAAATCTGAACACAAGAAAATTTAGGTAAAAGAACCAAGCAGAATGTATTACAGTGTCTGTTACTGAATAGACATTGGCAGAAGATACTGGGAAAGGATTTTTTCTTTTGTTTTGTGTTTGTTTCAAGAGCTTCCCTTAGTTCTTAAACGCATTTACCCTTGGTATTCTACTCAGTTACCTGTAGGATGACTCTTTGTTCTCTTCTTGCTTTGCTCAAGCTTGACCCTCCTTTAACTTTTTTTTTCCTTTCATTTTATTTTTTTACACCCTCCCCGTATGCCACCTATGTTTTCAAGTTCAGCTTAAGTCCTCCCCACTTCTTTTGCGGTTCAGTTCTTAAAGTCTTCCCAGCTTTATCTTAATCCATGTCTTACACACTGAATATAATCTTGTAAGAGCTAAAGTTCATTCTATGACTGAAAAAACAACAGTGCCAAATTGGTCTCAAGGACAAGAATAATAACTTGTGCTACTAAACTACAAATAGAATCTGAGCAATTATCAAATACCTCTTTTATTTGAAGGTATCTATCTTTTTCCCCACTTAATATTATTTACTTTTTTTCAGTTAAGTGGAAGGTAATTTTCAATACTCACTTTTACAAGATTTTGAGTTCAATTTTTTTTCTCCTACTCTCTCTTCCCTCCTTCCCAAGATGGTATGCAATGTGATATAGGCTATAATGCACTATCATACTAAGCATATTTCCACATTATTCAATGCATTTATCTTTGATAATTTTTAAATCAATGAGGTTTACTTATAGTTGACATTGATAAACACAAAACACTCTCTAGCTATGTTTCTTGGCAACTGATGTTAATCATTTCATTTCTCTTATAAGGAGGTGTTTAAGAAAACCTGGGCATGGGGATAAAAACTCATGAACATTCAAAATAACTTAGAATTTATGTAATTCTATGAAGATTATTAAGTGACTGACATGTGTCATGTCAACTCTGCCTCATTGCAACCCCAGGAAATATATCTCATAATTACTTTTGTCCCCATTTTATGGATATGGAAATCAAAGATACTAAATACTTCTTTAGGTTTACAAAGTTGAACTCAGATCTTCCTAGCTCCAGAACCAGCATGCCATTTCCCTATGAATATTAGAAATATTGAGCACAGAATCATTTTGGTATTTAACAGAGTAAAGGGGAAAAGTCTTTAGGATGAAGGACATCTGGGGATATTTTTTGGGAGGCAATCTGTTTTCCTTTCCTGTTCAATATTTTCCAAAAGGATTTTGAAATAAGAAATGTGCAACATGATTCAGAAGAGAACAGACTTGACGTTAGAAGACGTAGTGGGAAGTACTGACTGATACTTTGTAGTTAAGGGATCTTCTGCAAGATACTCAACTCTCTAAGTCCAAGACTTGGTTTCCTTATCTGTAAAACTAAGGATAGCTACACTGGAATAACTATATCATAAGGCAATGAGGGAGTATAATTTGTAAAGTGCTATGTAGATGTGAGCTATAATATCTAGTATGGCAATTAATATTACATATTCCTTTTGGGGCTATCAGTACAAGGTGTTTGGTGCAGAACACAATATCTGTTTCTCACTTCAATAAAAGGCTGAATGTATTCAAAGAATAGTACAATGAAATTTAAAAGAGCATTATTTTTAAAATGCCCCCATAACACTTGCATGAGTGATTACAAGTATGTTGTGATAGACCTGGTGTCAGCAGTGACCCTGGTATGAATCCTAATTATGTCATTTACTAGTTGAAACTTGTGGCCAGTTCACAGTTCCACCAGGAGTGAAACAGTCTCCCAATTTTTTTCCACATCTTCTAACTTTATTACATATTTAAAAGGAAAAGCAAGTTGTATAAAATAGATATGCACTTTCATGTACTATCATTTTTTTCCTATTCTCCTAACATTATAGAAATGCTTGTTTTATTTTTTAAGTTCAGAATAAAACAAATACAATTAATTATGAACAAACAAACAAACTTGTGGCCATAGACAAGTGATGGAAACTCAATGATTCTTGCTTCCTCACCGATAAAATAAAGATGATAGTTTCATTACCTACCTCAAAATCTTGTCCTGAAAAAAAATAGAGAAAATGAAAACCTTGAAACATTATGTTAATGTCAGTTCTTATTATTATGTACTCATTTCATTTTTGTTTTGGTTTGGACCTGTTATTTTATTGGTTTAGGGAATTCCCAGTGAGAATATCTCCTCTGTCAATGCAAATGAGTACTTTCTCTTAAACTGTACATCTTAGAGTTGCTTTGGGCACTGGGATGCTAAGTCATTTGCCCAAAGCCAAGCAGCCAATATATAGTTTCACAGGTAGAACTCCCCCCCCCCCCAATCTATCTTAATTGGAGACTCAATCTCTATCCACTAAACCATGCTCTCTCTCTCTCTCTCTCTCTCTCTCTCTCTCTCTCTCTCCCCTCTCCCCTATACTACAATAAACTTTATGTTTCCTACATGAAAATATTCTAGAGTCATCTCTAGGTGTGTTCAGCAGGAGATGAGTAAAAAGGTATTCTCTGCACAAATAACTCACTATGGCAGCATGTTGATCATGGTTTCCTGAAGGTTGAGCCAGTAAATAAATCCCAACCTTCAACAGTTCCATTCAAGTGAAACGAGTTTTTAAGACAGATCTGTCAATGGATTTTATGTCTTTCATTCAGACACTACTCTAGCTAAATTTGGAAAAGCTAACCATTAGAAGGTCAGATGATGAATTATGAATGTTTAAAGCCAGGGCAATTCATGGAGAGGTTGCTCTAAACTAGAGTTGTCAAACACGTGGCTGCTAGCCACTTTCAGGCCCACAACACTCCCAGTGCTACAGAACCAGTTTAAAACGTAATTGGAAAATATTTCACCAAATAAATAAAAATACAATAACATATAATTAATGTAAATATGTGGTTTTCTGAGTCAATATGCCATGTCAGGGATTTTTATGTATAGACTAGTCCCTAGCTCTTCTATTTCAATCAGTCAATATTTATTAAATACCTACTATGTGCCAGACACTGTGACAAGCCCTGGGGATTCAAAAACAGGCAAGAGACAGATCCAGCCATCAACAAGACTGTGATTTGAGCCTGTTACCACTGTTTAAAGCAAGAAAGGTTTGCAATCACTCTCTACCCATTCATTCATTCATTCATTCAGTCAGTCAGTCAGTCAGACAGTCAGTCATTCAGTCATTTGCTCATCCACTTAATGAGCATATATTGAGTGCCCTTTACATGCTAAGTAGAGTTTTAGGTTCAGGGAATAAAAGGGCAAAATGAAAATATTGCTTGCCCTTGGGAAACTTCCATTCTAAAATCAAAAGGCATGTATTGTATAAAGGTAAATGGCCAACAGATAAAAAAAAATGCAAAATCATTTCTCAAGGGAAGACCCTAGCAATTTTGGGAATCAGGAACAGTCCTCTAGGTGAAGGTATTTGAGTTGAGCTTTGAAGGAATCTGGTATCATTGAAAAGAAACCCTTAATGATTAAATTATCAGTTTGATAAGATATGATGTAAGTATTGCATGAGGAAGACTGCTATTCTGTCTTTGAGAATAGCATTATAACTTCTTCTTCCATAGCTAAAGCAGGAAGCAGAGCTAGGACCCCTGGTGACACATTCATACTAAGCTGGCCAGCTGCAGCAGTCCTACCCCCCAGCTTTCTGTCCTGATATACATTGGCCACTGTCAGCTATATCAGACGATCCTGCATTAAATTACCTGAACACTTGAGGGCTCTTTCAACTAGGACACTAGTATTGTCATGAAATGTCTTTGATACAGTCAGGCATGAGCATCTACAACAACAATTATGCAAGGTCAAGCATGGAGATGGAGAGCCACCACTGGGATTACTGTGAGTCTGCAATGGGTTTTGGGGACCACAATCCTCTTTCTTCTCACAGTTTTGCCTTCACATCTGTTTTACTGCAGCCAGTGCAGAAGTGGCTTCATGCTCCAAGTGTTTTGCTGAGTGAATTTCCAGGAGGCTCCTGGGACATGCATCTTTTAGCATGTCCCCCAGCTCTTTCACACTCTTATTCTCTGACCACTCGAGGAAACATGTTCTTTTGCACTTGAAGGAGCTTTAGTTAAGTGGCCTGGAAGTGAGAGCCCTGTTTGCCCTCCTTGGCAAAATTCAACCAAGGGTAAAATCTTGAAAGCAAACCAGTGATCCCTATTGTAAAGATAGAGAGGCATAGAGTGTTAGAGCCTGACTAAGGGAGATGCTAAAATATAAGGTGGAAAACTCTTGATAGGTGTTTTGTTATGGTACAAAATGACTATGAAATCAGAGGAAAAGAGTACTGGGACTGAATTCTTGCTTTATCGTGGGCTATCTACAAGTCCTTGGACAAGTCAACTTACCTTTTTTAATCTTGAATTTCCTTGCTTATACTATGCAGGTAATAAAACAAAAATACTTGACCTACTAAACAGAATTCAAAATCATTCAGATTAACCTATCCTATATGCTCTCTCTGTGTAGAGCACTAAGCTAAAGCAATGCAATTCCATTCAATCAGCAGATGATTTGCTACTGGTCATTTATTGTGTGCCAGGAATACTGAAGATACAAAGACAAAAATGGGAGAGAAAAAAAAAATCCAGATTGTATTCCCCTGCAGGAGAAAGAGCACTTGGCTAGCTAAGTAATTCAAAATATGCACAAAGTAAATACTTATATATTTAGGCACTAATATTAGTAGGGCAGTTAGGTGGCACAGTGGATAGAGAACAAGGCCTGGAGTCAGGAAGACTCATCTTCCTGAGTCCAAATCTGGCCTCAGACACTTACTGGCAGTGTAACCCTGAGTAAATCACTTAAACCTGTTTGCCTCAATTGTCTCAACTTTAAAATGAACTGGAGAAGGAAATAGCAAACCATTACAGTTTCTTTGCCAAGAAAAGCCCAAATGGAGTCAGAAAGAGTTGAACAAGACTAATATGACTGAACAACAAAAAATAATATTAGCTCAGGGGAAGAATGAGAAAGAAAATAAAAGACTAGGGAAAGTGCTGAATTTACTCAGAAGACTTGGGTTCAAATTCTACTTCTACATCTTGTTAATGTTTCATCCTAGGTAAAGGCATTTGATCTCCCTTAGCTCCAGTTTCCTTATCTATTATATTACAATGATATATTACAATATCTCTTACTATATTACATTGATGACTGCTAAAGTCCTTTTCAGAACTAAAAATCAGATCCCCTGATCCTGGGATATGAATGATGGTAGAAGAAGAGAGGGTTGAGAACAGGTTTAATGTGAGTGTGAGAAAGTCATAGATATAACATGAGTTTTTGTTCATGGTAAAAAAAAAAAATAGACTGTAAAACACACTTGTTTAGTAATTACTGGTTTCATTCATTCATTAATTCATTCATTCATTTTATCTGATGCAATGTTATAGGATTTTTTCCCCTTTTATTGTTTTAAATTCAGGGCCATTCCTCCAGCAACTTTCGGTAATAATAATCTCACTTGACAAAATCTGTTCCATGGGATATAAAAATTTACTTCATACTTATAATATACTTGATTATTGCTTAGATAAGAAGCCAGCAGAAGAATCTCAACTGTCCCTGACTCCTTGGAGACATGTAAATAATTCTCCTCATTGTGAATTTTCTAAATGTAGCTTAATTTACAACCTGACTTGGTTTACCTATAGAATTTCTTTAACATTTGTTTCCTTAGGGAATGTATGAGTCTTTAACGTTTGTTACCTACAAGGAATATAGATTGCAATGTGTAAATAAATCATTTCTCTGTCACACTGACATAATTTTTCCTGTAAGAAGTCTTGTCAGAATTCTCATAATTGTTCAAGTTTTCACTTGAGCATAACAATAAAACCTATACTGTTGTGGTTTTTCTGTTTTGTTTTATTTTGTTTTCCTTCTATACCTTGTGATAAATTTATATTTGGCAGCAGTTACTCACCACATGAACTCAAAGATGAGATATTTCTCCCCACCCTTACAAGACTTAAAAAAATTCTTGCTTCTAGAGGAAAAAGATGTTCTATGAGATTGTTCTACAATGTGAGATCATATCAACATATGGCTGAATGGGAATAGGAGGGGGAACAAGTTGGGGAAAGGACTGTGCCATGTAGTTGAGGAGGTCAAGACTTTGTAAGATCAGGCTGTTGAAGTTATAAATGTGACTACTGAAATTGACAAGACAGGTGATGGGACAGGATTTCTGTAAAAGCGAATTATTCACCTAATTGACTCTTCTGTTTCTGAACAACTACAGAAGTGCTATATTCCAAGATAAATATTACTAAAGTGAAAGCAGCACGGTATTTCAAGACATCAAACCAGGTTAAGAATCACAGATCTATTCTTTAAGCCATCAGCAAGTCATTTCCCCTTTTGGCTTCCATTTCTTGAAAAAACAGGGTTAGTACTAAATGATTTTAATATTCCCTACAGGTCTAATTTTTGCATTCTCCCATCCCACATCCTCTCTACCCTGACCATTTTTATTAGTCTTTTTTTTGTTGGTTTCTTTCCATACCTTCATTTAGGGGATAGTTGTTTATTTCTTTGTCTTTGATGATTATAGGTCCTCAAATACCCAGGACTCCCTGGATCTCTGAGAGGTCCCTTTGATATGCAAAACAAGTCATTGCTTTCCATTTGTTTGCATTCCTTTTGCTTGTCTCCCTCATGCTCCCCAACTTATACCCACCCCCATCTCTTTTGATGCTTTATCGACTGACAACTTTGGTAATGAATGCCAATTCAAATTTCCCAGAAAAAATACTCCCTATCCAAGCAAAATTAGTTGACACTACCTTGATTTTCGTTTGAATTTTGCATTACTTAGGACAAAAAGACAAAGCAAAAAAAGCCATCAAAAACCTTTTCAAACAAATCTCTTGTTGCCCAAGGTAGAACCTCCATGGAGATGATACAAAAAGGGAAGACTGAGATTTAAAGAGTGGATAATGTTTGCTCAGCCTCCAATGGCCAATTCACGAGCACTGTGCTCACTTCTTCCAATGATTCAACAATATGTTTTGTTTTGTTGTGTGTTTTGTTGTTTTCTTTACTTTCCCCCTCCTCATCTTCTCACAGATGAGCAACAGTGTGTACTGGGACTGAATATCCACAAGAGAACAGTGAAAATAGGACATTTGGGGATGACAGATGAATAGCTATATAGAATCTTAAAAGTCACTCTCCCAACCCTCCACACATTTCAACCACAATCTCTCTGAACAAGGGAACAAAAGCTTCCTGCCTCATTGTTCTTTTGCCACTCAGTATACCTTGATTTTCTTTTGCATGATTAAGCAATTCATTAGCTCTTCCTACTAGGCACCTGCGCTTTTCTTTCACATCCTCCAGAGGATAACAGAATTAAGGCAATACTAGAGTCTTTGCATAGAATTTAATGTGATTCAAGTCTAATTGTGTGTGTGTGTGTGTGTGTGTGTGTACATGCAAGCATACTCAGTGTATTAAGTATGATAACTAAAAGATGCCACAACAGAATAGATAGAGTTGACTTCAGAATCAGGAAGACTTGGGATTCATGTCCCACCTTTGTCACATTAGTGACCCTGGCCAAGTCAATTAAACATTAACTACTCTAAGCAAAACTTCTAGACTGTAAGTTTCAGAAAGATATTGGCCTGCGCTGGCAGCAGAAATTTAGGTAACAGGGAATTCACTTCACAAATGATTATTTGTAGTTAAGGAAGTTTTTTAAAGTCTATTTTTGTTTTCTTTTGAGGAAAACATTTGTAAATTCTTTCTTTGGGAGAAGAGAGGAACCAACATAAGGGATCTTTCATTTCTTCAATATGTGGAAACTCCTACCAATGAAAATTAAGTAGTTGCCTGGAATGAAAAATTTAACCTCACTGAGTTTCATGAGGTACAGAAACCTTAAATGACTCATCTGCAGTCAAAGAACCAATAGATATCGGAAGCTCAGCTCAGATCAGATCAGTTCTTTCTGATTGCAAGGCTTGTTCTGTATATAATTTATAATCACTATCAATTTGTCGCATATCAATAGAGTATGAGTCATTATAATGTCTGATGAGCAGCCTTTTTTGATAGAATAGAATAGAATTTAGATGCGTAAGAGACATTTGAAATCATTTAGTCCAAACTCTTTTTTTCAAAGTAAGGAAATGGAAGTCAGGAAGAGAACGTATCTTGTCTGTGTCCTTTTAGGGAGTAATAATAGAACTTGGATTCTTATGCAGATTTGCTTCCTTCAAATCCTGTTTTCTTTCCACTATAAAATGTTTATCGTGAAATGTAGCTCTTCCATAGTTAATACAGAAACGGAAGAGTTAGTTTGTAAAACTCAACATACCTGTTAATTTAGTGCCTTATTTTTTTGATTGACTCATTATACCTATGTCATGGAATTAGCTATTTTACAGAATTAAAAAATAATAATAACTCTCCAGCAGAGTCTATTCAATCAAAATCTGACTCAGATATATCATCATGTTATCTTTTCAAAATTATTCTGTATTTTTGAGACTTGGCCAGCAGATCATAAGCCCCAGTGTACTCTCAAACCCCAAGAAATTTTCATGAAAAGGGCCAGGAAGGTGATACTCATCTATGGTTTGAGAAGCATAGTAACTATATCAAAAAAGGCTGCTCATCAGAAGGTTGTTCACCTCTGAATGTTGATTTTGGGTCACAGCAACGAAAAAACATATTCTAGTGAGACATAGAGGGATTGAAAAATGTGTAATGGGATCATAGAATATTTCACTTTCTTTCTACTTGTTCATCTCCAAATCTTTCGCCAACCTTTGTACCACTGGTCTCTTGTCTTTTTCACATGTAATCTCCACTCCACTCTGATTCTTAGATCCACTGTTCTCTTTGTACTGATGGAGGGCTGCTCCTTTGTGGAAGAAAGCTGAATACACCCTGAAGACTTTGGGCCATGAGAACTGCCCTCTGAGTGCCTCCTTAAGAACTCAGGGCCTTTCCATCCACCTTTTAGCTAGTCTTTCCTACATGTATTACCTTCCCTAATTAGAAAGTGAGGCTTTGAAAGCAGACACTATTTCTTTTTCCTCTCTGAATCCTCAGAGATTAGCACAGATCTTGGCATATTGTAATCACTTAATAATTGCTTTTTTCATTCCTTCAGAAATATCAAATCACAGATATTTAATGTAATGATTGATTGCAATATAGATGTTTTAGGGAGGAGGTGTATATAATTCCCCTCTTCAATCTAAGCATCATCTACCCCAATGTACCCACACTCGCCCTTAAGTACCAGAGGCACAGATATATCTGCTATTTACTGAGACATCTGAATGAACTATGGAGAATTGACTAAAAGATTGATTGCTATCACATGGGCTCAGTCTATATAACTCTAAAAACCACCTGAGTAATCCATGAAAGTGTAAAGAGTAGGATGTAATCCTCCCCTCCCCCCTCACCTTTTAATCTAAAATTGCAATAAGAACTTTCTAGTACTAGGTTTTTTTTCAGGAACTCATGGTCAAGGAGGGTTAATAACTCTCCACTTTCCCTAGAGCTATCAATGCCCTTCTCTTGGTCGTTAATCCTGAAGAGATTCATTATTCCTTAATCAGGACTGCTGTGAGTGTAGCTCATGCTACAGAAGGTAGAACAAAAATGAAAGATCAACAGTCTTGAACATCTGAGACCTCGGCAAGGCTCCATATTAATCAACTCTTGAGAGAGAAGTCTGAGCCTAGTGATGAGAGAAGGGAAAGGAAGAGGTGATTGATTCATTTAAACTCCTCTGTTGTGATAACCCCTTGATATTAGTTTGACTCATGCTCCTGTCATCATAAAGCCCCCTATTGGGGGAACTAATTGAAACTTCACAGAATGTTATATCTTGAATAGCATTACAGCAGCCTGTTTGCAAGCAAATACAGTTCCCCACGTCAAGAGTGCATTAGAATTCACAGTTTTGCAGATCATCCTGTGATTCAGTTCTGGTTGATAAGTTTCTAGAACCCATCAGGGAAAATTTTCTTCTTAATGAGTAGGCTAAGTAACTTGTTACATATATGCCAGTGTTCTTCATGTTGCTTTTTGAGATTGACATTTTAATAGATACTGTTTGTGTGACAAATAGGTAAAGATGTAAGTAGTTTATATTGGGGAAATATATGGTGTTTTATAACTACTTTTGAATGTGTGTCATTAATGTATTCATTCACTGATTCATTCTATTCATTCATTAGGTTCATCCTTTTATTCTTTTTATCCGTTCATTTATACATTCAGTTTCTCATTCATTACACTTATGGAATGAGTACTTATTAATGTACAACTTTTAGCTTTAAATCCAATGATACACACACATACACAGAAACACGCACACAGAAACACACACACATACACACCTTTCTTCTTTTCTCGGGATGGGGTAAGACAAAGAGAAGGGAACAAGTGTTTATATAGCACCCAATATGTGCTAGGAACTATTCCAAGTCCTTTTTACAAATATTTTCTCATTTGATTCTCATAACAATTGTATGAGGAAGGTGCTATTATTATTCCCATTTTGCAGTTTAGAAAACTGAGAGAAGCAGAGGGAAAGAAATGTAGCTAGGGTCACGTAATTAAAAAATATATCAGGCTGCGTTTGAAGTCAGGTATTGCTGACTTCAAGACCTAGGGCTCTAAGCATTGTGCTACATCTTTTTTTCCTCATGATCTTCATCATAATTTGATGAGCCTTATGTATTCTTTTGTCGATGGGAGGGCATAAGTGATGGTGAGATAATTAATAATAGAGACTAATCTTAAGAGTATTTCCTGCATTTTTTTGAAAACTGATTCTTAAATATTTATCAGAATACCACTGGCTAAAGGTGACTACAGAAATCATACTGATATAGAATTGCAGTATCTCAGAAAATCTGAGACCATCCAATGAAACTCATGAACAATAGTCACTCCTGCAAAATACCCAACAAATAGTTATCCAGTCTCTGCTTGTAGACAACTAGTGTGGAGGAGACCTAAGGAAGTGTATTCTACTTTAGGATAGCTATAATTAGTAGTTTTTTCCCTCACATTAAACCTAAACTTTTCTCTCAGAAAATTCTACCCATTTCCTGCAAATACATTTGATTTAGTTTTGTTCCTTGAGTCCAAATAGGAAAAAAAAATCAAATCCTTCTTTCACATGCCAGACCTTAAATACCTGAAGACTGATATGAAGAAACTGTCTCTTCTTTGAACTGAGTATCCTCAATTCCTTTAATAGACCCTCAAATGGTGTGATGTTCAGGCCTTTCATTAGCATGGTTACCTTGCTTCAGATCAGGGGTTCATATCCTATGGTCAGTGAAATTTTATACATATACATATGTGTGTGTGTGTATGCATGGAGTATATACATATAGCATATATGTGTATGTGTCTGTGTGTATGTATAGAGTTTTTTTTAACATAATTGATTTCCTTTATAAGGAAATATATTGTATTTTATATTGTACATTCAAAATTATTTTTTGAGGAGTCCACAGGCTTCACCAGACTGTCCCAAGAGAGGTAGGTCCAAGACACAAACAAAAGTAAAAACCTCTGTCATAGATGGTCTCAAACTTGCCAATATCAGTTGTAAGTTTCATCCTTAGAATTTAACATAATATTCAACATATGGTTTGATGAGGAAAAAATGCAGTGGTTCTATTTTTGTCTTGGTCCTGAATATTATGCTTCTCTTAATGCAATTGAATACTGTATTTTTTGTTTTTTTCTTTGCTTGCCATTGTAACAGTAAGCACCCTAGCATACCTAAGGCGGCTACTAGCACAGGTTCTTAGATCTGCTTTTCTAAAGGAAAGCAACTCAAAATGGGTTAACAATCTTACTTTAATCAAACATATCATTTACCTAGTTCAGGAGGA
>CM053588.1:99811662-99842880 GCA_028646515.1 Pseudochirops corinnae
CAAAGGGCCTAGGGGCAGGGAAGATCTTTAGATTCCCATAACAGCCATCTCATACAATTAACCTATAATATTCTAGTTAGTAAATATCTAGAATATTCAGTAATTTATTTAAATGTAATTTCCCCATTTTAAAAATGAGGAAACTTGAGTCCTGGACACAGTAATATGATTCACTTTAGAATGTCGATCTAGTTAGCAGTACATCCATGATTTATACCATATTCTTCTTTCCCCAAATGCAAAACCTTTTATACCCCCATGGGTTTGAGGAGAGTGAATATATCTCATGCTATCCCTTTAACCTACCACTATATCTTAACTAAACTTACATCCTTCCATACATACTCTTAGAATGACATTTGGATAATTTATCACTTAGAGATGTGCGAAGTGCTTTAAGGTTTGCAAATAGCTTTATACAAGTTATCTCGTTGTTCCTTACAACAGTCTTGTGAGAGAAGTTATAGTACTATTCCCATGTTACAATTGAGGAAAACAAGAGATGAAATCATTTGCTCAGGATCATATAATTCCTGAGGAAGGATTAAAACTCAGGTTACCTGACTCTAAGACAAAAATTCTACTCCTTGTGTCATCCATCTGCCATATTTATCCTTTTACCATCTGGTCATCCTTTTTAGACATGTTCTAATTTATCACCTCTAATGCATATTAGCTCCCAAAACAGAACACAAAATTCCAGGAATGCTCTGACCAAGGCAAAGAGCTCTCGAAGTATCACACTTCTCCTGTTATGAATACAATATTGGGTTATCTAAAGAAGACGTAATTCACAAGAACCCCCAAATGCCATATACTTTTGGATAAAAAAAACATTAAAAATACTGCCATAACGTCATCATCCTCATCCTCATCCTCATCCTCATCAGGGAAATGGTAGAAACTATTAGTAGCAGGTTTTTTAACTAAAAGAAAAAATGGACCCATCAAATAACTAGCAAGACATGACAGTGGCCAGAATCATACATCAGAAGTTCATTATGTTTGATAGACAGACAGATGCCAAGTTCTATTCTACAAATACAGATCTTAAAGTACCCTATAGAACTCAATTATAAAGGTGCATGATTGGAACTGAGCCATTCTCACTGGCCAAACTGCTTTCCACAATCACCCAAAGTGATCAATAAAACATTTAAGAATAATACTTTGAATAGATGTTATAATGCCAAATACTAATGTATCCAAGCTGTATGACATGGAAATACTTCTAAATATAGAAACCAAACAGAAGAAATTAAAATCATGGGGGAAGAGGCTGAGTTACATAATAATCATCACTTTGTCTCCTACTGGATTGCATTGTGGATGCTTTCAGTAAGTCTGCAGAAAATGAATTTATATCATAATATGTTTATTCAGCTATTAAAATCAGTTTTTATATCTAGCTTTGCAATAGTCCACGGAATGGATTATATTAAAATGATAACTGGATTTCAAGTTATTCTTAAAATTTAACTATCTTCACTCAAAAAATATGACAGAAAATGTTTAATAATAGTAAGAACAATAATAATAACTTCATATTTATTTAGCACTTTACAGTTTGAGTGATCTCACCAATATAATAAAAGAAAATTAAAACCTTATTTAGCTCTATTTTGTAAGATGTCAGACTCACAGATAGGCAGTTTTCATCTCAGCAAGGGGGTTTTCTAACACAGAATGCCCTTCCTCAAAAATTAGTGTGTTCTTCCTCCCTTGAATTCTTCAAGAGGAGACTACATGGTCACTCATTTGGGATTTGGTAGAAATAATAATATTCCAGACACAGCATAAATTAAATGATCTCTAAGATGCCTTCAATTACAAATCAACCTCTGAAGCAACCTCCAATTCTTAGATTCTATAATTCTGTATATCTTTGCTCTCTTTGCTTCTCTGAAGAGATTTACGGATAGTTTCGAGATTCTGCCAGCATTACCTGATTGAGATCAACTATAGCTTTGTAAGTTTAGACATCTAAGATAGCACACACTAGAAGGGACTGAGAATTAACTCAGACTCACCACAATCTATCCCAAATGGAATATGCACTGACTTAGAAGACTTTCTCCACTCTCACCCCACAAAAATGCGATTTTACCACCTAGTTCAGATAGAAAATATCAAAAAAGGCCACATCTTTTGCTAAACTGTAGCTTATTAAATAATAGTCACCAAAAATGTAAGCATTAAATGTACCTCAGAAACCAATGGAACTAAGCCTTTATAGAAGACTGCTTAACCATCATCTACTCCGACCCAAACACTAGAATAATTATTATTGTGGCATACCTGATAAGTAATCATCTAGCTTTTGCTTGAAAATGTCTAAGTAGAGGGGCATCTACCACTTTCTGAGGAATCCTATTCCTCTTTGGGATAGTTTTAGGGATCACCTACAATTATGAATATATTCACTATCTATTAAATTAGGATGGGAGAACAAAACAAAAACAACAACCAAAACCAGTAATAAGTGTACTAAGTTAAATTCTTCCTCTTCTTATATTACTTATTCAAATTCTACCACAGATATGTAGAGAATGACAATGGAAAAATCATTTAACCTTCAAGTTTCCTCATCAGCAAAATGGAGAAGTAAATACTTAAAGTATTAACCTCTTGATTTGTTGAGACTCCCTCTACTAATGCAAATGGGCACCTCTTCTACCACTTATAATCTGGGAGAATTGCTTGGGACAGTTACATGTTAAGTGCCTTGCCCAGGGTCAGAAAGCAGTGCCTTGCCCAGGGTCAGAAAGCTAGAATGTGTCAAAAGCTGGGCTTAAACCTGTCTTTTTGACTCAATATCAGCTATGTCCCAATGTCTATTATCATTATTGTCATCAACATTTTCTCTATAGTAGTCTGAATCCTAAGATGAAAACAGAAAGATGAGTTAGTGAAAAACAATAGAAAGCAAATTTTCTTCATATTCCATGAATTAGCAGATTTGTTGGTTCATTACGTCCTCCATCCTTTACTCATTCTGTTAACCCCTATATTCCAGAGGAATAACTGTGTACTTCTTCTAGCATCATAAGAATCAAGGGGCAGAGTTTAGCAGTCAGATGTAAACCCTTGTTACACCCCAAAATTATTTAAGGAAAAAGAAGAGTCCTAACTGTAGACTGGTTAGGGTTATAGAATAAGGATGAACTTAGTGAAAGAAATAAGAGATTTGTTTAGCCTAAAGGAAGAAAGATTGTGAAATGTCATTAAAATCAATATTTGAAGGATTGTTATATGAAGCAGAGATTTTACTGATATGTAGCTACACATGGCAAAGACAGGTACAGTGATTTTTACCTTAGAGAACAATATATTTGGGTATATCTTGAGGAAAAAACACATCTCATTAAATTTTCTGAAAGGAATAAGTGCTATATCATAAGGACCTCCTCTTAATATACATCTTTAGATCACAGTACTCTAAAATAAGAAGACGTCATAATCTTTAGCTAACCTAATACCCTTATTTTCCAGAAGAGAAATGGAGACCAAGAGGGGGAAAGTACATTTCTCAAGATCAGTGGTTCTCAACCTACCTAATGCCGTGACCCTTTAATACTCGTATGTGGGCATATCTGCATGTGGGTGGACCTGCCTGGAGACAGACAGAGGAGTGGTGTCTCAGTTCCTAAGACCATCAGAAATATGTGTTTTCTAATGGTCTTAGGCGACCTGTGTGAAAGGGTCATTCGACCCCCAAAGGGGTTGCAACTCACAAGTTGAGAACCATTGCTTAACATCATTATGAAGAAATGTTATATAATGAAAATTGAATGTGAACCCTTATCAGAGGATCATAGAGATACCACTAAAGGGAAGAGATATCATGTGATCTAAGCCCATTGAATTATACAGAAGGAAACCGAGGGCAAAAGAATGAACTGACTTGCTCAAGGTCACATAGGCAACAAAATGGTACAGTTAGTATTTTCCCTCAGGTCCTCTGCCAACAAATATTGTCTTCCTTTCACTGTCCCATTGAGAATCACTAGGGAAGAGAGTGAGGCATCAGGAATTGGATTGGAATATATAAAGAAGAATGTTTAGGACCTTACTTTTAGGACCACAGCCTACCACATAGAATTAGGCATTACCAAATACCTTTTCTGTGTTTCATTTAGCATTTTGTACTTGAAGCAAAAGGAGCTTCCTTTAGCTTCTCATGTCATAAACTTGAATTCAGTGATAAAATGAATATGCTATTACTTCATATACTGTTCAATCTGGAAGCAACCTTACCATTCATCTAGTTGAATTTGACCATCTCGAAACTCTGGCATTTTACAGATCAGAAAACTGAGTTCTAAAAGGAATATGACTTCCCTTTTAAATAGAATGTAAAACTTTCTTTTTTTTAAAATTTTTAGCAAACTTTTGTTTATTTTTTAGCTTACATCATTGATTTCCACAAGATTTTGAGTTATAAATTTTCTACCCATCTTTCCCCTACCCACCCCCCAAATCAGCGATCCCACTGTATACTCCCTCCCCCAATCTGCTCTCTCCTATATCCTCACCCATCATCTCTCTGAATTTCTAGGACAGCAAGATGGATCTCCCTATCCCAGTGCCTGTATATCTTATTTCCCAGTGGCATGTAAATAATAATTATATGTGTATATATATATATATATATATATATATATATATATATATACGTATATGTGTATGTATGTATACATATATATATATATATATATATATATATATATATATTAACATATGATTTTAGAACTTTAAATTCTAGACTCTTTCCCTTCCTCCCTTGTCACCCACCCCCAATGGAAAGACAAGCAATTCAATACAGGTCGTACATGTGTAGTTACGCAAAATATCTCTATAATGGACATGTTGTGTAACATTGATGATGTTTCCCTCCTTTCTATTGTGCCCTCCCCTTATTCTATTCTTTACTTTTTCCCTATCCCTTTACAGAAGTATGTGCTTTGAACAACCCTCTCCTCCCAATCTGCCTTCCCCTCCATCATCCTCCCTCTCATCTCCATCCCTCCTACTCTCCTGCAGAGCAAGATGCCCATTTTAGAGTTTATGTCATTTACTCTCTAAGCCAAATTCAATGAGAGTAAGGTTGACCCATTCCCTTTTTGCCTTCCTGTTCTTCCCCTCCATTGTGAAAGTTATCCTTTGCCTCTTCTATATGAAATGATTGACCCCATTGTGTCTCTCCCTGATGCCTCTCATTTTATTTCTCTCCCAACTCTTAATTTCACCTTTTAAAATATCATCCCTTCCTATTCAATTGATCTTGTGCCCTCTCTCTATGTACATATATATATACACACACTGACATATGTATTCATATGCATATATACCCTTCTATATAGAAATATGTGTATGTATACATACATATATACACATATGCATATACATATGCATATACGTATACATATATATGTGTATATATATATATATATGTATACACACATATTTTTATTCCCCTCACCTATCCTCATACTGAGAAAAGTTTCATAAATTAGAACACTCATTTTTCCAAGTTGGCATGTAAATAGTTCAATTTTGATAAGTTCCTTATGTTTTCTTTTCCATGTTTAGCTTCTCATGCTTCTTGTGTTTGAATGCCAAATTTTCTATTCAGTTTTGTTTTCTTTTTTTTTCCTCTAGAATGCTTGAAAGTCCTCCATCTCAATGAATGACCATATTTTCCCCTGAAACATTATACTCAGTTTTGTTGGGTAGGTGATTCTTGGTTTTAATCCTAGCTCCTTGGATCTCCAGAATATCATATTCCAGACCCTTTGATCCCTTAATGTAGAAGCTGCTACATCCTGGGTTATCCTGATTGTGGTTCCACAGTATTCAAATTGTTTCTTCTTGGAAGCTTGTAATATTTTCTCCTTGATCTGGAAACTCCAGAACCTGGTTATAACATTCCTAGTTTTCTTTTGGGGATCTTTTTCCAGAGGTGATCAGTAAATTCTTTCAAGTTCTATTTTGCCCTCTGGTTCTAAAATCTATGGACAATTTTCCTTGAGAATTTCTTGAAGGATGGTTTTTAAGTTCTTTTTTTTTTTTTAATCATGGCTTTCAAGTAGTCCAATAATTTTAAAATTGTCTCTCCTGGATCTATTTTCAAGGTCAGTGGTTTTTCAAGGAGATATTTCACATTGCATTTTATTTTCTCATGTGTTTGAATCTGTTTAATAGTATTCTGATTTCTCATAAACTCATTTGCTTCCATTTGCCCCACTCTAATTCTGAAGAAATTGTTCTTTTCAGTGAGCTTTTGAGATTGTTTTTCCATCTGGCAAATTTGACTTTTTAAGGCATTCTTCTCATTGGCTTTTGGGACTCTTTTGTCATTTGAGTTAGTCTATTTTTAAATTGTTATTTTCTTCAGTCAGATTGTTGACTTACTTTTCATGATTTTCTTGCATCATTCTCATTTCTCTCCCAAATTTTTCCTCCACTTCTTATTTGGTTTTCAAAATCCTTCTTAAGCTGCTCTATGGCATGTAACCAGTCCACATTTTTCTTGGAAGCTTTTGGTGTGGGAGTTCTGACTATGTTGTTGTCCTCCCATTCCCTGCTTTGATGCTTTTTGTCCCCAAAAAAGGAATCTAAAGTTGTATTGCTAAGCTTTCTTTGCTTCCTTTGTCTGCTCATGTTGCCAGTCAGTTACTTGACTGTTGGGCTCAGTAGAACTCTGCTTTCAGAGGGGAGAGTTCTGTACCAAATTGCTGTGGTTTTTGCAGCTGCTGGAGCTAATAGGAGGTCACAGTCTCTGCAGCCCCCATCAGCTTTGGCTGACTGAAAATGCACCTCAGGACTACCACCCAAGACCACGATTCATATACAGGCAGCTCCAGTCAAGGGCACTTAGCCTCTCAATGATCACTTGGCCCCCCTGCAATCTGCAGGCCAGAGCTTCTGAAGTAGCCACATTGAGGTGGCTGCAGGGCCTCCACTTCAGACTGCTTTTAGCTCTGGAGGCAGTCGGCAGGACCCTCTCCCCCAAATATAGCCGAGTTCAACTGACCTTTTCCCTTTGTCTTTGGCTCTTATGGGATTGTAATTCTGGAAACTGTCATTGCTGCCAGTCATCTGCTCTCCTGAAAGCCCAGCCTGGGCTTCTCCTGGATGTCCTGAGGCTAAAACTGCTTGGGGCTGGGCTCTTCTCCCAGCATGCTGCGATGATCCCTTTCTGTCCATCTGTCGGGCTGCCTTTAGCAGGAGCCTTGTTTCTCTGTCATTTTATGAGTTCTAGAGGTCTAAAATTTGTTTAGAGTCATATTTTATAGGTATTTGGGGTGGTTATGGTGGGAGCCATGGAGTTCTCCTGTTTCTAAGCCACCATCTTGACTCTGCCCCCTACTGAATCTTTCTTAAACTAAATGCAAATAAAAACAACCTCCAGAGTTCACCTTATGCCTTGAAAATTGGCAGAAATGGAAGCAAATCAGAAAAGTTAATACTGAATGGGTTGTAGAATGATGGGCACAGTAATATATCATTGGTAAAGTTGTGAAATAGTACAAAAAATTTTGAAAATAATTTTCAGTAATTTAAATAAAGTAATTGAAATGCCAATACATTTTGAACTATTACAAGTCTATTGTAGAGTGGCTAAACAGATCATGGTACATAAGTAACTTTGAATACTACTGTGATATTAAGAAATGTGTGTGATGAATACAGAGAATTATTGAAAGAGTCATAGGAACCTTTTCAGAGTGAAGTAAGCAGAGCCAAGAAAACAATATGCACAATGACTGCAGTGATGTAAATAGAAAGAACCACTACAAACGAGAAAATTTAACAGTGAATATAACAAAACTATAAGGATCAAGTAGGATTCAGATATTAGGATATAAGAGAATACTTCCTCCTTTATGGAGGTGGGAGGTCCATAGGTGTTCCACATAGCACATGTTTTAAGGCTTTCAAAATGTACTGATAAGTTGTGATGACATGTTTATTTTTTCTTCTTTGAAAATTATTTGTTATATGGGATGGCTGTCTGGCAAGGATAGGAAAAGACATACTTGCAACAACTATGATGACATTAAAAAAAACCAGAAGTCAACTATGAATTTTTGAAAAAGAAAAAAAAAACATGGGACTATAAAGGACTATCTTTTGTATTTCCTAAAATTAAAGGAATCATAAAATCTCAGAACTAGAGGGCACTTTGAAGGTTATCTCATTTAACCCATTATAGTCACATTACTGTCCCAAATCTCAGTCAAATCTCACTGTATTTCCTACAATAAAATAAATGGCTATTGAAATTTTCCTATGTGGAAGAAAGGTACCATAGAATGTATCATCATAGAAAGTAAACTATTTGACCTGATGGGTTTTGGTTATTCAAACTTACACTGCAAAAAGAGGAGGGAAGTTATGAATGAATGATTTGCAGTTGTTTCAAGAATGCTTTGGGACAGAACTCTCTTGTTTCATTCATTCTCAAGTGAGCAGTATTTAAGAATGGATAATTTTGTCATTAATCTTAAGATAATATTGGAGCTTCAAAATTGGCTTGAATTCTTTCTTCTATTCTTTTCTAATTACCTTTCCTTACCCTTTCTAGTATGTGTATTTTTAAAAAATTCATTAACAGGAGCATTTAAAGACAATGCCTATTGTTCCTGTCAATTGCTACCTCTTAGAAAATAAATTCTTATTTTTCATGTCTTCTCAGATGATCTATTAAGTGTGACACACATTTTAAGTGTTAAATATTATTTTGAATTATTAAATTTATGAATTATTAAAATTCATAAAGTCAAGGAAAACTTTAATTCAATACATGTTAAATGCCTTACCTCCCACCTGTCATCTGCACAAAGCATATAATTTTGGCAAAATTATGCAAAAATAAGCTAATTAAGTTTTAATTTGCTAATCTTTGCTCAGCTAAACTAGTGACATATGCAAATTGCCTGTTGAGCCCTTAGTAACTTTTTGCAGCAAATGATAAACACAGTTCTTATTTCATATTTTAATTTTTTAACTATACATTGACAGATCAGAGAGCTGGATAAATGGAGATATATATTCACTAGATAGATATTCTGCAACTTTGAGAGGCAGAGAGTGGAAAGAATTCATGAAACCAGAGCACAGTCATCATAACAAATATAGGTTTGGGAAATAGAATTTTAACTATTGTGGCCCAAAGAATTTCAGAGAGTGGGCAACAGCTGGATTATTCCTCCTATATGGTTAAATTTTATTTGAATTACTGTTTGTGGGTGGTAGGAAGAAAGTTCTCTGTAGTACATTCATCTCATTGGTATCGTAAGTAATATACACACGCACACACACACACAAACGCCTATATATCTTTGATCTCCTTTCTTCAGTCAGAGTTTCAAAGAATGTGGACAATGAATTACTTTACATTTTAAAATAAATATTTTTTTAGTAGGTAGTAAATTCAGATGACGTTCAAGAACATGAAGAAATTGCATGTTTTTTTGACATTTAAAAAAAATTTTAAATATAAGTGAATAAATATGTATGAAGCATGAATGCTTCTAGCAAGTGTTCACATTTTAATAGTACTTCAAGATACTCAAACGGTTTCCCTCAACAGCCCTATGAGGAAGGACGTCAAAGTGTTTTTTGAGACTTTTTTATGAATGAAGCTTTAAAGTTTGTAACTTACAATCATGATATTATAGATTTTGAGCTAGTGTATTCCTCCTTTTCATTTTTATGGATGAAGTTGAGAGACAAGAGAGGTGATGTTCTCTTCTGGTGTGACAGTGTAAGTATGTGTTGGGTTGAGATTTGCACCCAGTTCTGCTAACTTCAAATCCATTGTCCTTTCCACGAACCACATCAAGCTACATCTTTAAATAAAATCTCAGTTCCCCCATATGAAGTTGGTTATATTTTACAGATTAGCAGAATTTCATTTTAAAACTACCTTAGTAGTCACTGAGTAGAACCCATGGGCAAAAAGATTCACCACTATAAGCTACCCAACAAATGTACAGCTTTCAATGTTAGGAAGTTCTTCCTAAAAATCAAACTTAATTTTGAATCTTTGCTACTTCTTCCCATTGTTTTTATCATATCCTCTGAGGCCAAACAAACAAAAGTGTAATTGCACTTTCATATGACAGCCCTATTAAAACATGAAAACATGTTTTGTATAATTTCTGTCCTAAGATTTCTATTCATTAGGCTAAACATTGCCCACTCTTTCACCCAGTCTTCATGAAATACGGACATACAGCATTCTACTGCCCTGGTTGTACTCCTGGTACCTGTACCTCCACAAATAAAAAGAAATCTGCTTGCTTTTTGTCTTTCACAACCTGACTCTTTTGGCACTTTAAGGTTTCCAAAGTGCTTTATAAACATCTTTATAAGTAATGATACTGCTGGGAAGTAAGTGCTGTTATTATTCCCATTATGAAACTTAGGCAGTCAACTTGCCCAGGATCACATGCACAGTAAGTGTGTGAGGCAGATTTTAACTCCTATATTCCTGACTCTAAATCCAGCATTTTATTTATTGTATCACTTAAATGTAGTTCAAAATAAACATTATTGGTTGTCATTGTACGTTTCTGATTCATTTTGAGCTTGTAGTTCTTAAAAAACACCAAATGTTCTTTAATTTAAAAAATTGTCTAACTATAACTTCCCCAACATGTTATTGTGTCTTTGATTTTTTTAATCTCAGTTTAAGACATTGTACTCATCCATACTTACTATCACCTTAATATACTTTTCCCCACTAGTTTAGGCTGTCATGAACTTTCTGGATCTTGATTTTTTTATATTATGTGTCTGTTCTCACTACCAATTTTGTATCATCTACAAATTCGTTAACCATGTCACCAAAAGTTATAACAATATTTAAGAGGAAAAGGTTAAACACAGATCCCCAGGATACTGTAATGGAGACCTTTAATCAAGAAAATATTGAAACTCTCATTCTTTGAGTCTGGGTATTTGTTGAACTGTCAGTACATCAAATAATATTGCTGTCTATTTGAAATATGTCAAAGTACAGCTCTCAAAACTCCGAAATGGGCTGGGAAACAGATTAAAATGTTTAACGAAATTAATAAAAATACAATAAACCATAGATATTTTTATTTTATGATTTAGTAAGTCAATGACCTGCAAAAATTTTCCCCTACTTGAACGTGACACTATTGTTCTATATGATAATACTTTATCATACGCCATGTGAATATTTACCTAATGTAAGGTAATATATTTTTCTTAACCGTAAAATGGTATGCAAATGTTAATTAATTAATATTGCTTTTAAAATTATGATTTTAACCTAACTGCATTCTTTTTCATGATTTATTATTTAATAACTTATTATTAGTTAGTAATACATTAGTATTTACATAATGCTTTTGGGGCAGATATGTCTCATGATCTCATTAGTGTAGTGGATTTCTAGTATGTAACCTTTTTTTCTCTCACCTCCATCATGCAGATAAGCACCTTATTCATAATGAAGATATTTATTTGGGGGCCCTGAAAGGTTAGCACAGCTCTTATATATATCACAGGTTGGACTTGAATCCCGGTCTTTTTGATGCCAAGGTTAGTTCTCCATTCATTACATCATTTTGCCTCCCAAAACAACCTAATAATGATGATCATAATATATGATTAACCTTTCTCCAGTGGTTAGGAGAAATTCAAGCTTTTTTTGGGGTGGAGGGGTATATTTATACAAACATGCAAATGTATGCTCTTTTTAATCCATTTAAAAAGTGAGGGGACAGTTACAAATAATTCTAGTCTTTCATAATAAGAATGGGTTTTCCTCAGACATAATTATTAAATATCTTAAACCATATATCTTGTAGGTATCTGGAACTTAACCTATCCAAATCTTAACTTATTTTCTCTTACTCAAAACCTTTTTCCTTTTCATGTTTTCTATTACTGTCCAAGGCATCTTCTAGTCACTTGGTTTCACGAACTAAGCATTATCCTTCACCCCTCACTCTCACCTCCCACATCCAATCTTTTCTTAAGACCTATTGGATTTAACTTTGGAATATTTCTTATATATCTCTCCTTCTCTCCTCTGATACTGGCATCAGCATAGTGCAGGCCCTCATCACCTACATCTGGACTTTTGCTGTAATCAGCTTGTTTGTTCCCAAACTTAAGTCTCTCTCCACTACAATCCATGCTGAACTCATTTGTCAGTTTGAATTTCCTAAAGCTTACATCTAATAATGTTACCTCCGTATTCAATAAATTCAAGTAGCTCCTTTTAATCTCTAAAATAAAATATAAATTCTACCCTGTATGTTCAAAGTTCTTGCAATATTAATGGGAATTGAAAATCTTCCCCACACATTACTGGGCCTCATATGTAGCCCAACAAAAGAAGCCTGATTCAGGGAAGCTTGTTTTTCAGGAAAGCATACACCTTTTGTTACTTTGTAATTAGACAGTAGGTCATGAAGCTTGTGATGCTTTCTCACCCTGAAGAAGTATATAAATATTCTGAGGTTAGCATTTTGCTTTGGGACTCACGGGAAGACTGTGGTAGCCAGACGACACTCCAGGTAGCCATTAAGAAGCCCACCAACTTTGAAAATCCAGATGTTGGTGCTTTTGGTCTGGCTATTGCGTATGTGTATAATGGTCACAGTTGGATATGTCTGTTGATCTATAAAGTACGTATTGTTTCCTCAGATATTGAGAAGCCCTGTCTGTTGGTCTTTCTGTTTGTAATGTCTTTTGTAGTTTCTCTGGAGTTCAGGGTGCTGACTTTTTCCCATGAAGTAAATTATACATACATACATACATATATACATATGTACATATACATATGTATGTATGTGTGTGTATATGTATGTATGTGTATATGTGTGTATATGTGTGCATATATATGTATGTATGTATGTGTGTATATATATACATATATATATACATATATATATATATATACATATATATACATATATATATATTAGAGAGGCTGATGGCTTCACTTCCTCCTTTGCCATCTCTCCCTGACAGAGATGAACAGTGATCTGTGACTCTGTGGTGTGCCCTCCCTTGAGCTGCCCTCACACTGTGCAGGCTCCAGACCAATGCTACCCCATTTGTCCTAGTAACCAAACAGGGATGGGGGGAGGTGGAGGAACAGAGGAGAGGCACAGGAAGGGGAAAGGGGAAGAGAGAAGTTTGGAGGACAGGAGAGAGTTGACCCTCCCCTCCCCACCTCTTTGACTCTGCAGAAAAATTGGACATTGGAGACAGGCAAGGGCTGGATTGGACTCAGGACCTGGGAGAAGGTGATAGAAGAACCGGGGTGGGGAGAAATGTATATATTTCATCAAAATAAGATTGTTGACTACTTTTGAGTTGCTTTCATTTAGAAAAGCAGTTCAAAGAAGGTGTACTAGTAGCCCTCCTATGGGCTGGAGTTACTGGGGTGACACCTCCACAGCAGCTGCAAGTAACGTTGTGACAATCCTTTATAACCTAGCCCTCCTTTCCATTCTTTGGATGCCTTTCAGCCTCCCTCCTCAGGTATTTTTGATCCTCTGACATTGTCCCCCTTTTTTGCTCCTGAAAGAAGACTCTTCATCCATCAATTCTGGATATTTTCGTTGTCTTTCTGCTATTCATGGAGTCCAACACCTTATCTCCATCTCCTGGTTTTCTTAAAGTCCCAGCAAAAACTCCGGCTTCAGCAGGAAGCCTTTCTGAATCTCTCTAACACTATTGCCTTCACTCTAGTGGTCATTCCTTATTTATCCCGTACTTGGCTTGTTTTTCGTAGTTGTTTGTATGTTGTCTTCCCAATTAGACTGTGGGCTTCTTGACAGCACACCCTTTCTTACCTTTCTTTGCATATTCAGTGCTTAACAGAGCTCCTGTTACATAATAGGCATGTAATGAATATTGATTTATTGATTCATATTCTTTATCACCTATTTCTTGAAGGCTCCACTTGAATAACTGACTTCCTATTTATTTCGCCATTATTAAACTACTAAACACCATTATTATTTATCTTATGTGTTTTGATACGTAGTTCCCTAAGGGTGTGAATATTTTGAGAGTTGAATATCAATACTAGAAAATCTAATAGTGTAGGAGTAAGAAGATTTTTTTTTTTAAACATTGACTATTATAACTCTTGTTTTGGTTGTTTTGTTACGGTTCAGTCTTTTCAGGTGTGTCTGACTTTTGTGATCCCACATGGTACTTTCTTGTCAAAGATAATGAAATGGTTGACCATTTCCTTCTCCAGCTCATTTTACAGATGAGGAAATTGAGGCAGGCAGGATTAAGGGTCACATAGCTAGTAAGTATCTGAGGTCAAATTTGAACTCAGGGAGATGAGTCTTCTTGAGTCCAAGCTCAGAATTCTATCCACTCAGCTATGTAGTTGCAATACAGTTATAACAGAGAACGTTAAATTGGAAGAGAACAATAGCAATAATAAGTAACATTTACCTAGAGCTTGCTACGTGTCTGGTACTGCTCCAAGCATCTTATAATCATCATTTCATTTGGTCGTCAGAGCAATCCTGGGACGTAGGTGCTATTATTTCTCCCATTTTGCAGAGAAGGAAATGGCAACACATAAGTGACTTGTCTAGGATTATACATATAATAAGTGTAAATGGATGTTAAAAGGTAAATGATAGAATGTCAGAGTGACATAGAACTATTTTACCCCCCCCTCCCCCACAGAATGATAGCAACATTAGAAACAATCTAGCTTCTAATGGTGTTTTTTCCATTATCTGGATACTTTCTCTGTATTCTTTATGAACTCTTGTCCATCTTCAAGTTCAGTATGTGTCTAATTAATTCCATGTCCTAAAACTTAACTGCACAGAAATGGACTTTTCTCACTGCCCAAACTGCATGAGGTATGCATGTGTAGCGAGACCTTATCAGTCATGATAGGAAATTTGAATTTAATTTAAATTAGTTGAGAAAATAGCCCCGATATGTGGGTTTTCAAAAATGCCTGTCAACATTTGGCATTTGGATATTCTATGTAAATGCAAGCTTTTAGCAGGATTCCAATTTAACAAATTACAGTTTGTGACTATAATTTATGAGAGCTATGTAAATATCTAGAATTTTATAGCTGGCGTTTCCTAAATTACTCATGAATTACTAATCGCCTTTTTCAGCTGCAGCATATGCAAATATGTTTTCACTGAGAAGAAATATTTAAGGCTTGAAAAGGCCTTTTGGTAAAAAACAGATACAGTATGTTTTACTAACACTAGAGTGCACTATTTTTCTTGGAGCTGTTAATTTATTCCCTGTCCATCTCTGAGATTTTGAAGAATAGAAATGCTTGCATTCTCAGAGTAGCAGAGCCAAAAGTATTTAAAAGAAAACTTGAAAACCCAATTTAATTTTACATATAAAAAATAACAAATCATGTTTTTGATAGTTTTGATCCCCCTAAACATCACAAATTTGGCAAAATTTGATTCCACACATAGGTCCAAGAGGGCCTGAAATTTTTTCATTAGATATTTGTTTGTTCCCAGACTCAAATGATAAGAACTATTAGAGAGCATAAGACTGCCTAGTCTTATATTCTAAGATAAAATTCTCTTACGCTATTAAAAGAAAATAAGGTTGCCTTAGAAGTAATGAATTTCCTGTCCTGGAGGTGTTTAATTAGATAATGTTATAAAACAATAATCTTTTGGACAAGAGACTAAGGACTCTCCTCTACATCTATGGTTCTATCATGTGGTAAACTAGAATGATAGAGATGTAAGAAATTCTTTACATAGTATCTCTGATTAAACACCTTAAGGAATGGAAATTTACTACTTTTAAAGCAACCTTGTTCCCTTTGTTGGCCAATTCTAAATAGTAAGATGTATTTTGTGAGGGAGGAACTTTTATTTTCTAAACAATGGTACTAGTACTAATCTGTATAGTCAAATGAATTTTCCTTTGATAGCCCTTTTTTTTTATTTGCAGACAATGAACATTCCTCCTGCATCTTTTCTCCTCAAGGCCAAATATCACCATGTTCTGCAACCAGACCTCTAGTGCTAGGCTATGAATTTCCTTCAGCATTTCATCCCACCTAAAATATTTTGGTTAGAACCCAGAACAATGCTCCAGTTTACCTTCAGCAACAAGAAAAAGCTATGTGCATAATTCACTTTTTTCTTGGGGCAAAGAGAAAATTGGAAAAGTAATTTAATTTATATTTTATTGAATAGAGCATCACAAAGTGAATAATGTTCATATTATTTCTTTAGGTGGTCCTAAACCAGTAGAGCCATATTTAAGTAGAACAGGAATTTCAGGGGTTCAGCATATTGGGAAACAGGAAGAAGATGGTTAAGGAAAATCATATCAAATTAACTAAAATTAATAGAAGAAAATTAGCATTTTGATGATAATATCCTATTTGATTAAATTTTGCATATCTATGTAAATTCTCTGTGGATACATTTACATTGGCCTTGCTAACTGTACACATATTCCAACAGTAAATAAATAGTCTGCATTTCTATAAGATGAAGGTGTTACTCCTCCATGTTATGTATCCCCTTATCTTCATCTGAAATGAAATATATATTTACTTAGATTCATGCATAAACATGCATATGTATAACTATATCAACAACTTCAGTTTTGAATAAAACAGACCAACAAGGTCACATGTTATTTGTGTTTATTTGAAAGTCCAAGAAAAACTAGTAATCTCCATCAACTGAGTTGTCATATTTCCAGCTAAGTATTCTATGCAGAGATCATCCAGTTCAAATTACATATTTGGTATTAGCTCACCTAATACTTAAGGTGCTTTTGTCTTCTAAGGACAGAAACACATCATACCCTATTTCCATTGGGTTATAAGAAGAAAATAATAATAGCTTCTTAGGATTGTGATAGTACACAATAGTATTGGACTTCAGGGACTGAAAAGCATGTGCTCACAAGGAGTTTCTAAGGTTTACAAGGCAAAATATGTATGACTTCCATTTGGCTTATGAGAAAAATAGAAGTTCATACAGGTTAAGTTATTTATTCAATGTGACAAACATAGTTAAGTGTTAGAGTTGAATTTGAAGTTTTCTCTTTGCTATAAAATAAATGATAGCATGTAAAAGCATGATTTTCTCAGCAAAGATTTGAGGCCAGAGGCACAACTTTAGGTATCATTTATCATTTGGTATAGCCATCACTCTCTCTCTTCTGGTTCCTAGTAAGACTTGAATTCCTTCTAGTGACTTTGTTCCTGTGGATGCACTTACTAGCATGATTTACAATTTACTTCATGTCTCCTACTCACATGATATAGTTAGGAATTAGTATATTCAATGGTCCCTGGAGTCACTTAAAGAATATCTTTCTACCATGATCACTTAGCAATTTCTCTTTCTTTGTGGTTTATAATATTAAAATTCATCATGCAATCTATATCCTAGAGGACACTATTCCAGGATATTTTCCTTGCTTCCTTGATTAAATCAATGTCTGGCTTACAATTCTTCTTTCAACTCAAATACTGTCCCTGATACTAGGAGACTCTAACATACATACCAGGTGACTCTTCAAAATCCACTCCATTCGCTCAAAATATTTAATTCTTATAATGCTTTTTTTGATAATACTCCAACTACACAGAAAAAGCCAAACCCTTGATCTTGCTATTACTCATAATTAATCGACTTTTGTGTTCATAAACACAGAATTTCCTGAATCTGAAAACATAGTTTTCTATATGTCTTACAGTCCCAACCTTGTTCTTTGTTTTCACCCTGACCCCAGTACCTTCATCATTCATTTCTTTCTAATCAGGCCCGTACTATCTGTGATCTCTTCCTTTGCCTATAGGCTTTGATAAATCAATTCAGCTTGATGCTATACTCTAAGCATGCATCATTTGTACCTCTTGTCCTATCACTAGTCACACCTTAAAACAAACAAACAAACATTCAATCCCAGATTTGAATCCTTTTCTTCTATTCATATGTAACTTAAAAGAGCTGAAGGAAATCACAAAAGCATGTTGACTAGGTCCTAAACAAATTTATGAAATTATCATCTGGACCCTCACTGCATCAGGGCAGCCCTTCTATTTTTACTTAATCAGTTTACTATTCCATCTTTCTTGTAAGTTGTTTCAATACTTCTCATTTCTCATGACTTTTTTGTCTATATTTTCAATTGAGGACCTTTTCTCATACTTTAGCCAAATGAATGAATGAATACATTAATAGATAAAGGGGGGAAGTGATAGCATTCATCTAGATATTCTTCTTCTCTACAATCACTCAAACATCCTTCCCCCAATCTTCCTTTTTATTCATGTCTGTCATGAAGAAGGTAGCCTTTCTACTCCCCAAGTCTAGCTTCTCTACATGTACCCTTTATCATCCTCCTGTCTTCTCAAACTGATTTTTTCTTCTATCATCTCTACCCTCTCTCTTTCTCAGTTCTATTTTCCCCTTTATCTATCTGTCTATTTATTGATTCATTTATTTGACTCAGTCTTATTTGTTGGATCTTTTTCATATCACTCCTACTACATATGGGTCAGTCAAGGACCATATTCACTTTTCTCTCTATACTATCTTGCTTTGTCATTTCATCAGTTTCTATTATTCCATGCTGATAATTTACAGATTTGTACACAGAGCTTTATTCTTTCTCCTGAGCTCCAGTCTCATACTACCAAATCCTATCGGATATTTCATAGCAAATATTCCACAATATCTCAAACTGGATATGTTAAAAAGATAATTGCTTATCTTTCCCCAGAAACCCACCTCTTCCAAATTCCCCTCTTATTGTAGAGGATCTCCTCCCAGTCACCTCAGCTTGTAATATCAGTCTCATTCTCAGTTCCTCATTATCCCTTACCCCACTGATACAATCTAATGTCAAATATTTTTATTTCAATCTTAACAATATCCCTTATGCTGTGCTCCTTTTTTTTCTACTCACACACCCACTACTCTAGTTCAAACCCTAACCTTTTATCCCTATTTTTGCTGTCTAGTCGATCAAATGTCTATCCACACTAAAATCCACTCAACACACATCTTCAAAAAAAAAAAAATGATTCTGCTCTGACCAAATCAGTCCTTGGTCATTAAATCCAAATAGTTCCCAGTTAGATCCAAGACCAATATTAAGTTTTCTATTTGGCATTTCAATCTCTTAACAACTTCCCACTCTTACCTTTCTACCATTCTTACTTATATTTTGTACTCTACAATTCAACTACATTGACTTACTTATGATTTCTCACACACTTCATCTCCTGTCTATCTATTCATTCATATTTACTACCCCACATATCTGGTATGTACTTTCTTTTGACCTTCAGCTCTTGGAATGCCTTCCTTTCCCTAGGATTCAGATCAAGTGCTAAATCCTGAAGGAGTCCTCTTCTAGTTTAGCAAACTGATAGTATCTCCTCCTCTGAGATTACCTTCTGATCTATTCTGTATGTATTTTGAATGTACCTAGATTATTTCCAAATTGTCTCCTCCATGAGATTTTGAGTTCTTTGAAGCAAGAGGTACTTTTTGCTCTTTTTTATATACTTATTGCTTAGTCCAGTGACAGATACATAATAAACACTTAACAAATGTGTATTTATTGACTCCGTCTCTTAGCTGTCTACTGTTTATTCGGCTATACCAACTTCAAAATTATCTTTTCATCTCTGTCTATTCAAATTAGTTTTTGTTTTGTTTTGTTATGCCCTTTAAAGATCTATCTCAGTTGTTATTCCCTTTAAGGATATTTTCCTGATCTTTGCGGATAAAAGTGATCTTTCCATACTCAATTTTTAAAAATACTTTGTAATTCTCCCTGTCAACTATCACATTTTGCTTCATATTACACTTAGCATTTCAAGGTCTATATGGCTCATTTTTAAAAATTCTTTCAAGAAATATTTTTACCACCTTTGAGCAGACAATAATATTCATCTTTCTGGATTATTTTGGTAGTTTCTAAATGGGTCCCTTTCATTTTACAAATGATGAAACTAGTGATCAATAGGTTAAGTGACTTTCCCATACACAAATAAAACTGTCAGATGTCAGAATTAGGATTTTTCCTAAGTTCCCCTGACACCAAAAGTACTTCTTGATTTCTGGTGACAGAAGGCTCAGGTTAAATTCTGAGTCTTCTGCTTACTACCTGTATGACCTTGGACAAATTATTTAACTGTGTAGTCCTCAGTTTACTTAATTATATAATGAAAGTATTGAAATAACTGACCTCTAAGGCCCTTTATTTTTAACTAGTAAGTAGAAGTAACCATTGATTTAACCTAAACAGACTTTCAAAAGTCCCATGGCTAAAAAGATAAGTCCATGGGAGCAGCTAGGTGGCACAGTGAATAGAGCGCCGGCCCTGGAGTCAGGAGGACCTGAGTTCAAATCTGACCTTAGACACAACACAAAACTTGACCTTGGCCAAGTCATTTAACCCAAATTGTCCTACCTTCCCCCCTCCAAAAAGCAAAAAAAAAAAAAAAATTCAAGTCCATTGACACAAGCTCCCAGATCTTTCCCTTTTGACTTCCTTATTTCAGGCAATGATAAAAATAGTCTCCTATTCTCTAGAGTTCAAAACTTTCTGTTTTCTATCTTTTCTTTTTGTTTTTCTCCTCTCTGCCTTATACCTCTCATGTCTGGGTTATCACCAGTTTCTATTTTGTAACATCCATACTATCTCAGTTTGCATTCATTTAAAAAAACATTGCCTTCAACACTTGTGACCATGTATTATGAACATCTGTTGGAATTACTGTATTGATTCCTGAATGAGTCTCCTTGCCTCCAGTCACCTTCTTCCGGTTCATCATTAATACCTCTGATAAAATATTCCCCTCATGTAAAGATTTAAAGAAGTCCATCTTTGCTCAAATATTTTAAAGGGCTGTCTGTCATCTGTGATAAAAACTAACCAGTAAACAAACAGTTCTTTGCCTGACATTTACTAATTTAAGTAAAGAAAATTTTAATAAGCATCTAAAGTGTACTAGAAATAATGGCAAACATTAGGTACATAAAAAAGGGAATAATATTTACTACTCTCAAAAACTCACAATATAATGTGAAAAAAACTTGCAAACAAATATTGTAAGCATGTGGAATAATTTACGTCAGTGGTTGTCAACCTGTGGGTTATGTTCAATTTGTAACAATGAAAATACATCCTGCATATCAGATAGATTCATAACAGTAGCAAAATTACAGTTATGAAGTAGCAACGAAAATAATTTTATGGTTGGAGGTCACCACAACATGAGTAAATATATTAAAGGGTCATGGCATTAGGAAGGTTGAGAACCACTGAGTTAGTCATCAGTATTCAAGGGATTAGGAAGAAAGGCTTCTAGTGGAGTCCTTAAGGAGGATGAGAGGTAGAATTAAGGAAGAAGAGAATTTTAAGTGTCAGAGATACCATTGAAATTTAATAGTTAGGAGATGGAATTTCTTGTATAGGACCAGGCTAGAGATTTAGTAAACGTAACATTGACAAGATTTGGCAAAAAATGAATGAGGAATGGGTGGTAAAAGAAAGTGTTTGAGGACATGGGGACAACATCAGGTTGTTAGCATGAGTGACCAGGATGATGGTAGTGCTCTTGAGAGTATTAGATAAATGAGAAAATGGTATGTCTTTGGGGAAAGATAACTACAGTCTTAGACATGACAAGTTTAAGATGTCTATAATATATCCAGTTAGAAATATCCAATGGGCAATTAGTGATTCAAGATTGGAAGTCAAGAGAAAGATTAAGGCTGGATAAATAGATCTGAAAATCATTTACATGCAGGTGATAATTTAATCTCTTGGAGCTCATAATATCAGCAAGTAGTATAGGGGAATAACGTAAGGCATAGGACACAGTTGGGAAACATATGTTGGTACTAGGCATGATGCTGATAAAATATGTTTCTTTTTTAATGTGTGCTTAATTTCTTTTTCTGTCTTTATTTTATTTTATTTTTAATCATTAAGTTACTTTTAGTTTTCAGCACTCATTTCCACAAGATTTTTAGTTCCAAATTTTCTCCCTATCTCTCCCCTCCTCCCATACCCTGAGATGATGTGCATTCTGATTACCCCTTCTGCTAGTCTACCCTCCCTTCAATTTCCCCTTCATGTTCCCCCTTACTTTCTTTTGGGGCAAGATAGATTTCTATATCCCATCGCCTATTTATCTTGTTTCCCAGTTGCATATAAATATGATTTTTTTTAATATTTGTTTTTAAAACTTCAAGTTTCAAATACTCTCCCTTCTTCTCTCCCCATCCACCCTCATTGAAAAGGCAAGCAATTCAATATAAGTCATACACATGTAGTTATGCAAAACACTTCTATAATGGTAATGTTGTGAAACATTAATTATATTTTCCTCCACCATACACCACCCACCCTCTTATTCTTTTTTGTCCTTTGACCCTGTTCCTTTTTAAATGTTTGCTTCTGACTACCCCCTCCCCCAATTTGCCCTTCCTTCTATCATTCCTTGCTCTTATCGCTTTTCTCCTTACTTTCCTGCAGGTTAATATACCCAACTGAGTGAGTATGTTATTCTCTCCTTAAACCCGATCCAATGAGAGTAAGGTTCCCTTCCATTGTGAAACTTTTTTGTTGCTTCTTTTATGTGAGATAATTTACTCCATTTTATTTCTCCCTTTCTCCTTCGCCATAATTTTCCTCTCACCCCTTAATTTTTATTTTGTAAAGCCATGCATGAGCAGCTTTCCAGAGGACAGCTACTGTGAACAGTTTCAAGGTTCTGATTACACAGTATAGTAAGTTCTCTATTTATTCAGTAACAAATCAGACCAAATATTCACAGAAAATCAAAATACTGCATTCACCAGTCACAAATGAACAACTTAACACTAAAATGACCATATGCTTTTCACCAAAGTGGTCACATAGTTTTAAACAAAGTACATTCATTTAGTACCTCCTTAATTCAATCATCCTTAAGGAGGCTTGCATCCTTAAGGGACACAAAGTACAAAAGTGGAAGTCTTCCACCCATGGAGTACAATCAAGTTACAGTATTGTCAGTCACTACTTAGTACCTTTTAAGTGATAGTGGAAAATATGAAGGTCATCCACCCCTAGGTAACAAGTAAGTTACATTCTCATCATGAACTACTCAGCATCCTATTTCATTAGTCACTACTCAGACAATTTCATCTTGACTCGAGGAAGACTTTCAGCTTCCATGTTTCCTCCTCCATGGTCCCAGCTTCTGCCCAAATCTCACCAACTGTCACCTGAGTTCAAAGGCAGACAGCTCCCAGTTCCTTGTCCAACTCTCCATGTAGTTCTTGCTCCACATTGAAGCTCACTGTGTCCAGTCCACTTCAAGTCCTTCACAGTTTCTGTTCCTGGGCAGAGAAAACTTAATAGAGCCACAACAATATCTACACACACCAGGCTTAGCAGAATTACAATATTCACACACATGATTGGCACTATCATCTCAATTCATATTCTGCCTGTGAAATCAACATGGACCCAAAATAGACAGACACAGCACCTGCACCACAATCATGCTTTCTCTGGTGGCTCCAGCTGTCCCTCATAAGTCTTCAGAAGCTCTGGCTGGTTCTCAAGGGTTCTAAGCAGAAGTTAGGCTGCCTCTCAGAAGAAGCTCCCCCACCACAAGTTTTGCCACCACAAGTCTGAGTTCTGTGTCAGTTCTCATTTCTCATTTCTCTTCTCAGTTCTTCTCAATTCTCAGTTCAATCCAGCAGTAGCAGCATAGCCACCAAATGTGCTTGCTAGGAGAAACTCTGTCTCTCTCTCTCTCTCTCTCTCTCTCTCTCTCTCTCTCTCTCTCTCTCTCTGTGTGTGTGTGTGTGTCTCTCTCCTACCAGTAGCTGTTCTGCCTCCACGATGCTTGCACCAAGAATTTCTGACTCTCCCAGCTGCAGCTTTTCCTTATATATGATATTAGCCCCTCCCTGTTCAGCCCCTTCCTGTTACATCAGCAATAGGGTTCATACCTTCTGTTTCTTTTCAGAGGATTAATTTGAAACTTAGTACTAAGTACCTGTTAGCTTGGAAATGCAAAGGAACATTCAAATTTCATTACTATTACATTTTTAAAAATATCATCCCTTCATATTCAACTCACCCTGTGCCATCTATCTATCTATCTATCTATCTATCTATCTATCTATCTATCTATGTATCGATCTATTGACCTATCAATCCACCTACCTACCTACCTACCTATCTATATCTATATTTCCTCCATCCACCCTAATACTGAGAAAGGTCTCATGAGTTACAAATATTGTCTTTCCAGGTAGGAATGTAAGCAGTTCAACTTTAATAAGTCCCTTATGATTTCTCTTTTCTGTTTACCTTTTCATATTACTCTTGAGTTTTGTATTTGAAAATCAAAGTTTCTATTCACCTCTTGTCTTTTCATCAAGAATGCTTGAAAGTCCTCTATTTCATTGAATATCCAGTTTTCCTCTAAAGTATTATACTCAGATTTGCTGGTTACATGATTCTTGGTTTTTATCCTAGCTCTTCTGAGCTCCAGAATGTCATATTCCAAGCCCTTTTATCCCGTAATGTAGAAACTGCTGGATATTTCCACAATATTCATATTGTTTCTTTCTGATTGCTTGCAATATTTTCTCTGAACTCTGGAATTTGGCTATAATATCTCTATGTTGTTGTTGTTGTTGTTGTTGTTGTTGTTTTTTCCTTTGGAGATATCTTTCAAGTGACAATTGGTGATTTTTTTTTTCAATTTCTATTTTTCCCTTTGGTTCTAGAATATCATGGTACTTTTCCTTGATAATTTCTTGAAAGATGTGCATGCCTAGGCTCATTATTTTTTTTATCATGGCTTTCTACCAGTAGTCCAATAATTTTTAAATTCTTATTCCTGGATCTCTTTTCCAGGTCAGTTGTTTTTTCCCATGAGATATTTCACACTGTCTTCTGTTATTTTTTCTTTCATTCTTTTGGTTTTGTTTTATAATTTTTTGATTTCTCATTGAGTCAGTAGCCTCCATTTACTCCATTATAATTTTGAAGGAATTACTTTCTTCATTGAACTTTTGAATCTCCATTTCCATTTGGCCAACTCTGCTTTTTAAGACATTCCTCTCCTCAATGGTCTTTTGGACTGCTTTTGCCATTTGGGTTAGCCTGTTTTTTATTGTTTCATTTTCTTCAGTATTTTGGGGGGTCCATTTAGCAAGCTGTTCAATTGTTTTTCATGGTTTTCTTGCATTAATCTCATTTTTCTTTCCAATTTTTCCGCTACTTTTTTTTGTTTTTTTTTTTCAAAATTCTTTTTGATGTCTTCCATTGCCTGCAACCAATTTTTCTTGGTGGCTTTTGATGCAGGAGTTTTGACTTTGTTGTCTTCTTCTGGTTGTGTATTTTGATCTTCTTTGTCACGAAAGTAAGATTCTATTGTCTGATTTTTATACTGTTTACTCAACTTGCCAGGCAAATATTTGACTTTTTCATTCTTTGTCAGGGTAGGACTTTGCTTCCAGTGGTGTTAGGGGTGGGGGTAGGTGTACTGTCCCAGTGTTCAGGGGTTTTGTATCAGCCACTCAATCTCCCATTATCTGTGGATCCAGAGCTCTGGAAGCAACCACTGCTACTATTCCTGCTGCCACCTCCATTGCCCTGAGGCTGTGGCTGGATCATGATCCTCTTTTAACCAGGTCCCACAGAATTTTCCCACCAACCTTCTATGCTGTCTTTGGTATTCGTGGGTTCAGAAGCTTGGAAACCACCACAGCTGCCATTGATTCAGCTCTCTGGGGCCTGCTCTGACCCCATATGCACTGATGTAAACTGTTGGACTGTGTTCTACTCTCAGGCTGGTGCAATAGACACTTCCTGTTGATCTTCCAGGATGTCTTAGACTGGAGATTTACTTCGCTCTGTCATTTTGTGTGTTCTGTAGCTCTAGAATTTGTTTAGAGTCATTTTTACAGGTATTTGAAGAGATTTGGGGGAGAGGTCAATAAGTCCCTGCTTTACTCCACCATTGTGGTCCTGCCCCTGATAAAATATATTTCAAAGGAGACAGAGACAGAAAAGTAAGACAGTGGCATTAAGTTCTCTTATTTACTAACTCTAAGATGAAAAAACTAAAGTGAAAGAGTCCCTTTCCTCAATTATCTTCTGTCCTTAGTTATATCTTTCAATGATTATCTCATTAGTCATACTTTCCATGCTCTTCGCTTCAATGAAATTGAACAATTCTTGCTTGTTCACATGTTCATCATTCTCTCACGCCTTTGTTTCTTTCCTCACACTGTTCCATATGACTATTTTAAAAATATTTTGCTAACAACTCCACCTTTGAATGGTTTTCAAAATAGCGCCTTATAATAGTACTGTGATACAGATACAACAGTTGCAGTTCTCATTATTTCCTAGATAAGAACAATGCCAAAAGAGGTTAAGTGACTTGCATTAGTTATTGTATCAGCAACGCAGTATTCACAATGCCTATAGTAACTATAAATACGCTGATATGGTTATTAATCACCAAATGTAACAGGCTCTCTACATAAGAAATATAGCTAGAACACTCATTTAACCAGAAAACTGAGTCTTAAAACCAGAAAGTCAAAGCCAACACAGTTGTTACGAAGTTGGCACATGTAGTTAAAGTAGTAAACACCCACATTTTCAAGCCTTCAAAGTGGGACAGGCTACCTCAGGCAAAGATCCTCCTCTCCTCACGCATGCAACTGCTCAGCATCCAGGCAGCTTGCTCCCAGTAGCTCCGGCACCAGGCAGTTCCCGTCCCTGGCAGTCCTCAGCAGGAGTCCTTAGCAGAGATTCCGGCCCACTCAAAGCAAAAGGAGTTTGCAACTGCAGCCGCTGCCTCTGCCGCCGCTTCCAGTCAGCACCACACAGAGGCTCACTTGGTTCCCACTTTCTCTTGCTCCACCCCTTCCTGCTAGGTCAGAAGGTTCAAGGGGCGTGGAAGATCTTCAAATCCCAGTATCATTACATTTGTATAATAAGCAAATGTTAGAAAATGTTTTTGAACACGTGGCTGTACTCCTTTCAGTGTGGCGCATTAATCTCTGATTCATATTTTTAAGAATTTTGAGTTATTTTCATCTCTGTTAGTATTTAATCTCCTGAGAAGACCATAAACTTCATTGGGGTAGGTCTTGTATCAACATTGTTTCTCTATAGTACATAGTATGGAAACCTGCCAGTAGCAGGTCCTCAGTAAATATTTGTTGAATGAATTAATGAATATTGATGAATCTGAGAACTAGAGAACCATGGGATTCAGGGATGGAAAGGACAGTCACATCAAACCCCATAAGAGTCAGTAAGGAAAAAAAAAAAAAAAGATAGAAAGTCAAATAAAATTAATAGCCTGCAGCCTGTGACAGGTTATCCAGATCATTTATCTGGGAGAATCCTTGGGTTTTTAGCTAGAAACTAGTGACACCCACCTCTATAGCTCCCTAAAGGGTTCCTAAAGTAGGTGGTGCTTGGCAGTAATGGTATTAAAACTTCTAGAAAGATGGAGAGTCTTATTTTATTATAGTCACAACAATATTCAATAAATTGTAAAATTATTGGATTATTTTGTTTTCACACAGCATTTTCCCCCTAAGGCCTTTCTCTGTATCAAAGGAAAAGAATTCCCAAACTAGGAGTTGCTCACTCCAAAGAAATCAGTGATCTCTATTTATTTGTGGTTTTTTCTAGGTTTTCATATTTCAATTCTGTGTAAGAGTCATGGTTTTATGGTCCCCCTACCAACAATGACCACAGCAATTGCTTCCTCACAACACATTTAGTAGATACTTTCATGAGACCCTGTGTCTTAAGTTAAAAAAAAAAAAAAACAACAACAAAAATAAGTGAATAAAACTCATCACCTTATGGTTCTCCTTTTGTTGATAAACTTCTCCATAGTGCTTTATCTGACAAAATGTTAATCCTTACCACCTTGGTAGGGACCTATTAGCATGTAATACCCTGGGAAAGTCATTTAGAACTCAAGACCATCTCTACACCATGGTAATACATGAGAGGAGGAGTTAGTGAAAACAATATAACTAATGTGGTAGAGAGGATAGACTGCTAATTCTACAGTCAGAGGATGTAGGTTAATAGAGTCTGCTTTTACATAATCTCTCAGAATTTGGATATAGCATTTAATCTCTCTGCGCCTTGGTTTCCTTATCTATAAAATTAGGAATCTCTCTCACCTTTCCTATCCTCTCTTCTCCTTTTCTCTTTTACCCTTTCCCAACATTGTGTGTGTGTGTGTGGGGGGGGGTGTAGTATATAATGTGGAAATCAGAACCAACATCCTTATTTTAGAGGGTTTGGACAGATTTTCATTTCTCATCTGAAAAAAATTTAAGTAAAAATAACAATAGATAACTTTTATATAGCACTTAATATGTGATAGGCACTGTATTAAGTGCTTAACAATTATTATTTCATTTGGTCTTCACAAAAACCCTTTCCTTGGCACAATTATTGTTCCCATTTTACAGATGAGAAAATTGAAACAAACAGAAGTTAAGTGACATGCCTGGGATCACACAGTTTGTAATGATCTGAGGATGATTTAAAACTAAGGTTTTCCTGATCTCAGTCCCAAAATTCTTTCTTGCTGTTACCTAGCTTCCCTAATTCTTGAGTTCCTTTAATTTTGTTATATTGTTGACAATACATGATGATGGAGTGAAAAACTCTAACCTAGAGTATAGGATTAATCGAGGTATATTGCTCATTAGTGAGAACAGGGAAATCAAAGATTTACTGTAGTAAATAGTCTTCTGTTGTCACCTTCTTATCTGACTACATTTCTTAAATATAAATACTAATATTTATATATTAGGTGAACCATCCCAACCATGATTACAGATTACCCAGAGGGCAGTGGAAATACAGTTGGTATGAATGAGAAGGATATGGCCTAATCTTGAGGATAACTTGGGGAAATGAAGGAATGTTCATGACAGGTATCCCCAGAAATAAAGGAAGTTCAATTATGTAGCAAATGAGAGGAGTAGCAGATGGTCCACAAGAGTGCTCTCTGGGTATTGAGAGAATAATCAAAGACGCAAAGAAGTCCTCCTACACATTGAATTGTTGTTCATCTTTAGTTACAGAAGAGGAACAATGACATCACAGGGTGATGTCTTGACTTGAGGGAGAATTGGATTTAAGTGAAACAGTTGTTCAAAGTCATCAACCTCACTATCTCTTCCAAAATCATCAAAGTCCAATGACAAGACAAAAGTCAAGTCGGCTGGTGATCAGTGGATGACATTGGCAACTTTGATGTCTGATCAAGCTCTAAGCACTCCCAGTGTCTGCTTCAGCTGCCCTCATGTCTGTTGGAACAGATTGTTCTCATCCATCCATTTTGGAAGTCTTCATATGCTTGGGGTAGACATCCCTCTAAACCACTGATGAATTTGAGGTCTGTCAGTTACTCTACACCCAGTTAAGCCTGTCTGCTGAGATGGTTTTTCTGGGGTATGACCTCTGCACATGCTACAGGCAATGGATTTTGTATTAAGAATTTATAGAAGACCTAGAGAAAAATGGCATAGCACAAGTAAAACAAGAAGGTCTTGGACATGTACTGGACTAGGTCACACTTGAATCAGTGAAATCCTGGATTCACAAAAGCAGAAAGTATTTTCCTACTAATAACTGTGTGAAATCTGCAATGCAGATATTAGCCCCATATTACAGGTGAGAAAATTGAGGTTCTTATTTGTGAAATAACATGCCTGAGGACACAACTAGTATATGTGAGCATTGGGACTCAACCCCAGGTGGCCTGACACATTTTAGTGTGCCTTACAGCACACTATAATGTAGATATCCTTTAGAGGGAGGGAGAGTAGAGAGAAAGAGAGAGACAGAGAAAGAAGAGAGAGATACAGAGAGAGAGAGAGAGAGAGAGAGAGAGAGAAGAGGAGGAGGAGAGGTTGTAGCAAGTGTTTTCCATAAAGTATACTGTATCAATTCAAGAATATCCCCACATATTTTAGCTTCTCATTAAGTATCCCTTTAAACAGTATGTTGATTTTCATATGACTGAGCCTGGAGAAGACTTCATTATGTAGTCAGTGGAATTTTAAGTTGTACTCACATGGGACTAATTTCCACACAGTTCTTTTTAAGTAATGATGGATAAGAAAATGGAATTAAATGTGAGGACCCATTTGGATTAATCCTATTTTTTTCTGGTTATTCAGAATGGAAGATATATAATATAGATTTATTTTTATATTCTTTCAACCACATTGGCTTCATGGTTGAGTGGTAAGTACACTGGATTTGAAAACTGAGTTCCTTGGTTCCAATCCTGCCTTTTTTACTTGCTTCCAGTGTGACCTTGGGTAAGTCACCTAATCATTGAGGTCTCCATTTTCTCACCTATAATATAAAGAGAATGGATTGCATAAAGGCCATTACAACTATGAAACTCTGATCCTATGATATTCCTCCCCCTAATTTAAGGGCAAGGATGGTTAGATTTTCTGAGATGGTGGGTTTTGGGTACAGTTAGTGCTTGAAATACAGTGAGGAAAAATGGGATACTATATGTTTTTGTTGTGATATCAGCATTGCATTAGGAAGTTCCACAAGGATATAGTAGACAATAGCAGCAGCAATCAGAGGAAGGCATCAATAATTGTAAAATTAACACATTTTAGAAGATAAACCACATCAATTTTAACTTCTGATCATCAGTCTGAATAAGATCCAACTCAGTTTTGCTATAGTTTTATTTTGTAAGACAAATCATGGAATAATATGATTGGGTTGGAAGTAGGGTGACTTGAAGTCTGAGACTTCGAACATTTAAAAACCAACTGCATAAACCAGGATTTTTAATCTCTCTGGCTTCAGTTTCCTTACCTCAAATATGAAGAAATTCATATTATATCTTCTCCGAAGTAATTTCTATTTCCCAACTCCTCTGAGATCCCTTTATTTTATTTTATTCCTTTCCTTTCCTTTCCTTCCCTTCCCTTTCCTTTCCTTTCCTTTCCTTTCCTTTCCTTTCCTTTCCTTTCCTTTCCTTTCCTTTCCTTTCCTTCCCTTTCCTTCCCTTTCCTTCCCTTTCCTTTCCTTCCCTTTCCTTCCCTTTCCTTCCCTTTCCTTCCCTTTCCTTTCCTTCCCTTTCCTTCCCTTTCCTTCCCTTTC
>CM053588.1:99843380-99864286 GCA_028646515.1 Pseudochirops corinnae
ATATATATAATTATTATTTACATGCCCCTGGGAAATAAGATATACAGCCACAGGGGTAGGGAGGTCCATCTTGCTCTACCAGAAAGTCAGAGGCGTGATAGGGGAGAATATAGGAGAGAGCAGATTCGGGGAGGAGGTATACAGTGGGATCACTATTTGGGAGGGTAGGGGAAAGACGGGGAGAAATTTGTAACTCAAAATCTTGTGGAAATCAATAATGTAAACTTAAAATAAGCAAAAGTTAATTCTAAAATCCTGCCAAAAAAACGTATTGGCAACTAGATGTTCTCTAATTTGATGACTATCCTTTCTTTTCAAAAATATGAGTTTATTTAGTTTTAGTTTTCAGCAATCACTTCCGTAAATTTTAGATTTCTCTCCCTTCCTTCCCCCCAGTGTCCCCAAGATGGAGGACTATTATTTCTGATGCAGGATGTTTTCAGGTGGTTCTTCTGAATCAATGTGCTTAAAGAAAACACATTGACTAAACACTCCTATCAATAGTGTAATTTAAGAAATAAAATAAAAAATCCTTTGGGCTGGATGTTCTTTACTCTACTTCCCAATTATGTATCCCTCTTGTAAGTTATCCCAGCCATTCTGCCTAAGAACCTGGGAAATATCTTTGATTTTCCATGTCTCACACATCCAACCTTCACTTTATGATCAAGTGCTGATTTTCCTCATATCACATTTGTATATATATATATATAGGTGTGTGTGTGTATACACATATATTTATATATACAAATTTAACTCATGAATGCATGTGTGTATATATGTGTGCATATACACACAAACTATTTATACCTTTTGCATTCAGAGATCATATTCTAATTTATTTTCTAATTATTTATATGGAATTAATCATTTCTACTATAACGAAAATTCCTTAAGGGAAGGGATTAGATTCTATTCCTTTGCATATCTTCATCTATATATTAACTCATAAAAATATCCTGGAACTTTGATTTCAATACCAAGTAGACTCCCTTAAAACTCTCCACTTACCAAATAATAAATACAAAATAGCCTGGACCAATGAATGCATGAAATGGCAGTTTAATGTAAGTTCAACAAATGAACAGTATGAAAAATGAATGAAGCCATTATCAGACCAACATTATAATGACTAATATGGACGAGTATGTCAAAACTCACTTATGTATCTGTATTATAGAATACATATCAAAATCATTTATCATCTTCATTATTACCTGTAATTTCAGTTGGCATGGAGAATTCCTAGTGTAAAACCTCCCTTTCCACAAAAAACGAAAAAAATTTAACAATTTATTACCTGAGAGAGTTGTTTCAATCACTTAGAGGCTAAATCACTTCCTCATCATCATGCAATGAGTATGCACCACAGGCACCACTTGGACATATGTCTTCTTGCCTGAAGCTACCAATCCTTTATTCACTATACCAAGCTCCTATCAGTGAAATGCAAACACAGGTTAAGACTTTATAGGGTTGTGAGGATGGGAGAGGTAGGGAGGGAGTAGGAATTTGTTTGAAATGGTAAAAAAAAAATGTTTTACCCTTTTAAGGTATTCTAACAGGAAGTCAGAAAATTGGACAGTAATTAGGGGATATATGTAGCCAATTACTGAATAAATGCCCCCAAAATGGAAAAAAATAATTATTGAGACTGGAAGGAGAATGCTAGGTACTGCAATATCACCATATCTTGGAGTCTCATATTTAGTTTGTTCCATAAAAACAAAACAAAAACAAATGAAAAACAAGAAAAAGATGGGTTTGTTCTTTTGTACTAGGAGATATGATACAGAATGCAGGTGAATTAGTTAATCAGTAAAAAACAAACAAAAAACAAAGAACAACATAACAAAACAAGGTTATCAATAACCAAAAGCTGATACTCCAGTTAAGTAAGAAAGAGATTCCATGTTAAAAATTGAAGACAACAATGGCTAAATTATTATGGGAAGAAGCTCTAATTTTAAAGAAAGGATAATATCAGGTTAGATAGGTTAGATGAAATCTAGAGTGTTTAATTAAGGTAAAATGAAAGTGAGGATGAGGAGAAATAGAAGAAGTTAAGAGTAAAAGGTTTCAAGGTTCTAAGGTATATTGCTTAAGAATGGTATTTCAGTCCCTAGTTAAGAGCAAGAACATTTATTCCCTGGACCCACTTCTCTCCATGCCTTAAGGCACTCCCTTCTCCCATCCATTCTCCAACCAGCTGCCAAGTGATTTTCCTTAATGACAAGTTTAACCATGCCACTCCACTGCCAAATAAATTTCAAGGACTCCATAATATGTTCAGGATCACATATAAACTGATTTACCATTTACCATTCACTGCTTGGCCCCTTCCTATATTTCTGGTTTCTTCTATTCATTCATACTCTAATATTCTCTCTCTCTCTTTCTCTCTCTCTCTCTTCCTCCTTCCCTCCCTCCCTCTCCCTCTCCCTCCCTCCCTCTCTCTCTCTCCTTCTTCCTCTCCCTCCCTTTCTCCATCTCCCCGTCTTCTCTTTCTCCCTCCCTCTCTCCCTCTTTTCTAAGTTATTTAGATGTATAGGTAGAGATGAGACATGTCTATATCTATCTAGACCTATAGTTCCATATATCTTTAGATAGATAGATAGCATTTAGAGCAGTGCCTACAACATAGTAGGTACCTAATACATATTAATTTATTAAGATATATTAGTATAAATATAGTCATAGGCCTCAAAATAGCTATATATGTGTACATATTTGCAAATCTACATATGTGTAATAAAAGTAGATTATTTTTCCTATCACAATTTTACTTCAAATTTATTTTTGCAGAAAAATAATATTCCCCTACATTTGTTATATGCACTTTGCTTGATTCTACACGCTAACAGCACAATCACAATGGCATAAGACATGCTTTAACAAAGAATAGTCCTATTTTGAGAGACCAAGCAAATCCATCTTTTTTCAACAAATGCAATGCCATAAGCCCCACTGCTGTACTTCTCTGATCACACACTGGGAAATGGTAATGATAATGGATTCTTGAGGCATATCTCAGGGGAATAGGGGTTTTCACAGTTGCTACCAAAGTAGAATAGCTTCAAATATGAGACTGACAATGGGGTGTATGTCTGCTCTGCATGAATCAGACTAATCAAGTGCAGAATGACTCATCACCCTAGGGCTGGACAGTAGGTAATGACTATTATGACCATGGAAACTTATAGAAACCATCAAACCAAAGCATAAAAAGTCCAGTAGCATTAGAGTCAGTATTGTCCCCTAGTGAAACCAAAAACCATTGAAAATATGTTTTTTAAAAAGAAGATATCACAAAAGAAAAAGAATGACTTCATGATCACATAATGATGAGACTTTATTCTCTCTTAAATGTTCAGACTATCTAATATATAGAAGCTAGTGTTTCTCTTTCTTCCATTGGGGCATATTTTTTTGTCCCTTAGAATGCATACAAAAATAGCTTTATATTTCAGTTTGTCCATTTTCATATACTTTGTGTGGTCCCAGATAGATGGGAAGCTCTTTGAAGCCAGGAACTTTGCCTCACGTATTACTTGCTCTGAAGTTTTCATAACTCTCATAGAGACAATCATCATTCAGGTAAAACAGAGTCAACATTCCCCCCCCCCCCCCAGGAACATTTATTAGTTCCATATGTCATGCAAGATACAAGATTAGAAACTATAAACTGGGGTAAACACACAGGTGTACAGCTAGATACAAAGAAAAAACAGAGGGCAGATTGCTAGCTGGAGAGAGGTGAGGGAGAGGGACAGAGACAGAGAGACAAAGACAGATAGAGACAGAGAGAGAGAGAAAGTGAGAGACGGAGAGACAGAGACAGACAGAGAGAGAGAGACTCAGAGAGACTCAGAGAGAGACACAGGCAGGCAAAGACAGAGATAGGTAGTGACATACAGACATAGATAGAAAGAGAGAACAATATTTCAATTGCTATATTACTAAATATTTCACAGTAAATTATTACAAAAGCCTTCCTCTATATAAGTCTCATAAGCTTCTTGTGATTCAGTTTTCTCTAAGTTACTCTGGTTAGTTTCTGCTCTTTCGGACAACACAATCCCTGGTGCCATATCCCTAGTTTTTCAGCTCCCCTTTATGTGATGTCTTCTCTCATTAAATTATTAGTTTCTTGAGGCCCAGAACTGTCTATTTTTCCTATTTGTACCCATAGCACTTAGCATAGTGCCTGACACACAGAAGATGCTTAATAAAGGCTTATTTGATTGAATTGGATTCCTTTGTAATCTTATTACATTTTACATATACCTTTTGGATATCCCCCCTCCCCTTATATATGCATTTAACAACCTTATGGTGAAAATGGGCTTATAGACTTAACCAGGCTGCCAAAGGAATCTAAGATGACAAAAAAAATTTAAAAAGCAGTTTTAAAAACTACTGCTAACAATATTTTTATTGGGGGGGAGAGGGGTTGTTTCTTTTTTTTTTTTTTTTTTACTCAAAGGTATGTGTTTGTGAATCCAGCTTCAGCAGCCTGGATGTTGTGTGGGACTTACCATAAGGAAACATTCTAAAGAAGCATGTTTACAGAGCCATCAATTCTACTTTAAAAGGACTGCCTTGATAGAAACTGCATTGTCACTTTCATCAACCATTTTTAGTCACTGGACAATCATGATACTTAGGTCAGAGTGAAGCAAATATTCAGAAATGGCTTAATACTTTTTATACAGTTGAATCTTCCTTAATCCATGCTAAAACTGAATGTGAACACCACCATCATCATTTTCACAAAGCATCAGACTTGTTGGAGAATTCCAGGCAGACATAAGTCATTTTTATGGCTTTGGCTTAACATCCTTTCATCTCTAGATTGAGAGCAATGATCCACAAGCATTTTCATTTTAATTATTCAGGACTGATTATTCCAAATACTTGACTTTGTTCCCATCATTACTTTTCCTTGAATATGGTGTTTCTGTCCCCACTGAATAAAAGTGCTATGTAAAACATGCAAATTCCAGGATATACGAAACAGGGCTTCTATTACTACTACTGTTGCTGCTGCTGCTGCTACTACTACTATTGCTGCTGCTACTGCTACTACTACGACTACTACTACTACTACTACTACTACTACTAAGAACAACAACTCACTCATATAACTCTAACTTTTGTAAAGTGATATATACAAAGCTTTATATATGTGTAATATAAAGTTACATATATATACACATATATACATATTATATATATATATATATATATATATATATATATATACATATATTTTGTTATATTATTTAATCCCCTCCCCGCAAAAAAACAGCAAACCCCTGAGGTATTTGTTGTTACTCCATTAGAAACATGAAGAAATGGAGACAAAGAGAATCTCAATGATATGCCAAAATTCATAAATAGTGTTTGAGACAGAATTTGAATTCTGGTGCTCATGATTCTAAATGCGGAGCTCTAGACACTAATTAAGCCAGCTGTTACCAGTTGTTTAGTTATTATTTTTTGTTTGTTTATGTGTTTGTTAACTCACAATCCTTTTCCTCTGAGTTAGAAATTATTTTTACAAAGTTTGAAAGGTAAAGTCATTGTAATGGATAGATTGGGGGTGGGGCAGTAAAGAAACATTGCATTTCTAAAGGTCCAATTAAGCTACTGGATTTCAACGGAACCTTCTTTATTCATCTCTGGATTCTGTGCCTGATTGACTAGACTTCTTTTTCTACCATATTCTAGAAGTTTTCTCTTCTTGAAAGATCACTCTTACCCCTGCAAATCCATCTCTGGACCAACGGGTTCCTTCTGGAACTTATTTCTATTGAACTGAAAGTGCTCAAGTCATTTTAAAGGCTCTCCTTTTTCCTTGGGCTCTCCTCTATATTCTCTGGATATCTTGCTCCTTCCCCTGCCCCCCTTTTACTTTACCTTCATATGACATTTTCTCTTATTAAAATATAAGTTCCTTGAGGGCAAAGGGTATTCTCTTTACTCCTATTTGCTTTGTCAATGTCTAGTTCCAAATACCTAGTAAGCATTTGGTAAATACTGATTGGGTTAAATTAATTCAAATTTAATGAGAATAAACAGAGTTGTATAAAAATTAGCTTTAACAAAATAGAAGCACACTGTCATAGGGGATATATGTATGAAAGCATGTATACACATATATACATATATGTGTCTCAAGTGCATGTGCATATATGTGTACATATATGTATGTATATTAATTTTCCAAACCAAGAAATTTTATAGCACACTTTATTCATGGTATTTTTGTGGAAGTTTTTATACTGTGAATAAACTTTACATCTCAGAAGATCACATAGTTACCCACATTTCCAGGAGAATATTAATAAGACATTACTCTTTCATATTGAAAAATAATAATAAATAATAATAACATTTATATAGTGCATACAATGTGGTAAGCTAGTTTTACAAATATTATCTCATCTGACCCTTATAACAACGTTGGGAGTTGTTATTTCCTATTTTATAATTGCCGAAACTGAAGCAAAGATCAAGATTTGTCGATGGTCATACAGCTAGTAAGTGTCTAAGGCTGGATTTGAACTCAGGTATTTTTGATTCCAGGCCTGATAAGCTATTCACTGTACCATATAGCATCTTATTTTGAATTCAAATAGCAATCAGTGAAATGGAATAGTGATGGATCATCTACAAATGCATATGTTATCATTTTTCTATGGTACTTTACATTTTAAAAAGTGCTTTCTCACAATAACCCTATAAGGTAAGCAACGCAGGTATTATTACCCCAATTTACATATAAGTAAAATAAGGTAACATGACTTACTCATGATCATATGACTGGTAAGTGTCCGAGCAAAGATTTTAATTTATCACCTATTCCAGAAACAGTATTCTTTCCTTTTATGGCCTGGTCTGACTTTAAAATTAGATGGGGGTTTAGAGCTCATACAGTTCATTCTCCCACAAGATACAGAATTCCATTTCAAAGCACCCTGTAACAGATGATTACATAGCATTAACTGCTCTACTTCTTATTGAATGTTTGATTTATAGAGATTTAAGATTTATTCACATTTATTCTCCCTTAAATAATCATTACAATTTTAATTAAAACATTCTGAAGCCATTCTTTCTATCCAGGGCTAATGCAGATATTTGAGTAATGTCTATATCAGGAGTGTCAAAATCAAATAGAATTGTGAGCCACTATTTTAAGAATAAGGATCCCTAATGGTCACATACTGACTTACTTTTAAAATGTAGGGTTATCTATGTTTTATTGCATTTTTTTTGTTAAATATTCCTTAATTGCATCTAATCTAGGTATCACTGGGCAAGGATATTATGGAGAGGATTCACACATGGCCAGGAATATAGCCTTGATGTCATTAAAAGTCCCTCCCAACAGGAAGATCCTGTGACCTTCAAAGAAACATTTACTCTTGCTGAATTACACCATTTCTAATTAAATTAATCCAAACTATGTTTTAATACCAGAAAGAATCTAGAAATCATTTCTACAATCACAACATGATGGACAAGAAATCAAAATCTTGGAGACACAGGTGTTTCCATTACTAATACACACTGAAAACATGACATTTACAAGTGGAAATAGGATATGAGAAATAGTTGTTTAAGAAGATAAAAGTAGAGAATGATATTTGGGTTTCATAGCAATGGTTTAAAACATAGTAAAGTTGGGTACTTGACCAGAAATATCCCTTTAACAAAAGTTGTTAAAAGTGACATTCATCAAAAGTTTTGAAAATCTGATCAAGAAGTCTTTAAACTGAAAGAGGAAGAAGAAATTGCCTAAAATTTGTCTGCTAAAGTAAATACCAAGGAACATAGCAAACAGAATAGCAAAAGAATAGTAGAGCAGATTAGCTAAAAAAAAAAAAATCCAAAAAAACATCAACTGTATGATCTATAGCTTCTGATACATGCACACACAAACATATTTGTGCATGTGTATGTGTGTGTGTGTATGTGTGTGTAGAGCATGATAGTTATATAGTTATAAACAGAGAAAGGTTAGTAAATAAAAAGTCTCATGTGAGAAACATACTATTTAATAGATACCCCTGATATTTAGTGAGACAGAGTTCATGACTAATATTTGGCACTGGCTATACTAAAAGAATTACATTTCGGTTTTGTATGAGAATTAAAAGAAGAAAGATTAAAATGGACCTTGTTTCAAAGTTCCTTAAGAGCAGCACTCATTTTGACTTTCTATCAAACATTTAGTACTGTACCTGCCACATAGAAAGTGCTTAGCAGGGGTGGGAACCTGAAGCTTGGAGACCACATGCGGCCCTCTAAGTCCTCAAGTATAGCACTTTTACTAAATCCAATCTTCAGAAAACAAATCCTCTTAATAAAAGAATTTGTTTTGTAAAACTTAGACTCAGTCAAAAGGCTGCATCCAAGGACCTAGAAGGCCACATGTGACCTCAAGACCATAGATTCTCAACCACTGGAGTGCATTTTTACTAATTATGATAGCTGTACCAAAAGGATCTTTCTTCAGATATTTATTTCATCAATATTACCTTTGAAATTCCACCAATCCCTGAAATTCTATGATCCTGTAACTTAAAATTATATAAAGATTAAATTGGAAATGAGTACTTAGAATTTTTTTCTTTTAATTTCCTCACTTTATTTCACTGGTATGAATTATGTCACAGGGTAAAGTGTGCCTATAAAGTTATCTTTTCTGGGATTCCAGACTGTACAAATTGAGAGAATGTGAAGAATCCATGGAAATCAGGAGCACTTGTTTGACAGTATTAAAGAGGAGACATCAGTTGTATACTTCCCAACATTGTTTGCCAAAAATGATCTTAATTCCCCTGAATAAGGAGCACAGTTCCTTTTACAGGGTATTGTATATCCATTATGATGTTTTTTAATTTTTGCTTGCACTTTGTTTTGAATTCTGTGGATTACAATACTGGTTGCAATAACTCTGGTGAGAAATGACACCAAAAGTTGGGAAGTTAGCATGATATGTCTGGAAAATATATCCATTAAAGATTAGGTGAAACAATTTAAAATATTTATCTTGAAGAAGGAAAAAATAAACATAAAGAGTATAAAACCCATTATTTAAAAATAATCTAATATTTATCATATTGAAAAGAAATACTCATCATAGTTTTATATAAATTTTATTGTAGTATGAATTAGAAAACCCAGGGGCAAGTAACAGTTTTGCCATTTATTAGGTGTGTGAAATTAGACAAATGACTTTCCCTCTCTAACATTAGGCATCCTCATTTATAAAATAATTAGGGTAGCAGAGCCAAGATGGAGGAGTAAAACCAGGAACTTCCTTCAGATCTCCCCCAAATTCCTCCAGATACTTGTAAAAAAAAAATCTCTAAAAAAAATTCTAGAGCAGCAGAACCAGAAAATGACAGGATGGAACAAATTCCCAACCCAGGATAATCTGGAATTTCAAAAGGAATGATTTGTTTCACTAGTTTGAAAGAGCAGCAGAGTCCATCTAAGGGTGTGTCAGCACAGACAGGGTCCCCTCACAAACCTGGAGCAGGACTCAGGAGACTTAATTACTAGAAGCTGTGGCAGTTTCCAGACTTCTCAACCCACAAACACCAAAGGCAATTTAGAAGTTCAGAGGAAAGTTGTATAGGACCTAGATGAGAAGGGAACATAGTCTGGGCTCATCCCCAGGATGGTGGCAGCAGTGGCAGCAGCAGTGGCTACTTCTGGAGCTCTGGACCCACAGATAGTGGGGGGAATCAAGTGACTGATCAGAGAAGGATTATAGGGATCTCTTTCTTGGTACTGAGGCAGGATTCTCTTGCTTTGCCTGTGCTTTGATCTGTGCACAGTACTGGTTGAAGGAGGAGTGTCAGTGTGGCAAAGCTTGGGGCAGTGGTGGAGAGGGAATACTCCTCACAGTTCCAAGGCAGAAAAGAGTGCTTATGGTCAGTAACGGACCCAAGCAAAGGGCAGGAGAGGAATAAACACCTCTCCTTTGATCATACCACCTTGGAAGAACTAAAAATTTAGATGTTCCAAGAATATTCTCTGAAAACAGCTACACAAAACCCCTGAAGTTTTTGAGAGTACATCCTCCACACTGGAGCTTTGTAATGGTAATTACTCCTTTTTTTGTATTGGCAAGTAAGCAGGTACTTAGCACCTTGTTTCAATTTAAGCAAGGTAGCAGGTACTTAGCAGTTACTAATTAATCAAGCCACTGTTGTGGAAACAGAAAGTATGAACTCTTGTCTCCTGTTACAGAGGTAACAGGAAGGGATTGGCTGAAATGGGAAGCTAATTCAGGGTGTATATAAGAAAAACCCCAGAAAAGCACAGTCAGGATTTCTTCTGACAAGAACCTGGTGGCAGAAGCTGTTCTGCTTCTGGGGAAAGAGAGAGAAAGAGACAGAGACAGAGACAGAGAGACTTTCTCTCTGCAGCATCTGGAGCCTGGGTTGCTACTGTTGGACTGAGAACTGAGTCAGAATTTCCTTTGAACAAGAATCACGGAGACTAAAGTTGCTGCTACCAGGAAGGCTGAAGAGGAAAGCTCCACCTAGACTAGAGAAAATAATTTTCATTTTCAAAATCTGAGAGGAGTGATTTTGATTCCAGGAGCCAGCTGAGATTTCTTCTGGGTCCTAGGGCCAGCTGAAACTGCTGGAGGACTGAGGAAGCATGGCTGTGGTGTTGCTATTCTGTCTGTCTGTTATGATGTTGTTTTGCCAGATTCATCTGCTAGTGAAGGACAATGCTGTTGTTGCAGAGGTCCTGGAACCTTGTTGGCTCAGAAGCCCTGGAGAAGGATTTTCCTGTTGTATATTTACAGAAATCCTGGAAGAGGGTCTTGCTGATGTTTTTAGGGGTCCTGAGGCTGTTCTAAAGGCAGATAGTGAATTGATAAGGACACTGGCAATGTATGTTGTGGATTTGTTGGGCTTTGTCTCCGCAGGAAGAGAGATTGCTAAGAATTTGCCTTGGGTCAAGATGATTAAGAGACCTCTCCTTAGATATCATTGTAATGATAAGGTAGTTTACTAGTGACCTAAGGGTGGAAAGTTTGTGTATTTTCTAATGACTATACTTAGTGACTAATGATACTTAGTAATTGATTGTTGGATAAGTGCTAATTGAGTTAACTTAGTTGCCCCATGAGTGGAAGACTGACTATTGTACTCTGAGATGAGTGAATGACTGAGTAAGGAGGCAGACCTCCTTAGAGATGCTAGATGATTGTTTTTTCTTCTGAATATTGTGACCACTTTGGTGCAGACTATGTGGCCTTTTTAATGATAAGCTGTTGTGAATAATATATTGTGATTTTCTGTGATAAGTTCTAATGTTGTGAATGTTGTACCTTGACTTTCTGTGAATATTTTGCTTTGATTTGTTAGGGAATAAATAGATTGTTCTCTATACAGTGTAATCAGAACCTTAAACGCTGTGCACAGTAGCATTCTTTTGGAAAGCTGCTCATGCATGGCACTACAAGCTTTTAATGCAGAACTGACTAAATATAAAAAGAGGTTAAAAAGCTCACACACACGAATGCATATGTGCATATATATATGTGCATACACATGCACATATATATGCATATACACACACTCATGTGTTTATATTTATGTGTATATATGTACAATGTATGCATACGTATATGTACACATATGCATGTATAATACACATTGTATACTATATGCATACATATACAAATAGCGTGTATGTGTATATGTGTACATATATGTGTACATGTATATATGTATGTATGTGCATATGTCTGTGTGTTATCAGTGATAGACAGAAAGATAGATATAAATCTTTATCTATCTATACATATACATGTACACAGAAAGACAGAAAAATATAAATACATTCATATATGTCTGTGTGTATAGATATATAGAGGGCACAGCATGACTTGAATATGAAGGGATGATAGCTAAAAAATTAAATTAAAGAGAGAAAAAGGAATGTACTGGGAGAAGGAGGAAGACAGAAGTAGAGTGGGACAAATTATCTCACATAAAAAGGGTAAGACAAAGCCTTTATAGTAGAGAGGAAGAAGGGGGAAGTGAGAGGGAATGAGTGAACCTTGCTCTTATCACATTTGGCTTAGGGAGGGAATAACATACATACTCAATTGGGTATGGAACTCCATCCTACCCTTCCTGGAATGTAGGGGGCGCGTTTTTATAAGAGGGGGGGGTGGTTGATAGAAATTAGGGAAGAATGGTGGAGGGCCTAATCAAAAGCAAACACTTTTGAGGAGAGACAAAGAAAATAGGGGTGGCAGGATAGGGTGGAGAGAAATTCAGTTAGTCTATCACAACATGACTATTATGGAATTATTTTGAATGACTATGAATGTATAACCTGTATCAAATTGCTTGCCTTCTCAGTGAGGGTATGTGGGGAGAGAGGAAGAGAGAAAATTTGGAACTCAAAATTTTAAAACCAAATGTTAAAAATTATGTTTATATGCCACTGGGAAATAAGATATACAGGCAATGGGATATAGAAATCTGTCTTGCCCTACAGGAAAATAGAAGGGAAGAGGCTAAGAGAAGGGGAGGGGAGTGATAGGAAGGAGCACATATTGGGTAAAGGGGCAATTAGATTGCATTGTGCCTTGGGGTAGGGGAAGGGAGAGATAGGGAGAAAATTAGGAACTCAATATCTTGTGGAAGTAAATATTGAAAACTAAAAATAAATCAATTAATAAAAAGAAAGAATAACTAAGATGAATTAGGTAGATGCTTTTCAGGAAAGTCTACTAGTTCCTCCATTATGGAAGTCAACTTATTGCCTCAAACTCAGCATTAATTATTAATCATGGATTCAAACCTATGAAAATTCATTTCCACTGCATCTGAAATATGAAGGAGATGGAACAGATGATTGACAAATCACCAACTAGATTTTACAACAGAAGGTCTACTTAATATATCTTGTATTGCTTGATATCTCTTCAAACTGTGAGGTTATCAGCTGAGGACAGAAACAATTCATCAGTTATTTTTCACTTGGTATTATACTTTGAAATCTGGCAAAACTAGGCTTCCTTCATTATTTACCTTGAAATATTTAAACTTTTGTGCTTCCACATGATTATAATTATGTTTTTGTATGTTTATAAAGAAGTCCATTGAGGGATTATCAAGAAAATGAGATGATCTCTGTTTTTTTCCAACTCTCAATGATTATTCTTCATTTGACCTTATTTTCATATGTAAATAAGAATAATGATATTTATGCTTTTTGCCCACTGTGGAGATGCATGAAAACCAAAATAATCAAAATTGTTAATGGTTGGAATAATTTGCCAGTGTCCAAGTTTTTGCCTTTCTGATCCTTTCATGGCCATCTGCTATTATTCACTGTGATTTCTCACATATTCTTCACAATTCAATACAGCCATCAAGACCACTCAAGTTTTTTTTCCCCTCTCTTTAGATATTTTTCTTGGTTCTCAGGTTTTTTATGTCCCTTATAAGTGTCCCTTATAAGTCCCTTATAAAGCTACTTAAGCTTTAAAGGATAAACAAAAGCTATTGTAAGTTCATTTTTAATACCTCAAAAAGAATTCATGGAATATATCTCCAAATATATTTTTGGAAAAATGTGAATGTTAAAGATGAGACCTTTGAATATGATAGGTGCTGAGGAAGAAACGGGGAGAGACATTTAATTTTTCAAAGTGATTCCAACAACAGAGAGAAAAAAGGTAAAGAGAGTTAAAGGAGAAGAGGAAGAAAGTGTGTGTGTGTTTATGTGTGTGTATGTGTGTGGTACTAATTATATTTATAAATGAATCCTAATCTGAATCTTTTGATTGAAGGTTCATCCTGAGAAAACACCCTGTATTATCAATAGAAATTCCTATATGGGCCCAATATATATACATACATACACATACACCACACACGCACATATATATGTGTATGTGTGTATATCCACATACATATATATGTATATATGTATGTGTGGATAGACAGATAGATAGACAAACAGACAGATAATTTTATTGGTCTTGTAATCACTGTGTAATCTGGCCCTATCAACCTTTAGTTCATATTTGTGAGTTATTGAGTTAACAAAACATCCTGACACCCACCTCCTGATAGAGAGAGAACCAAAGTAAATTGGGATGGGAAAAGAGACCACAGAGAGTAGAAGCCATTAGAGTTTACTTAAGAGATGTTATAGTTTAACTCTTCCAGTTTACAAATGTAACAGATGCCCAAAGAAAGTTCGTTGCTCAGATATCTTTCTCAAATTCAACAGCTAGTTAGTGAGGAGAACTAGCATTTCAACCAATATCATTCAACCCTTAACTTTCAAGGCAACTACAAGTTTATACTTCCAAAAGATAGTAAAAGATGAAAAAGATAACATGCAGAAGTCATTGATTTCTGGTGCTTCACTCATAGCATCACACTATTAGTTGAATATCTCACACCAACCTAAGAACAAAACATGAATACAATAGAATTTTTCAGTCATGATGGTCAGGAGACCACAGCATAGTTATTTACTGTTATTTTATTAACTCTTTTTTTCTGAAAATTTATAAAAATTGCTAGATCAGTACTCTTTGAGAGTAGCTTAGGTGAATACACATAAAAAGGCTGGGGGATAAATTGAGTGTAGTCCTATTCCATTTTGTGTGTTACGTTTATTTCTTCTTCTTAATCTATTTATAGATGTCCATTAAGTCACTATGGGACAATTATTTAACCTTTCACATCCCAGGCAACTTTCTAAGACTAGAAATAGATTTAATGATATTCACTAGTGGAGGGATTTTACAAAACCAATAATTTTCACGCACCATATAAATCATGTTTGACCCCTTCAAAAGAAAAAATAAAAGGAAACATCTCTTCATATCAATCTATCAGCCAACTTACCTAGTATTTTTTAAGATCTTACTATGCACCAATCACTGGCAATACAAAGAAAGGTGAACACAAAACAAACCCAGTCCCTGCTCTCAGATACTCACCGTTTAATGGGGTCTCACCAATATACAAACAACTACATACAAAGACATAAACAAGGTTTAATGGAGAGGGAAGGCATTGATTTTAAGGTGGACTTGTAGAATGTGGGACTTTGACTGGGATTTGAAAAAGTCAAGAAAGTAAGGAGAAAGAGATGAGAAGGGAGAAAATTCCAGTTATAAGAGACAGCTAGTGAAAATGGTAAAGAGTTTTTGAAAGTGAGGAACAGCAAGGAAACCAATGTCACTTAATGAGAGTACATTGAGGAATGTAAGGAAATTGAAAGCGCAGGATCAGGCTTTAAAAGCTATTCAAAAATCCTCCAAATGGATGATTTTAGATTTGATGCTGGAAGTAATATGGAACCACTGGATTATATTTAATCGAAGGCTGTTATATTCAGACATATATTTTAGAAAGATTAATTTGACAGCTGATTGAACTATTGTGCCTGACCTTATCGAGGACTTTACTCACAAAAGAGAGAGGAAATACCAGCTGATAGACAACAGAGATGGATGGATCTTGTGAGGGTTTTTTGAAGATGGGGGAGATACAGGCATGTTTGTAGGCAAGTAAAGAAGATGTGTCAGACAGGGAGTAAATGAAGGTTAGTGAGATAGTAGGTGATGATGAAGATGACAATTTATTGGAGAAGTTGGGATGGAATGGGAATTGTCGATAACTTAGACAACTTATAAGAGACTTTCATCATCATCAATATCAACCTCATCACACATAAATGATTCATTATTATTTGAAATGGACAGTTATTCAAATGGATCTATGATCTCATTGAAGAAGACACTTCCTCCAAGGATAAAGGTTGTAACCCATCCAGGAATGTTCATCTGAGGAGAAGCTTAACTATATACTTCCAATATTTTATGAAAGGGTCCACTCAATAGGGCAAGATTCTTCCTGAGCAATCTCTTCACATTCTGAGGATACAGCTAGAGCACACAGACCATTGATCAATTTTCATTCATTTGATAGGATAGTTTGAAATCTGGCAATATTAAGTCCCCTTCATTATTGACCTTGAGATGGTTGAATATATGTGCTTGCATATGATTTTGATTCTTTTTTAATTCCATAAAATAATCTTTTGATAGTTTGACTGCCAAAAAATTGAAAAGTAGATGCATATAGGCAGAATTATCATTTTATTATATTGGCTATCTAACCCTGAACAATAATATTTCTACAATTATTGGTATGTGTCATTATTCCTATAAATCATGCTCAGCAGTTGCATTATATTGTTTTTTCTATCTTAATAGGTAGATTCCCAAGTATTTTGTACATCTCTAATTGATAAATAATCTAAGTTTATGAATAGGCAATTCTCAAGAGAAAAAACTGAAATCATCCATAACTGCATGAAATATTCAAATCACTAATAATTAGAAAAATAACAATTAAAGAATTTCTCACATTCCAGGCCACATCAATTAGAAGATACATTGATGCCCTATTGTCAGAGCTGTGAAATTGTCCAGAAACTCTGGGGAGCAATTTGGAGTTATGCACAAAAAGTAACATTTCAAGCTGTTTGACCCTGTGATATCACAGCTTGGCCAATACCTCCAGAGACCACAAAAAGAGGAAATTCCAATCTGTACATAAATATTTACTGCATCCTTTTTGTAATGGTAAGACCTGGAACCAAATAAGATTTCTGTTAATTGAGGAATGATTAAACAACTTATGGTACTTAAATAGAATGGAGGGGGGAAAAGATGGTATCAAAGGGATATGGAAAGGCTCATAGGAACTGATACAAAGTGAAGTAAACGGAAGCAGAAAAACAATCTGTGCTATTACCACACTAATATAAGAATGAATGATATTAAAAGATTTATGAATGTTGATAAAATAAATTATTATCCATGATCCCAGAGTATTGACAAAGAACATCGCCCTCTACTATGCTGAGAGATGATGTCCTGTTATGCTGAATACAAAACTAATTTGGAGGATATCCATCTAAAATCACCAAAAAGTTGGAGGATGGAATATTTTCTATCATCCTCATGACTTCTCAAATATCTATAAATTTGGAAATATGCACAACAGATGAAGAAATTTCTATTTTTTTCCATGTTAAGAACAAGAAGTATGAGTAGATAATAAAATATAGTAGTAACAGTAGAGATGGCTAATTCCTACTCTCAAAGTATTCACTCAGCACCCCTCCTCCACTGCATACCATATTCTGGGAGAGCTGTCCAAGTCTACTCCAGGTGCTTACTACAGAATTATTCACGGTCACATAACTAGTGAGTGTCAGAGTACAAATTGAAACCAGTTCTGTTCTGATTGATCTCACATCCAAACCTCCATTCACCACATTGCAAAAATTCTTTTTTGGTGTTAATTACACCATGGTGTTAAGTTGCATCATGGATCCATAAAATTCTTGAAATTCTCATGTCATACAATACCTGTTTTATTTATTATTTATTTACTGAATTAATATCTATTACTTTCATATTACACCATGGTGTTAAGTTGCATCATGGATCCATAAAATTCTTGAAATTCTCATGTCATACAATACCTATTTTATTTATTATTTATTTACTGACTTAATATCTATTACTTTCAACTTTTAGAGATATAGTTTGTGTGTAACTATTTATTTAAACGCTATGTTCTGTATAAGAATTTTAAGCACTTGACAGTAGGGACTGTATTTATCCTTTTTTTCTCTCTCCAGTATTTTAGCATAGCACGTGGCACATAATAAATATTTGGTGATTAAAACTCATTGGTTTATGGATTAATTTCTTTGAATTATTATCACATTTCCAACAGCAGTTATGATTATTCTCAGTTTCCTTAACAGATCCCATCCCCTTAATTCATAATATGTCCCTGACTTCCAAGATGATATCCAATAAGAAATCCCTTCTCAGAAATGACTGGGAAGTATGATATTGGAATGGTGAAAGTGGTAGTACAGTCTGTGAGGGAGTCTGGAGGAAAGGGGAAGAGGGTGTCACTGAAACCTGACTAAGCAGAAACAAAGTTGATTCAAACTTTGTTGAAGTGTCAGGGAGAGGTGAGCATTAGAGGAAATAAGTAGGTAGAATGTATAAGAGTGTGAGTAATACTCAAGGATGAGCCATCTTGAAGTAATTTCAATCAGTAGATGAGTGAAATATGGATTCAGAGTGGCAGCATTAACTAACTCAGATCAGAATAAGATGGCAATGCTTCTGAGAAAAATCAAGAAATCACGAATTTATTAAGCATCTTCTATGTGTCAGACAGTGTGTTAGGCTTTGGACTTCTAAGTACAAAAATGAAACAATCCCTGCTTTCAAGAAGCTTATATTATTGTGGGAGAGGACAACAATTAAATATGTAAATATAAAGTGAATAAATACAAATATATACAAAGTAGTTATATATATGATAGTGTGGATATAAGGGCAATAGGAGTTGGGATAAAGAATGCATTCCTTCAGATGATGATAGTTTAACAGTTATCTTAAAAGAAGAATCAACTCAAGTGGATATAAAGGGTAGTGCATCCTGCACAGGTGTGAATGCAAATTTGGGAAAGGTTTGGGGATGGGATGTGCAATGCTGTGTGAGGAACAAAGACAGAAGATTAGGATCATACAGCTGTATTTCAGAATCTGGAAGAAGTAATGTGTCTAGAAAGGTTGAAAAGATAAGTAGGAATCTAATAGTATATGTCATTAACAGCTAAACAGAGGAAATTCTATTTTATTTTAGAGTAGGTTTTCTTTTTCTTTTTTTCCTTTCCTTTGAGAGGGAGGAAGGCAAGGCAACTGAGGTTAAGTGACTTACCAAAGACCACACAGCTAGTAAGTGTGTGAAGGGTCTGAGGCTATATTTGAACTCAGATACTCCTGACTCCAGGGCTGATGGTCTATTCACTGTACCACCTAGCTGCCCCCAAGAACAGGTTTTCTTAACCAGGAATTTGTGAACTTAAAAATCATTTCTAGAGAAATGATTTCCTATATTATCTTATGCATTTTATTGTATTCCTGTTAAAACATTCTTCTAAGAAAAGGTTCAATGGTATGAAAAACTTTCAGCATCTCAGTCCTAGAGATAATAAGCAGTCCGCTAGTCACATCTTCCTCAACCAGAAATACTGAATAGGTAGAAGCTGTAGCCAACATTCTGGGGCAAAAGCTAGATCCAACAGCTATTGAAGGGGATTACCATCTACAACCTTCCCACTCCAACTACCACCACAACCTTACACTCGCAACCACAGGAAGAAAAGCCAAAGGTCATAGGTTACATCTATTACTTCTCCTGTTTCTCATCCTCTCCTGTACTGATCAATCACAATCATTTTAGGAAAAAACTACCTCCAGTCTTTTACTCAATTTTTCCCCAACCTCATCCTCTTCAACTTTACCTAAGGTATGTCCCAAAGCAATCCTGACCATTCTGTTCCCCAGGCCCTCCAGAATTGTCCATGGGAGGAAAAATAAAACAAAACAAAACAATTCTCTTCACCTTGGATTTTTTGCTCCCACATTATTTCTATTTATGTTTCACTGAGTCTGGCTCCCTTCTGATGGTGCTGCAACCTCTGCTATTGTCTAAAGCAATATTTGCATCTTCCCTTACCCCCCCTCTCCTAAACACGCAAGTTAGTCCTAGAAGAGTCAGACTACTTCTTGATCCCTATTTTTACTTCCAGATTCCACCGCCTTCAGTAAGCAATTTTTTCTACTTAAAAGTTCATTTAATTCAAATGTTCCAACCAACACGATTTCTGGTACTAGTGGTATATTGAGCTCCTGAACACTCATCCTTTCTCAAGGAGTTCATTGCCTGCATCACTATATTCCTATCCTCTCCAATTTCTGCCCTTTTAACAGAGGGTTTTACTATGCCCATGATGCTGGAAAAAATCTATTTAAGGACCACTATGGATAACAGATGAAATTTCAATAGTTATACCTTGAAAGAAGTATATTGTGGCTGTGGGGAACAGTGTAGTGGGAGGTACATATAACAGAACTATCTTCTGATGGCTGGAGCACATGTTTAAAAAGGAATGTTAAGAGATAAGTCTGGAAAAGTGGACTGGATCATTGTGAACACAGCCTAGAATACCGAGATAAGACATTTGGACTTCATTCTGTTGATCTAAAAAATATAGATAAATTATACGCATGATTTTCAATATATTTTTTTTTTCAGTAAAACTATGTTTTTGTCTGTCTGTGTTTTACCTCTCTGGCAGATAATATTCTACCCACAGCCCAAGGTAGATGGTCTTCATGGAGAGTGAAAAGGGTTTAGACCTGGAAAACAGATCCAGGAGAGACAACTTAAAAATTATTGGACTACCAGAAAGCCATGATCAAAAACAGAACTTAGAAAGCATCTTTCAAGAAATTCTCAAGGAAAATTGCCTGGATATTCTAGAACCAGAGGCCAGAATAGAACTTGAAAGAATTCACTGATCACCTCTTGAAAAAGATCCCCAAAAGAAAATTCCTGAAAATATTAGAGCCAGGTTCTAGGAATCCCCAGATCAAGGAGAAAGTATTCTAAGCTGCCAGGAAGAAACAATTTGAATATTGTAGAAACACAGTTAGGATAACCCAGGATCTAACAGCTTCTACATTAAGGGATTGAAGGGCCTGGAATATGATATTCTGGAGATCAAGGGAGCTTGGATTAAAACCAAGAATCACCTACTCAGCAAAATTGAACATAGTATTCCAGGGGAAAATATGGTCATTCAGTGATGTGGAGGACTTTCAAACATTCTTGCTGAAAAAACCAGAACTGAAAAGAAAGTTTGACACTCCAACACAAGAAGCATGAGAAGATAAACACAGAAAAGAAATCATAATGTACTTACCAAAGATGAACTATTTA
>CM053588.1:99864786-99903096 GCA_028646515.1 Pseudochirops corinnae
AAAATGTTCATTTGTTTGTACTTATGAAATGCAGAAAAATAAACTAAAAACATGAACAACTTAGCTAGATTAGATGACATCTGAAAAAGCGTTCTGTCAGTAAGTACTTTTAGAATAAAAGAAAATTACATGACTCACATGGACCTATGTCTATGCCATACATAATTTTCAAATGAACAGGTTGGGAGGGGAATCAATTTCATTAGGAATTTGATACTGTCGAGTTACATTATTTCTTGTTATGAATAAAAAACATCCTATCCAATTGTGTACATTCTGAAAGTATATAGTTCTTTTAAGAGACACAAAGCAAGACAATACAGGAGGTGAAATTACCATTGAAATTAGGGAATATAATAAGCACAGGATTCTTTAGAAACATAATCTGCACTAAAATTCTTGTATGCTGCCTAAAAGACTTTTAGTGCTATTCCCAGAGAAACATTGAGATGTGGAGACTCCCTTCCTCTTGCTATTGTGGTAACAGTTAAATTAATTTGTTGAAAATAACGTGGTTTATCCTTTATGATGAACTAGATTAGATTCTTTGAGAACCTGAACAGTGATTCTTATGGCAATGTGAAACACTTGATATTTTAGTGATACAAGCAACAGTTTTTCTCTTGCCACAAAGATAGACTGTACAAATCTGAATACAGCATTCATTTACTAAATACCTAATCTGTGCTAAGTATTTGGTACTAAATTCTGTTAATCTCTGTACTAAACACTGAGAGAAATGCAAAGTCAAGATTAAGTTTGGCCCACAAGGAATTTACAGTATAATGATGAATAATATAGCAATAAAGATAGTGGAAATAGACTTTTGTTAAAGCATCTACCATGTGTCAGACACAGGATACAATGACAGGAAAATGAAGCACTATATACATATATGTATTACAGAGTTAATAATAAATAATCATGTAAGCTTACCTTCTATTTAATCAATTATACTACCAAATGGGGTTATTTTATCTAGTTGTACACAACTACATAGGAAATTAAATCTAAATGATTGGTAGAGAGATAGAAATTCAATATTTATTTTGTGCTTTCTATGTGCCAGGAATTGTGCCAAGATCTAGAAATATAAATACAAGCAAATGAGACAGTCCCAGCCCTCAAGGATCTCCCAAACTTATTAGGGAAGACCACGTAGAAAAGAGATTTGGACAAAATGATACTGGAGGGGTGGAGACAAGATTTCTGGAGAATAGGTAGAAAAGTACAAAGAATGACCTCTCATGATATGGTCATTAAAGATAAGGACTCATTAATTAATTATCATTGATTTTAAAAGAGCATGAAAGAACTCCAGAAAAAGTAGGATGCTGAGGAGAAGGTCAATAAATCTGAAGAGTGAAAAACCTAGCTATCGGGTGAAAACCAGTTTCAGGCTATTTCTATCTGAATTCTATTGAAAAATATGAAAAGAATTAGATGGCGTTGATTATTCATGTGTATATAATTATTCATGTGTATATAATATTGTGAAGTTTCCAAAGTATCTTCTGCCTAACAGTCTTAGAAGTCAGTAAAGTTAACCACTTATAAATTGAAGTTCAATATGAGGTCTCAGAAAAAATTTACATTTTATGTTTTTAATCAAAGAGACACAGAGTCCAGGAAGGATTTTGAGAGTTGTAGCACATGTTGATGTATCTCAAATCCAAGGCCTCCTCTCAGATCCTACTTCCATTGCTCTTGTTGAAGCCCTCATTGCTCCCAGCCTGGACTACTCCACCAGTGCTCTAGCTAATACCATTCCATATACTCTCTCCATCCAATCTAACCTGCATCAGAAACTTGATCTACAGTCTTAAATTATGGCACTGCCGATTCTCACATTTCCTTCAATGTTTCTTCATCATTTAGCTATTAAATCCCAAACTCCTTAGCTTCATGTTCACATCCACTACCTTTCATGAGCTGACCTGTCTCCTTTGCAGGCAAATCTCATAGAATTGTACTATCCCATCCAGACTGAATTGTGGAGTCTATAAATGTGTAGTTATAAGAGACTGTCCATCTAACTTTCATCAGTTTCCTCATAATGTAAGGAAGTTTGGCTAGATCACTTATAAGGCCCCTTTTAATGCTATAATTCCATGTTTGTTTAGGATTCACTTTTATTATTAGTTTATGTCTTTTCAGTAACACAATTCAGTGTATAAGTAATGTATTAAGGACAGACAAAATCAAGGCCCAAAATTTAAATATGTTCATTCATTAAAATGAAAATGGAACGGGAATGGTTTATTGGGAGGGGAACAACAGCTCCCTTGCAAAATATAGGTGTATTTCTCCTGTTCATTTACATGGTGTGGCTCTTCTTTGTTAGGTGACTGACCTATTTGCCCTTCAGATGTGACCTTGTTTCAGTGGTAGTTGGATGAGTCACATTTGTAATACTTAGGCTATGTGAATCTTCAGACTGAATTACTCTTATAAAATGAAAATAGAAATAACAAAATCTATTTGGCTTCCTCAATTTTCTTTAGTATACATTGCTGTGTAGGGAGTAAGAATAACAGAGTAATGAATATAGGGATGGCTGGGTGATATACATGTGTATAAGTAATTCAAGTCCTTTCCAGTTTAGATTAAACTGAAACTATCAATCACTTGTTATTTTGTCATCATCATCATCACTATCATCATCTCTATCATCATCATCATCATTATCATCATTATTATTTTAATTTCCATTGCAATACAGTGTATCATTGTTTACTTATGTCTGACTCTTCATGACCCCATTTGAAATTTTCTTAGCAAAGACATTAGATTGGTTTGCCATTTCCTTCTCCAGCTCACTTTAGAGATGAGGAAACCAAGACAAACAGGGTTAAATGTCTTTCCCAAACAGCACAACTAGTAAATGTCCAAGGCCTCACTCGAACTCAGGAAGAAGAGTTTTCATGTCTCTAGGCCCAGCACTCCATTCATTTACTCACCTAACAATTCAACTAGGACTTTCTAAATGTGACTGAAAGACATATAGCTAAAATTCAACTCATAATAAAAGAGTGATAATGCTGATGGTGACGAGGACAATATGGCTCCCCAACTAATAATACATGATAATGTTAAAAGTAATTTACATTTATATCAAACACTATAGCTTATAAATACTTATGTATCTTGTTTTTGTCCATAAAGAAGCACAATAAGATAGATAGAACAATATGTGTCTCAGGCAAGATTTCAAGCTATGTTGGTGAAGGAAATCCCCATACCCGACAAGGTCATACATCCTTGACCTGTTAGTACAAAAAAATAGATGTCTTTCTTGCTCGTCTAGTTTGCTTTCCAGTATTGAATTGCAACTGAATCGAATTCCTATGTAGATTCCATCTCATGCTCACGCCCCTCAAAAAAAGAGAGAGAAAAACTATAACCTGCAGGTAAAAAATTCAGTGATGACTTCTCTGAACATATTCTAGGGCTGGCGCTCAAGCTTTTCTTGTTTGGTTTGGATTTTCCTACTTAGTTAGACTTTCCCAGAGTCTGTGCTTGGATGGTACAACTTTTAAATGCTCAATGTTATCTGTACACCATAGTGATGATCAATATTGGCAAGTATCTTGTTTTTATAACAGGCAGCTCTTATCTGACTTCAGTGACAACAGTTGACAACAGTTGACAGTTGACAACAACTCCAAATCAAATGAATATATAGTCATGCATTATTAAGATATTGTTGTCATATTTAAAATTCATTTCATCTTCTACATAAAACCTTACTGATCCCTGACTTGCTAGTGCCCTTCCCTCCAAAATTACTCTGCTCTCTTTGTTCTCTCTCTTTCTTTCTCTCTCTCTCTATATTATACACACACACACACACACACACACACACACATACACACACATACCCATACATATATGTACATATATACATACTTTATAACAGATACACACATGTGTGTATGTATGTGTGTTTAGAAGTTCTCAACTGAGCCCCCTAATCTGTGGAAACATTTGATGCTTCAAAGGGATCACATTTGGATCTCTGTTTTTAAGTATTTAGTACTTTCCAATGATAGAGTACTCCCTTGGTACTGTGATCACAACAATGGAACCCTTTGTCTAATAGAATTGTTGACTGAGCAAAAAAAAAAAATTACTTATTGAACTTGAAAGGCACAATTAACTTCCACTGTCACTCCCTCTCAGGCAGTGGGGAGAATTCCCTCCTGTTTTTGGTAGTAGGCAGCTATGGTAGCTACTCATAGATGAACAGCATAGGTGAGCCTAAGCCTGAGGCTTAAGGCCCTGGCTGATTTTTGTGCTTATGTTTCTTTTCCTTAGTATAGAAGACAAAACAATGACCCTGAGATGATTGTCTCTTCCCTTGGAGGCAACCTCATGAATCTTAGAGCTGTGGAAATCTTAAGTTCTTCAACTGGTACTACTAGATGGAGAAGGAAGGTTCTTACAGAAGAAAACCATGAGGAACTAATGGGAGTAAACTCTGGCCTGGTTGGAAGAAGACATGGGCCTTGAGGAAGTTGTTTGCATATTGCCAAAGTAGGTGGTAGAGATAGTGAAATAAACATCAGTAGGGGTGGCTAGGTGGCACAGTGAATAGAGCACCGGCCCTGGAGTCAGGGGGGCCTGAGTTCAAATCCAACATCAGACACTTAACACTTAATAGCTGTGTGACCTTGGGCAAGTCATTTTACCCCGACTGTCCTGCCTTCCCCCTCAAAAAAAAAAAACAACAACGAAATAAACATCAACACCCTGAGAGAGTATAAGAGCTATTACTGTTTATGGAACCTAATTTCAATCCTCATCAATGTAATACATTTGTATCTTGATACATTTGCTTTGTGCGGATGAATCATATAGCTACATTATATCTGATCTATCTCCTATGTTGAGCACTTTTTTCCTTCCTTTTTGAGAAGACACTCAGCTCAGCACAGTAGCTGGAACATAATAGGTGCTATATAATTGTTTATTCCCTTTATTACCTTCCTTTTCAATGAGGTTGAAGGATCCAGGAGAGAAATATTGACATGTTTGTTCTCTGGTGAAGATCTATTCCATATTTCCAACCCTCTGTCACCACACCCCTTTTTAAGCCACATCTGTCCATGTGTCTGCTTTTGTGACTTGAGTCTTTTCTGAAACAATCCATCTATGAAGATGAAAAATATTAAATGGATTAATGAGTGGGCTTGCTTTCAGTGGGCCTTCTTCTCACTCTCTTATCATATGAAATATTCAGGTATCATTCACCCCAGTCTAAATTCATTGACTAGTGGAGCTTTTAAACCAACACAAGACTATTTTACTGAGAATCTGAGCACTCTTTAAAGTTAAGATGTTCCATAAATTACTTGCCTCTATTTCTTTCCTTAAAGCAAAAGCATATCTTAGCTGCTGAGCCATCTCTTTCCCTGTGATTACAGCAGCTTTCTAGAAATCTAGTTAAGGCTGGATCATTGTTTGCTTACTAAGTAGTTGCTTCCTTGAGCCCTCCTATTTATTTAGGCATCTATTTCACACTTAAAACTCAAGCAAGGAAGCTATTGCAATTGTCTGGAAAACAAACACAATGAGTTGTCACCCTAATGCCTGCTTTCTAAGAACATTCCCTGGAATCGGTGAAAAAAAAACTATTGCTTTTCCAGCTGTGAGCAGTCCAGAGAAATATAGGCAGGGGAAGGGGGTGCCGTGAAGAGAATGCCCATGGTGGTATGAAACTAACATATACTTGAGACAAGCATTTGCCCAAAATCCTTTCATGGAAGGAACAAATAAAAGACTTTCAGAGATTAGGAAAGGTAGTGGATGAAGGTAGTAGATTGTGATACAAAGTAAATAGGGTCAGTAGGCAGTAGACTTGAACTTCCCTCCATATTTTACAATGTCACCATGGGTAAGGATTATGCCAATCACAGCAGCACACCTGAGGACTGCTGCTGTGAGTAATTTTAATGGTATATATCTCTATATCATCTATATCTGTATATCCATGCACACATATACCACATATATACATATATCTATATACATATACACATGCATATATGTGCACACATATGCATACACACATATATGCATGCACAAGCGAATGCATATGTGCACATCCATGGTAATGCATGCATTATGCATGCATACATACATACATATAAACAGACTTCTGTTTGAGAACATAGATTGACAGACAGGACTTCTGAGAAATTAACACAGATCAACAGAGGGATCACCAACATCACAAGCATTCTTTCTGTTAGGCCTCCTCACAAGCAAGTTCCCCTAGACCACTCATGTGTGCTTCTCTCTCTCAGCTCTGCTTCTCTATCTAATCTCCCTTCTTCCTCCAAGCTATACAGTATGTACTGTTTCCAATCAAAGACTCTTGATTCAATCAAAGGCAAGACTCAATCAAAGGTACTTGATTGGCTAAAACTCAATCCAGAAAAACAACAAAAAAATCCCCACTTTGCAAATTAGTTAAATCCTGTCTCTAAAATTCTCTGTTTCTTATTCAAGTTCCTTATATGCTAATTGAGAAGGTAGGAATAGCTCCTTTGTTCACTAAAATTCTATATACTTGTTTTAACACTGTTATTTAAGGTCCCTTGCATCTTTGACAGTTCTTTGTTCAAAAATTACTTTCAGCTCTAATGTTGTATTTCTTCAATCTTCAATTCTGGGGCCTTCCCTCTGTTAATTATTTCCTAATTATCTTGTAGATAACTTGTTTTGTATATGTTTGTTTGCATATTGTTTCTCTCATCAGTTTGCAAGTTTCTTGAAGGCAGGGATTGTCTTTTGACATCCCCAGCACTTAGCACAGTGCCTGGAATATAGTAGGAACCTAATCAATGTTTGTTGACAGATTGATGATCAGGGATGATTATCAGAAAATATTCATTTTCCTGAGAATTTTTGTAATTAAATCTCCTTCTCCACTTCAATATTTTGTATGGTAAGGACCCTTTCATTTCTAGCACTAGATTCTATATTCTGCCTTCCTATTTTGTAAAACATCTCCTGTCTCTGATGTTCTATCTAAATTATTTTCTGAAATCAGAAGCCTAACAATGTCTTACCCAATACTCAGCAAACTCCAGTGGCTCCCTATCAACACCAGGATCAAATATAAAATTTTCTGTTTGACTTTAAAATTCCTTTCTAACCTGGCCTCTTCCTATTTTACCAGTCTTCTTATACCTTTTATCTCATTACATATTCTATGACCCAGTAAAACTGACCTCACTGCAGTTCCTTGAAAAAAACATTCTGACTCCAGGCAGATTCTTTGACTATCCCCTGGGCCTGGAATTTTCTCCTTCCTCATCTGCACCAATAGATTCCCTGGCTTCCTTCAAGCTTCATCTAAATTCTGCCTTGTATAGGAAGCCTTTCTAGATCTCATGAAAATCTAATGCCTTCCCTCTGCTGATTATTTTCAATTTATCTTGGATGTAGTTCAATTGTATAGTTATTAATATTATTTGCCTGATTAGTCTGTGAAATTCTTGAGAAATGAAATTAGCATTTTCCTTTCTTTATATCCCCAGTGCTTAGCACCATTTCTAACAAATAGTAGGTGCTTAATAAACATTTGTTGACTATTGACTGTTCTAAGATGACTTGTACATCTAAATGTCTATTAATCAACTTTTCTCTAAATTTTTTGAAATCTGATCTTTGGACACTTATGACAAAATTCAGATATTGCCTAGTTCTTCTGTCTTCATCACAAATCTTAATATGGAATGGCCAGTGTTCTACAGCAAATAGTTAATTATAGCTGAACATTCAGTCCCAAATTGAATGCTTCATTGTTAGTTCTCCCATATTTTGGAGTATGAGATTATCTTTCAAGTAAGTCAAAAATTTAGGAGCTGCGCTTTTTTTTGTCAGTGAAAAAGTTTTGGCAGGTGCTTAGATAATTGAATCCTACCCTTACTACTGGAAAATCCCTCTATGCCAGGCTTATGATCTGTATAACACTTTCTCTATCTGTTTCTTCTTACTGCCCAGATGATCTGTAATATATTCTGATGACAATATCACTACTTTCTTTCTTTTTTGTTTTTGGCTTATGTTTATCTTCTTTCAATTCTTCACTTTTTTTTTCCTATTATTTATAGTTTCTAGACCCTGGAGTTTTGCACATGACTATTCCTTTTTCCTTAAATATATATTCTTATCTATCATCTTTTGAATAAAAAGTTGCCTTCAAGAGTCATATTCCAATCATGGCTTTCATGCCATTAAATCATCTTAAGGCCCAGGAGTTCAAAATTACTTCTTTACATTGTGATTCTTAGTTATCTCTCTCTTAACCTTGCTTGATATACCTACAATTTCAGGGGGATTGTCAGCTGAAACCTTGATTTTTATTGCTTGTTCTTGTATTTTCTTCCTTGTTTTTGTAAAATTATCTCACTTCTTCCTATAGTGTATTTTCAATAGTATCTGGTTTGATAAATATACATAGATTTACTGCGGTGCATTTGTGTATTTCTATATCAGTTGTTTGAGATGCCATCTAGCTCTGACTCTTATATTCAAAGTCCAATTCCATCTATAGCATTATATTAATATATGCAGAGAGATGAGTAGGCTGAGTGAAGGAAGGAAACTGTTCTGGTCATAGGGGATGGTCAGAGAGAATGCTCTGAGCTGAGATTTGAAAGGTCTTGTTTGTGGAATAGCCATAAGACCAGTGTTACTAGATGGAAGAATATGTGTTGGGGAGGAAGGTATAAGAAGACAGGAAATGTATGAGTGGCAAGTTAATGAAGGGCTTTGAATACTAAACAGAGCATTTTGTATTTGCTCCTGGAGGAAATAGGAAGCCAAAGAAATTTCATGAGTGAGGGTAGGGGGTTGTCCTCTGATGATACCTGTGTTTCAGGAAAATCAGTTTAGTGGCTGAATGGAAGATGGATTGGAGTGGGGACAGACTAGAAGAAGGTAGAACCACCTGTAGGCTACTCTAATAATCCATGTGGGAGGAAATAAGGTCTTGCCCTAGTGTGGTGGCAATGTCAGAGGGGAGAAAAGGGAGTATTTGAGAAATGTTGCAAAGGTGAAATAAGAAGGCCTTGGCAACAGTTTGGATTTGAGGGGTAACAGATAGTGAGGGATTCAGGATGACTCCTGAGTTGTGAGCCTGATGGACTGGATGATAGTGCTGTCTTCTACAGTAATAGGGAAGGTAGGAGGGTGTGTGAGAGTTTAACGGAAAAGACAATGGCTTCCATTTTGGATATATTGAGTTTCAGATGTCTATTGGACATTCAGTTTGAGACATCTGAAAGACAGTTACAGATGTAAGTTTTGAGTTTATTAGAGAAACTGGGCAGCATAATCAGATGTGAGAATCAACAGCATAGAGATGGTACTTAAATGCATGAGAGTTTATGAGATCACCGAGTGCAGGTGTATAGAGGGAGAAGAGAAGAGAGCCCAAGACAGAATTCTGAGGGATACCATCCATGGGTATAGGGAGTGATCTGAAGGAGAATTCGGAGAAGGAACCATCAGATAGGTAAGATGAAAATAAGACACCGGTGCCCCAAATGTCTAGAAAGAGGAGAGTATCAAGAATGAGAGAATGATCAGTGGTGTCATAGGCCACAAAGAAATCAAAAAGAATGAAAATTGAGAAAAGATTAATGGATTTGGCAAGTAAAAAATCATTAGGATCTTTGGAGAGAGAAGTTTCAGTGGAATGATAAAGCTGAAGAACAGTTATAAGGGGTTAAGAAAAAACTGGGAGAAGAAAAAGTACAGGCACTTATTATACATAGTCTTTCTAAGGAATTTAGCTAAAAAGGCAGAAGAAATACAGAATGATAGTTAGCAGGGATAGAAGGATCAACTACATGTTTATTTTTTTTAACTTTTGTTTATTTATTTATTTTTTAATTTTTGGTTTACATCATTGATTTCCACAAGATTTTGAGTTACAAATTTTCTCCCCATCTTTCCCCTACCTACCACCCTAAAATAGCAATCTCACTGTATACCCCATCCACCAATCTGTTCTCTCCTATTTCCTCTGACCATGATCAGATCCAGGCAGCTCAAGGAAAGAGCACTTAGCCTCTCAATGATAGCTTGGCCCTACTGCATCTGCAGGCCAGGAGCTTCTGAAGTAGCCACATGGAGGTGGCTGCAGGGTCACCACTTCAGACTGCTTCCAGCTCTGGAGGCAGTTTGGCCAGACCGTCTCCCCCAAATTTAACCAAGTTCCACTGACCTTTTCCCTTTGTCCTTCACTCTTATGGGTTGGTGATTCTGGAAATCGCCACAGCTGCTGATGATCCACTCTCCTAAACGCTACAGCAGTGGCTTCTCCTGGATGCCCTGGGGCTGAAACCCCATGGAGCTGGGTTCTGCTTCCAGCATGCTACAATGACTGCTTTCAGCAGGAGCTTTGTTATTCCATCATTTTTGTGGAGTCTGGAGCTCTAAAATTTGTTTAAAGTCATATTTTATAGGTATTTGAGGTGGTATTGGGGGGAGCTTGCGGAGTTCTCCTGTTTCTACATAGCCATCTTGACCCTGCCCCTGATCATGCTCATCTTACAGATGGGGAAACTGAGTTTCAGAAAGTTAAGCACTTTGAAAAGTGTCTTACACAAAGTAGGCTTTCAATAAATACTTCTCAAGTGTTTGGTTGACTCACCAAGCTACTAAATAGCAGAGTTGGGATTTCTCAACTACATTTTTAGAAATTATTATTGTTTGTTTTTTTTTTCAGGATTTTGAACACATGGGCATATTTGTAAGCAGTAGGAAATGAGTCGATAGACAGAGATTGAAAATAAATGAAAAATTGAAGAGGACAGAAAAGACATTCTGCTGGAAGAGATGTTACTGACATGTATCACTTGAACAAGTAAAGGAGATAGCTTTAGTAAGGAGCATGATCACTTTATTATGTGGGACAGGGGTAAAGGAAGAGAAAGCAGTAGAAGGCACCTAAGTGATAAATGAGAAAAATGTTAGGAAATGGAGTTTTTACAATGAATTGCCCCATTTTTGTCCATAAAATATGAGCCAAGATTGTCAGCCAAAAGCTGGGGGAGGGAAAACCATGGGCAGTTTGAGGAGGGATGAAAAAGTTTGTAAGAGGGGGACAGAGCCAAGATAGTGGCAAAGAAGCAGGAAAATTCTGTGAGCTCCCCCCATAATCACCTCAAATACGTATAAAATGCAACTCTAAACAAATTTTAGAACAGCAGAACCCACAAAATGACAGAGAGAAACAAATCTTGTGCTGAAGGCAGCCCGGCAGGCAGACAGGAAGGGTTCATCACAGCATGTTCAGAGCCAAGCCCAGCCAACCTTGAGCCTGTGGGTAAGATATATAGGCACTGGAGTAGGGAAATCCATCTTGCCCTACCATAAAGTCAGATTGGCAATTGGGGAGGATATAGGAGAGAACAAATTGGGGGAGGGTATATACTGTTGGATTGCTGTTTTGGGGTGGTGGGTAGGGGAAAGATGGGGAGAAAATTTGTAACTCAAAATCTTGTGGAAGTGAATGATGTAAATTAAAAATAAACATAAAATTTTATTAAAAAAAGAAAAAAGTTTGTAAGAATCAGTATGGAGAGTGGCATAGTGAGTTTGATAAGGGAGGTAAGGTAGGCTTCCCTAGCAGCATTGAGGGCCCAGTTAAGGTATGTAACATAAATTTATAGTGAACCCAGACAGGATGGTTGCATGATTTCCTCTATCTTCATGAACAATACATATGTATGAGTGAAGGTGATGAATAGTGGAAGTGATCCAAGACTGAGACTTAGCTAGGCATAATCAGCAATATGTTAAAGGGGAAAGGGATTCAAGAGATGAGGACAGTGTAAAGTTGAATTGCTTTACTAAGGAGTCAAGCTTGGAGAAGTAGCTAGAACAAGGGAAATGGTCTGAAAGAGAATTGAGGGATCAAAGGAAGTGGAAGTCCTTATGTTTATGAAGAGTAGAATTACATGAGGAGAGGCAGAGGGAGAGAAGTAAAGTCATTAGATTGTGGTCACATAAGGACATTTCTGAAATTTTAATTCTGTAGTACATGGCAAGATCAAGGGTATGAACAGCTTTGTGTGGCTTATGGTTGCCACACACAAAGGAATAGTTCATGGGAGTTGAGTAGAATAAGAAACTGAGTAGTTAGGTTGAGGGGGAATAAATATGTATGCTAAAGTCACCTACTATGAGGACAAGAATTGGGGAGGAGAGAAAAGTTGTTAAAAAAAAAAAAGGGTGATCTGAGAGTCTGTAGAAAATAGCTACCAAGATTTCAGTAGGTGGTAGATGGGAATGATATGAACCTCCAAAGAAGAGAAGGTTGGTGAGAGGAGAAGAGGAAGAAACTGGAAATGGCAATGGGGAACAAGGAGTATGCCAACTCTTCTATGTCAGCTAATAAGTTTAGGAGAGTTAGTGAAGGTACAAGCAGTACTACAAAGACTGGTCAGGGAAGCTGTGTCATCAGTAGGAAACATGGTTTTAGTAAGAGTTATTAGATAGAAGAATTGGGAGAGGAAAAGAATTAAGATAAAGGGAAGTTTGTTTTCCCAGAAAAGAAGCATTCCATGGAAGGACAGGATGGAATTAAGATGAACATCTGGGATCTCAGGGGTAAGGGGTATGGGAATGAAGAAATAGGTGTCAGGAGGTATGGGATGGGGTTCGAATGATGACCTTCAGGAGTTTAGTCTTTGGGATATGAAAAATATGACCTGGTATGAGAATATTCATCATTACACTCAAAGGACTGGCACAGCAGGAATTGGGAGACCTGAAGTCAAAGGCAGGGTTGTTCTTCTTCTCACTGAAGGTTCTCTATAATATCTCAGTTGGGCGATTGCACTTAAATCAGAAGGTGGAAGATGTCTGGTGTTGCTATAGAGGAAATAATTGCCTTAAGGCAAATATAAGATGCTGCCTGGCCCTAAAAACCTTTCCTCAGGAGATAAGTAATATGCTCATGGTTTGAAATCTTCTTACCTAAAGAGACTAGATATAAGGTGACAGCAACAGTAAGTCTGAACCTTAAAAATGTAAAAAATAAAAAAAATTCAAATTGCAAATATGACATTTCCATTATGGGAACATTAGAGAACAAGTATGCTGGTAAAAGGAACATACAGCATGTAGCTCCTCCAACTTTCCCCTGCCCTCATTCAAACAATAGAAAAAGGGACTCAACCAAGCCTAGGATAGCACTGGAGTCCACCTAGCTCACAGATGAATAGAACTGTAATAAAGCACAATTTTCCTCAGAAATTGAAAAAAAATTCAGTGAATGGTAAATTGGGGTTACAGTGTGTGCATTGCAAAGTAATAGTTATTTGAGCATTGAATTCACCCAAAGGAAAATTTGAAAATGATGAAGTGCATTCAGACAAGAAACTAGAAATCTGGGAAAGGTGAAGAGGGGAAGAGGGGACTCCAACAAACTTATTGTCCATTGAAAGCAAATATAATGGCCAAGGAATTACTGGGTTTGGTGATGTGGAAGTGAGAGATAAGGTAAGGTGCCACTGATGATTTTTTTGATTTTTTGTTAAGTAGTTATACTGTCTTTGTCTCCTAAAAGATGACATTCTCAAAGGGGACAACTGAAAAAAAAAATCAGAAATTAACAGCCTGTGACGAACTTTGCACTTCAGCTTATCGGCTGTCAGACCCTCCACTAGCAAGGCAACAAATAACGTATATCCCAAATTCCCAAAACCCTGCATTAAAAAAAGAAATGATTTTCCTCCTTTGTGTCTCCTGGTACTATGTCTAAAATTAATTCACTGTTTGAAGACAATTGAGTGATTGCAAAAAGATTTCAAAATGAAGGTGCTTCAATATCTTGTTGTTGTTGTTATTACTCTTATAATGATGACCCTAAACTTTGGACTGGATTTTGATACCCTGAAACACAAAATCACAAGTAAGACAGATTCTTTTTTTTTCCTCAACTCATATTTGCTTTATTTTTCTTTTCTTTTTTTTTTTGGAGGATTGTCAACCTTATCCCTTTGTTATCCCCCTCCAATTAATTAAGATTCAAATTAAGCAAACATTTATTTAGGGCCAACTATATGTCAAGCTCCATGTTAAGCCTTGAAGATTGAAATATGGAGAACATAATTGCAGTTTCTAACAGGGGGATCAGACATAAAATTAGATGAATCACTGCATAAAGCTTCAAGATTTACATAATATTCTCATCACAACAACCACATAAAGGAAGGTGAGGATATGATTAGCCCCAATTTATAAATGAGGAAACTGAGTCTCAGAGAGGTTAAAAGACTTGCCCAGATAGACACAAGTAAATGATGGAACCAGGTATCCTGACTCTAAATATATTCAAATAGTGATAATGTAAGTGAAATGTAATAAGTCTGCAGGAGGTCAAATGTAATGATATAGAAAATGTGATCAGAGAGGGGCCTAAGTTCATTTATAGCTGAAAGCAACTAGAATGTCTTTATTAAATACAATTCACATAGCTAAGATAGGAAAGAAAGTGATAATTTTTTGGTGAATGTATGAAAGGAGGCTGGTTCAAGCATGAGCAAAGGATTAAACAATTTAATTAAATTCAGTAATCATTTATTAAGCACCTGCTATGTACAAGGTACTATGCTGTAATGCCAAGCAAAGACAACTTCCAAGTTTCGGATTTCCAGCATAGCAAACCCCATTTATTCAGCAAACATTCACAAAACAGAGAAAGTCAAAATACAGTGTAATTCGTCCATTTAGGAAGTAAGTTCTCAAATCAATTGCAAAGTATCAAGGTCCAAATATCCCACCCCTGGCTAGTACATTACTCAAAGTAGCCCACTCCTGGGCAGTACATTTAGACAGTCAACAAAGTTTCTCCTCTCAAATGGAGATTAGTCTCCAATCATAAACAATTATCAATTTAACAATTGATTAACAAACAATTATCATAAACAATCATCTGGTCTATCACAGAGCACAAAAAACTCAAAGGCTCCCCATCCCTGAATCTCAAAAGGGGCAGGAGAGCACAAAAGGCCATCCACCCTTAAGTTACAACAAGTTACAACAAGGTTAAGCTCAGTATTGAATACCCAAGGAAAGGCCCTTCTTTCATCTTCACTCAAGGCAAGCCCTCAACAATCTCAGTTCCTGGGGAGACAAGGCTCAACAAAGCCATAGCCAGTGTCCTCATCAAGTCACTCTCTGCCTGTAGAACAGTCCCAGAACCCCTGAAAACATCAGCAAGTCCCTCTTCCAGGATTTCTGTAAACATACAACAGGAAAATCCTCCTTGAGGGCTTCTGAACCAACAGCAAGGTTCCAGGACCTCTACAACAGCAGCATTGTCCTTCACCAGCAGGTGAATCTGGCAAAACAACATCAAAACCAACAGACAAAATAATGGCATCACAGCCATGACTCCTCAGTTCTTGGCAGCTCAGGGTGGCAGTTCTCAAAAGTCCTGGGCAGCTCCAATGGGCTCTCAGCAGTCTTTCTCTCAGCAACTCAGGCTCCATGATATTGGATACTGCTCTCCCAAAAGTCTTTCTGGCCTTCTCTAGGCTTGGGCCTCTCTCCCAATTCACAGCTCCTCCCAGTTCAGCCCTTTCTCTTCACATCAACAAGTCCCTCCCACAAGCGGGATTCACAAGCTCTGGGTTTTAACACTCAACCCCCAAACCAAGCCAATACAAGGGCATCTCCAAATTCTATTACCATTACATATGTTAAGTTCTGGGGATAAAAAATAAGGAAAAAAAAAAGATACAGTTCCTGCTTCAAAAGAACTTACAGTCTAGTGGAAAAAGACAAAATGATGCTGAAAAGCAGAGGCATCATATTCCATGGAGTAAAAGCGAAGCAAACATTGCTGATGATGTTAAAGAGGAAAGGTGTACATGTGTAAGGGAGCAGAGTAAGAATTGCTAGCTGGTCAAATAGAATAAAGTATATGTAGAAAAGGTGAAAAAGACCATGAAAAGCCTAGAAAGGTACTTTGGGATTACACTGGCAGATTTGAAGACTTGAAGAATTCAACATAAAAAGTCATACAGTACCTGCTTTGTTCAAAGAAACAAAGGTGAAAAAATAACAGTCCCTTCCCTCAGAGTTCTTTGCCTTCTGTCTTGTAAGCAATGGTGAGTCTCTGAAGATTTTAAGCAGGGGAATAATGAGATCAGAATTGCAGTACAGTAGAAAAAGCCCTAACTTTAGAATGAAAGCACAGATTCAAAATCTTGTTGCTTTTGTCCTTCTTTCTCAAAGAGGACCATGACATCAGGGAAAGGATGACATGACTTGCAGTTGACTTGGATTTGAGTGAGGGAGGACTGTGCAAGGTCACCATCTTCACTTTCTCCTTCATAGACATCTGTATCCAGTGGCCAGATATTCTTCAGGAGTACTGGAGATGGCCCAGGATGCATTGGGAGACCTTGGCCCTTGTAAGCTAAGGTCTTTTCAGGTTCTTATTTTGAGTGAGGTAGCACCATTCAGTGAATAGGCCTCTTTAAGAATAAAGGGGCAGCTAGGTAGTGTAGTGAATAGAACACCAACCTTGACGTCAGGAGGACCTCAGTTCAAATCCAGCCTCAGAAACTTGACACTTAACCAGCTGGGTGACCTTGGGCAAGTCACTTAATCCCAACTATCTTGCCTTACCCTCTCAAAAAAGAAAAGAAGAATTTAATCAAGGGGTGAACCTTTTAGGGACGTATTGTTCAATCTATGAGCTGCAGAGTGAATTTCTTTCAGAAAGAAATCTAGCCAGTCAAATAGTCCAAAGGAAAAAAGACGGCCTTTATCTCTCAAAATGTACTATCCTCTGGGCAGAGCACCCCCAGATTAAAATGGAAAGGAAATGGAGAGAGAGAGGGCTGGGGAGAGGGAGAGGGAGAGGACATCAGGTTCAAGGCCCACCTCTGAATTACCTTGTATTAACTGAAATTACTAGGTTTCGAATTTCTCATTTTAAATTAGACTGTTTTCAAGCCAAGCAGGAGAAGCTTTCCAGAAGAATGCTATTGTGCACAGCTTTCAAGATTGTGATTATGCAATATAGTGAACACTCTATTTATTCAATAACAAATCATATCAAAACATTCACAAAAATCAAAATACACCATTCAAAATATTATAACTTATCACAGAAAATCAAAATATAGCATTCACAGCAACCTATCACTAAAATGGCCACATAGTTTTCACTACAGTTATCACATAGTTTTGAACAAAATACAGTGGTACCTTGACTTATGAGTTTAATTCATTCTGTTCCTGAGCTCAATTTGCTCATATATCAAATCAATTTTCCCCATTGATATTAATTGAAATGTCATTAATCTGTTTCAACCCCCAAAATGCCACCCCATTATTATTTTTTGTTACATGTTTTTAAATAAGAAAAAGTATTAAAAAAGGAAAAGTATAAATAACAAATTTTGTATGAAAACATAATAAAAGAGAATGTAAAGAAATAAACTGGTTTTATAAGGTGTATACTTACCTTGGATGTCAGACAACTTGAGCTAACAGAAGATACTGGCAGAGGTGGAGGGTGGAGGAGATAGATGGAGGAGATTAGAGGAACTTTGTTTCATGCTCTTTTGGTTACTTTCATTTGCTTACTCACTATGCTGCTAATTCTACACTTTATCACTGAACTTAATTGCTACAATATCTTTTTTTTACTTTTGCTTAATTTAATTTTCTTCACTGGCAAGGTAAAAACATGGACTGAATGACTGAGGAGTGGGATGCTGGGTGGGCCTTTGGGTTGTGGCGTTTGCTATGCCAACTAGCGGTGGCTCATACCTCAAATTTTGGCTCACAATTCAAAGCAAAAAGTCGACCAAGTGACAACTCGTATCTCAGAAATCTCATAAGTTGGTGCACTTGTATGTCAAGGTACCACTGTATAATCATTTAGTCAATCAATCACTTAGTAACTCAATCATTCAATCAACTCAATCATTCAATCAACTCAAGGAGGCTTGCCTCCTTAAGGGTCACAAAATACAAAAGTCAATGTTCTCCACTCATGGGGCACACCAAGTTACAATATCAGTCAGTATTCAGTATCCATGGAGAAATCTCTTCATCTTGACCAGACATAGGCTCTCAGATTACCTGGATCTGCTTCTATGGTCCCAGCTCCTACCTGGATTCACCAAACTGTCACCTGGGTTCAAAGGCCGACAGTTCCCAGCTCCTTGTCCAGCTCTCTGTGCAGTCCTTATTCCACAGTGAAGCTCACAGTGTCAGTCCACCTTAAATCCTTCAAAGTCTCTATCCTTGAGAAGTCAAGGCTTAACAAAACCCCAAACAGACAAAATACCAGCATCACAGTCATGCTTCCTCAGTCTTCTGTAGCTCTGGCTGGTCCTCAGACTCAGCAGAAGTTTCAGCTAGTCAAAATCACTTCATCCAGGTTCTCAAAATAAAAATCATTATCTCTTCCTCAGCCTCCAGAACCTGGCTCCAAGAAGAACTGAAACTCCAGCTGGTGCTTACCCTTACATACCTATTAGCTCCTCCCTGTTCTGCCCCTTCCTGTTACATCAGCAACTTCCCATTATGTCAGCAGCAGGACCTAATTAATTTCAAACTAGGTGCTAAGTACCTGTTAGCTTTGCCAATACAAAGAGATCAAATTACATTACTGTTTCAACTATTAGACTAGATAACCTTCTGATATCCCTTTCAACTTTAAATCTATGATCCTATGATTCTGAAATTATTCCCAGAACTTAAATTTCTCAAGGAACCAAATAAACAACATTATTTTTCTATGTTGTAAATATGTAGTAGTATTGTACTAGGTGCTTTACGAATAGAATCTCATTTGATCTTCACAGGCATCCTGGGAGGTAGATGGTATTATTATTCCCATTTTGTTGTTGAGTAACCTAGGAAAAACAGAGATACCCCAGCTTTTCAGTATTGTTTTGTATATTGTCTTCCTCCATTTGACCATAAATTATTTTGCAGCAGGAACTGGACCTTTTTTTTTCTTATTTTTATCCCCAGAACTTAGCACAGTGCCTTGCACACAGCAGGTGCTTAATAATTGTTCACTGAATTTTACTTAATTTTGCCTAGGGTCATACAGCTAGTAAGTGTCTAAAATAAAATCTAAATTCAGAATTCATGACCTGAGTTCATTAGTACTGCCTAGCTCTTCTTCAGCCATAAACCTTGTGACTTAATTATTTGTGTATATGTTGTTTTCCTTACCCATATCCTCATTAGATGTAAAGAACAGGGTCTATGTCACTTTCCATCTGTGTATATCTAAAGCCTCTCATGGTACCTTACACATAGCTAGGACAAAATCAATGTTAGTAGTTTAAACAAATGAGTTGGACTGAAGCTTAAGGGATACATTTAAGAGGGGAAAGATAAGAGAAAAGAAGCTCGTATGATAATTATTTCATGTATTTTTCGAAGTTGTGAACACCTGAATTAAACAAGCGTTAGTAGAAAGGGAAAGAAGAACACAGAAGAATTGCAAAGGTAGAATTGACAAGACTTATTAATAGATTTTTTTTGTGACAGAAAAGGCAAAAAAAAGATGGCTTTGAGCTTTTAAAGTTAGGTGAATAGGGGAATGGTGTTGCCATTAAGAGAAACAGGAAAGTTCAAAGGAAAGAAAATTTTGAAGGGCAAATATAATTTGATTTTGGTTTTGTTTTGTTTTGATTTTTTTTTTCCAGACAAGCTGGATTTAGTTTTAAGTACCATATCTAAGCAGAACTATCTAGTAGTTATAGAAATATGTGACTCACACTCATAGGAGAGAACAGGGCTGAGGATATAGGAGAAAGGATATTCGCTAATGTCCTCCTATATGTGAGACATTGTGTGAAATACTTTACACATTTTATCTCACTTGATCCTCACACTCTAGGAGGTAGGTATTATTATTATTATCCTTATTTAAAAGTTTATAATTGAGGTCACACTATCTTATAAGATCACCAAAGGACTTGTAAGGTCAGAGGCCAGGGAGTTACCTACGATTGAGTGCTATAGGACAAAGAAAAATCAGGAAGGGAGAATAAGTTGGCATACTCAATCATTCAACAAATATTTACAAAGCACCAATTATGTGATCACCATTTATGTAAGGTGGTAGGTTCTAGGGATATAAGAAAATAACTAAAATAATCTCAACCTTCTCCCTTTCCCCTCCTATTTCCCTATTAAGTCAGATGTCTTTACCCAACTGAGTGTGTATAAATATTCTTCTCTATCTGAAACAATTCCAATGAGAATGAGGTTCAAGAATTGCCCCCCCATTACCCCCTCTATTCTAAAAGTTCTTTCTTACATGCCTCTTTTATGTGAGAAAAATGTTCATGTTCTACCTCTCCCTTCCTCCTTCTCCCAGGGCATCTCTCTTTCTTACCCTTCCGTTCTTTTTTTGGAGATCACCACAACAGAATAGACTCATACTCCCATTCTCTGTCTATGAAGACTGTTTTTTTTTTTCTAGCTACCCTAAAATGATAAAGTTCTTAGGAGTTACATATATCATCTTCCCCTATAGGAATATAAACAGTTTAACCTTAGTGAATCCCTTCTGATTTCTCTTTCATGTTTACATTTTTCATTTCTCTAGTCTTGTATTTGAATGTCAAATTCTCTATATAGCTCTGTCTTTTTATCAAATATGCTTGAACATTCTCTATTTTATTAAATACCAATTTTTCCTCTTGAAGGATTATACTAAGTAGGTTTTTTTTCTTTTTTATTGATTTTATTAAATATTTTCCAATTATTTGGAAAAATTCATGATTTTTTTTTTCATTTTGAGTTTAAAATTCTTTCCCTCTCCTTCTCTTTGAGAAGATGCATCATTTTACACTAATTATATATGGGAAGTTATGCAAAGCATTTCCATATTAGCGATGTTGCAAAAGAAAACATAAGCAAGGTAAATAAAAATAAAAGACGTTTTTTTAAAAGTGTTCTTCATTCTGCATTTGGAGTTCATCAGTTCTCTTTTAGAGGTGGGTATGTTGGACTTGTCTTAGATCATTGTAAAAGAGATGGTTTGCTTTTCCCAAAGAAAAGCTATAGGATTAGGTTAACTACAAAGATCTCTGATAGGGCAGATAGATGGAGCAGTGGATAGAAGACAGGACCTGGAGTGAGGAAAACTCATCTTCTTAAATTCAAATCTGGCCTCAGACATTTACTCCTTACTACCCTGGCCAAGTCACTTAACCCTGTTTGTGTCTATTTCATCCTCTATGAAACGAGCTGGAGCAGGAAACCACTTCAGTGTCTTTGCCAAGAAAATTCCAAATGGGGTCATGAAGAGCTGGACATGACTAAAAATAACTGAACAATGGATATATTAGTAACAAAATTGGAAAAGATGGTGGATAAGGAAGAGAGCAAACATTTATTGAGTGCCTGATGCATTCCAAGCACTAGACTTTACCTTTTACAAATATTATCTCATTTGATCATCACAACCCTGGGAGGTAAAAACACCCTTTCCCACATTTCCTTGTTGAGGAAACATAGACTGATAAGAATAAGGGTCTTGTCCAGGGTCCCATAGCTGGTAAGTATCTGAGAGTGGATATATGTCAGAGAGGGTGGCAGGGCATGTGTCCGGAGTAAAATATGTTACAAAACAGAAGACAGGAGACACGAGCAAGGACAGGATAACAAACACTGACATTAACTGACAAGAAGGAAAGAGGAGAACTGTGAAAAGAATATTAGCTATGACAATCAAGAGATCATCAGTGACCTTGGAGAATTAAAACCAGAATGTAATAGATAGAAAGAGGGAGAGGGAGAAAACACGACATTTATGCTAGCCTTTCTAGGGTTTGACACTGCAAGGAAAGCATTACAGTATCTTGAGGGGTCAACAGAGTCACCAGAATCTAAAGAAAAAAAATAAAAACATAAAACAACATTTCATATTTTCTTTGTCATTTAGTGAACCATAGATTGATGAAAATCCGCCACTTGAATTTCCAACAAGTCTGTGAAATTGTTCATTCTTTTAGCCGTTTTTTTGTCACTTTCAGTTTTATTGATGGGCTTTGTTTTTACAGTACATACATTTACAGATTATTCCCACTTTGCAAGAGTTCTCTTTTAACAAGGCAAAACAATTAAGTAAAACAAATAACATAACAATCTCATCCAAAGTACATAAAATATTTCACATCTGGAGTACCTCCCCCAACTCTCTATTTTCAAAATGAATAGGCATTTATTTTTTTTCCCCCTCACCCCCACATCATTAAAAAACATCCTTATAACAAACATGCATAGTCAAACAAAATAATTACCCCCAATCTAATCTTTATTTTTAACTGAATGCAAAGCCCATCAGGAGGTCTTTTCTTATTGAAACAAGTCTTCCGTATTCCTTGACACTCAACTAACTCATTTATTATCTTAATATACATTAATTTTATAGATGTTTATTCAGGGAAGGGAATGCATTTATCCTCACATGAAAAAGTGCCATAGCAAATAGCAAATCATTTCTGATTCTTAGTCTTCATTTGTAAAATGAGAGAAATGAACTGCATAATCTTCTGCATTTAAATTGTTTTTCTTCTTTAGAAAAACTGTTACTGGTAGTGTTTCTTTTTATATCACCATCATTTACTAATGCCTCCTCTTTCCTCTCCTACTCATGGAGCCATCCCTCACAATAAATGATGAAAATGTAAAGAAAAATACAAAAATAAAAATAAAATCAGGAAAACTAATACATCAAACCTTTCTGACAATGTTTGTAAAATTCCAGAGCTAGTCTCCACCCCTACTACTGTTTTCTTTGACATTATTTTGTTGTAGGGTGTCATATAGATAGATAGATAGATAGATAGATAGATAGATAGATAGATATAGATATAGATATAGATATAGATATAGATATAGATATAGTTTTCTTCGGTTTCTTTAGGCATTCTGCATAAATTCAAAAGTGTCATGAAGGCCACAGAAGCTTAATAATAACATAACTCGTATTCAGGAGGCTGAGCTCACAAAGGTCTCCATATGGCAAACCATTCTAGTATTTTTGCCAGGAAAACCCCAAATTAAGTCACAAAGAGTTCTACACGTCTGAAAAACAATAGTAACAAAAGATATTGGAAAGCAGATGCAGGACATTTATTTTGGGAGATGGTGTTGAGGTACAAGAGTAAAGGTCATTTTTAGTGCTCCTAAATTCATACCATTATAAATCATAAAAGTAATAGAATGTCAGGGCTAGATAGCACCTAAGACGATAGGGAGGTACAGCAGTCAGTCAGTCAGCAAACATTAATTAACACAAACCATGGACTAGGTAGGGACTCTGTTAAACATGTGTGAAAGATGGATGGAAGACCCAAAGAAAGCAAAAAACACATTTCCTTCCCTCAAGGAGTTCCCATTTTAATAGTAGATATAAGCATTGCAAATATCTGCATGTACAAGATATCTAAAGGATGAATAGGAAGTAATTTCAGAATGAAAACATCAAATATAGTGGGTGTATATGGATGTGCGTGTGTGTGTGTGTGTGTGTGTGTGTGTGTGTGTGTGTAGCACAGCTTTAAATGAAACCTCAGAGTCAGGAGGCAAAGATGATGAAGGAGAACATGTCAATGATATGAAAAAAACCTATTAAAAAAAAAAGAAGGATATGAAGTATAGTGTACCAGGAACTGCAAAAAGGCCAATATTGTTAGACTGTGGAATATTTGAATGAGACAAAAGTAAAGTAGAAGTAAGAAAGTGTTTTGTTGTAAAAGGTTTTCAAAACCAAGCATAACATTTTATATTTTATTCTGGTCAGAGCCGTGGGAACTTAGTGATCAAGAGGTTGGCGAAATCTAACCTGCACTTTAAAAAATTACTTGGACAGATACATGGAATATGGATTAAATAAAGAGACTTGAAGTAGGGAGATCATATAATAGCCTGTGGTAACATCCTAGATATGGAATAATGAAAGTCTGCTTCAAGATGATGACTCTATGAATGGGGAGAAGGAGACATATATAAGAGATGTTGTGACAAGAGCAACAGCAAAACTTGCAAACAGATTGAATTGAGTGTGACTGTGAAAGAAGAGCTGAGGATGATTCCAAGGTTGTGATCCCAAATGACAGGGAAAAATAGTGAAATCCTAGAAAGTAAAAGTGGAAAGAGAAAGAGGAAATAGCATTGGAGGAAAATATGAATGCTTCTTTGGGCACGTTAAGTTTCAGATGTCCACAGAATGCCCAATTTGAGATATCAAAAAAAAACAATTTGTCATGGGAGACTAGAGCTCAGGAGAGATGTTAGGGCTATATATAGAGATCTGAGAATGAAACCTGTGTAGACTGTAGTTAAACTCTAAGGAGCTGATGATATCATCAAAAAAGATAATGTAGAAAGAGAAGAGAAAAGGACCCAGAACAGAGCTTCTGTTTGTACCCATGATTGTACCCATAACCTGGATAAAGATCCAGCAAAGGAGATGGAACCTGTAGTACCAATGCAACATTCACAGCACTGATAGCAACTATGACTATGCCGGCACAGTTCAGAATTGCAAAATATAACAATCTCCATATAGAAGATAGACGCAAAGCATTTATTCACACACCAGAAAGTCAAATCCTAATACCAGGAAACGAAATCCATCATAGCAACAAAGAAGTTAATACACTATAACATAACAGGGACCACACCATCCTTTAGTCTTCCCACAAAAAATACTCACAAGCCTGGCTATCTGTTTGCCTGAGTCCTCTCTCTCCCATCATGCTAACTGCTTTGTCTCCCAGCTTCCTGTGGGTTCTTTGCCACCCTTCAGCAAACTCCCACCAAAGACACCATGTGATTACATTGAGTCTATTAGGGAGCAGGGAAGATCTTCAAATTCCCTTAGACTTCTTAAGGGCCAGGAAAGATCTTCAAATTTCCATTACCATTATAGAACCTAAAAAATAAAATACTGACACCAGAAGAAACTTTGAATGTAGATGTTAAAATGTGAGTATTGGAAGAAATAAAGATCATTTTGTCTAATGTCATGATTTAACAGAAGAAAAAATGGAGGTTGAGGTAAAGGGATGACACAATACATTAATAAATTATTTCTTCCAGCTTAGTAGAAGCATGAACAATTTCATCTCCACTCCCCCAAAGTGAGTCGCTGGCTTTTCTCTAAAGGTTGATATATTTAGCACAGGTAAAATAGATTTTTTTTCTTTTGCTTCTCTCAAACCCAACTTTCTAAATTCATTTGATATTTTTGTTTGTACCTCTTCTTGATTGGTGGATCTCTGTAATTTCCTTATTTTTCACTATTCTTTCAAAGCCCAACAGTTCTTGCTTACAAAAATTAAGAATCAAGAAATAAACTTTTGGTCTAATTTTGAAATGTCAGCATCGCCATAAACCCTACCCAAAGTCATCATATGTTTTTGGTTTAAATATCATCCTGGAAAGTTCATTGTTATTCATTTTCATTCATTCAAAAAATAAACAAATGAATGACTATGTAAATAAATAAACCACACCATCCAATTACTACATTTCTCAGCAAATTTTCTGATCTTATTTACAAGAATTGTCAAAACAAAATGAATTAGAAAATATTGTATAATATTTGGGTGCTACACAAAGTAGGAACAGGGATTGGATATATAATTTTATTGATATTCTAACCTGTTGGATACATACAGTCACGGCTTAATTACATGTTAAGCACCTGCTACATATCAGGGACTGAACTAAACATTGGGGATAAAAATATCAATAAAGGCAGTCATTCTCTTCAAGGATATCAGAATCTAGCAGGAAAGACAATACATGAAAGCACAAAAGGAACATGAAAAATGGGCAGGAGGGAAGTAAGTACCCATTGTGGGAACTTGATGGAGAAGTCCAAAAGTGTAACTTCTTTGTCACTGGATAGTATATGAAGAGAAGTCTGGCCTTAGTACCCTCCTTAGACGGAGTTTTAAATAGGAACTCCCTGATTTGCCCTTCAATCAGAGAGGTCCAATGGTAGAAAGTATTTATAAGGTGTGAATATCAAGGCTGAGGTGATCTTATGGTATGATGAGATTCCTGTTTTTAAAATTAGTACATAATCCTGCAGAGCAAATAAGTTATATTAAAAATAGTTGTCAAAACAATTAAAGTTCAAGGATTAAGGGTCTTGAATCTCTAACTCAGATTTCCTTATTTTATAGATTAAAACAAAACTATTTCACAAGACATACACTTGAGAGGCCAAATGAAAAATATGATATTTAGTAGTTAACTATGAGTGTGAGGTGATGTTTTTCAACTCTTGGTTCTGCCAATGGAATGTTGGACCTGCAGTCAGGAACACTTCTCTTCCTGAATTCAAATCTAGCCTCAGACACTTACTAGCTGTGTGACCTTGGGAAAGTCACTTAACTATGTTTGTTTCAGTTTTCTCATCTTAAAATGAGCTGCAGAAGGAAATGGCAAATCATTCCAGTATTTTTGCCAAGAAAACCCCAAATGAGGTCTTGAAGAGTTGTCATGACTGAAACAACTGAACAACAGCAGTATGTATAATCAAATATTAATTCAGTGTCTTTTGTTGTTGTTGTTTAATATTCCTAATATTTCACTCAAGGGGAAAAGGACATGATGGTTAACACTTGATTTAATTATTTCTTCAGTTGGCAAAATGTCACAGGTAGATTCAAATCACTTCATTAATAGATAATTTCCCCAAGAAATTCTACCCATGTCAGAGAGTTCTTTGACACTATAACAAGGTCGTCTCATTTACCAGGGCTTTCAGGACTGTTACAGATTCATTGTATTTCAAAGGGATCCATGACAGCATCCAATAAAATTTCACAAATATCCTTGGAAGTAAAATAAATAGCTGACACCCCAGAGAAATGTATCCAGCAATGAGGTACTGGTAACTCAGCATTGCTTATCAGTGAAACAAATATCCTCTTCCACAGACAAGATTGTGCTGAATCTAATCTGATGGTCTTCCCTGAGGAACCTAAGGGACAAAGGAAAAATGATCAGATAATTGATATATTGGAATATATTCCATCTTCTTCTAGAATGCCAACATTTTCAGTCTGCATCATCCTCTTCGTGTTTACTTACATTGTATTCAAAATACATTTTGGTATGTTAAGGCATACTTTTCTGAGTCTTTAAACTTAGTTTTAGGGAGGAAAAGGACACTGGTAAATAACAATTGATCTGTCACAATTAGAATGATGGAAGCCTTACACTGGAAGGGATAAGAAGAGGTTGTCTCACAAAACCACCGAAGGTCAGAGCTGAAAGGTACTGCAGAGATCATCAGGTCAAAAGCTCTTATCTAACAGAGAAGGAAACAAGCATAACAAAGGAAGGTGATCTCTACAGATCACAAAGTGAACAAATAATGATATAACCATGATTTAAAAGTCACGTCTTCTGATTATTCCTTTAAAATTCTTTCCACGACACTATATTGCCTACTATTTGCTGATGTAGACAAACTCTTTGGTCTTCATTGTGAAGGCAGAGTATTTGGAATAAAATCCGTTATAATTAGATTGTGGAAATGATCAGTATCTTCAAACCTTTGAATGTCTGTTATATATGAGGGGGAGTAGATTTAGTCTTTTCAGACTCAAAAGATAGGATTTGAAATAAAGGTAAAATTCATAGTGAAGTAGATTTAGGCATCATGTAAAGCACAAGACTTCCTAATTTTTAGAAATAACTAAAAATTCACTGATCTGCCTCAGGGGGTAATGAGCTTCCCATCATCAGAATTCTCCAAGTAGAAGTGAATTATTTGTCATAGCAATAAATGAGAAAACATGCTATAAAGGAAGTAAGAAAAATTAGATGCCAATCCACTTTCAAAATTTACAAACTCTGAGAACTTTGATAAATGAGTTTACTCTCTCAATGTTTGCCAATGAATGAGAATCTGTAAAATGAGGATAATTTACAGATGAGGACCTACAATATGGGGATAATAGTACTTATGTTAGCCAATCCTTTCTCGGATACTTACTGGCTATGTGACCTTGACAAGCTTGCTTCACTACTCTAGGCATCAATTTCTTCATGTATAAAATTAAGGAGCTGAACTTGATATCTTCTAACTGTTCTTCCATCTCTAAATGTGTGATTTTATAATCTGAAAATGCTCCATCCTTTTAAAAAGGAGAACACTATTGAATAAGAAGGCAAGGCCCTATGGAGATAGTAGGGCTTGGACCATAAGTGAAATATGAGTAGAGTTCAGAGTGGCGTTAGGGAGATGAGAATGACAAAGATCATGAAACTTTGAGAACTAATTTTAGATAGGATGATAAAATGCAAAGTTTCAGCTTTCAGCCTTAAAATGACTATTATATTTTGCTTACAAGTTTCAGTTCATACTTCAATCAAATTAAATTGGCTTTTCTACACAGCAATTTGGGGAAATACCAGGCCCACCAGGATCAAATGAAAAGCAGATGTGGTGTAATGTGCAATTCTCATGTGCCCCTGAGGGTTATCACATTTCCAATTTAGAGGCACTTGGGGGTAAGAAAAACATATCTCAACAACTGAGCCACAGTAAATAGCTCAGCTCAAAATGATAAAACCACAATTTGGGGACTTCAATGAAGTAATCTAGCAAACTTGAGGAAGAAAACTAACTCTTTAAATTTAAATATTTTGTTTGGAAAGTTGCAAATTTCCAACATATTTTTTGCAATTGATCATTTATGACACTCATAAATATTCCTGGTTTGTGAACAGCTGGTTTCTTAAAATACTGCAACATTAACTTGCTTACTTACCCATGCCTATCCCCATAAATAATGTTATGCTGTCAAAGATTTTGGCATCAAAAGTTTTATTTCAGCACTTCCTGGAGTGTGCATGTAATACACACACACACACAAACACACACACACACACACACACTCACACACACATATATATGTGTGTATACAGTATATACAGTATAATGTGTGTGTATACATATATATGTGTATATACAGTATATACAGTATAATGTGTGTGTGTGTGTGTATTTGATGAGAGTAAAGAAAGGTGAAGAAAAAATATATAAGTGAGTGTTACCACTTCCCAGGGACATACGTTTTCCATATCTGCTTCTGACTTTCTGAATTTTGCTATTATTCCTTAGTTACCATTTCACCCTGAAATTTTACTCAGTGTTTGAGGCCTTCTGTCCTAGGAATATTGATGTTCCCCAGCACCCTTTTAACCCTAGAACATTCTTCCTTCATACTTGCCCCTTTCTCCCATCAGAATTCCTGAGATTTCCATGTCGAGGAGGGTCAAGCTGACCAAGTTTTAATCCTTCCTTGACTGTACTTCTGATTTTCTGACTTTCAACAGAATTCCCCTGAATGGGTGGCTTCACTCCTATCCTGCTACTGCTTTTTCATCTTTTTTTCTTTATTCGGTTTTCCTCCATTCAAATATAAATTTCTTGAGGTCACGAGATATCTTTCTTTTTTACCTTTTCTTTGTGTCTTTCTGCTTAGCACAATGAATGGCATGTAATAAGTGGTTAATAACTGCTTGTTATCTTGCCTTGTCATAAAGTGTTCAACCATAAATACTTTGTTGAATCTCATTGATGTATTTTTACATCTAGCATAGAAAATCACCCCTCCATAACCCATTGTGGGCGACTATTCTTGTTTAAATTCATACAAATTCACCATTAATTTTCAATTCAATATAGTGGTAACTTTTCTCTATATCCTTCAGCAATACTTCCCTAACCACTATTTGCCCTAGTAGGCTGATTACCAGACCAGAAATTGACAACTACATTTCTCCTCTGCATTCTCCTAAGCAACGTTTCTCAATCTGTGCGTCACAACCCCTTTGGGGGTGGAACAACCCTTTCACAGGGGTTGCCTAACTAAGACCATCAGAAAACACATATTTCCAATGGTCTTAGGAACCAAGACACCTTTCCTCTACCTGTCTCTAGGCGGGTCTACACACATGTAGATACACCCACATAAGAGCATTAAAAGGTCACGGCATTAAGAAGGTTGAGAACCGCTGCTAAGGGATCGTGCGTTTTTAATTCTGTTTCTCATAAGTCCCTATCCAGTGTGCTCCTCAGCAACTGCTGGTCAGAGTTAAATTATTTTTAGAAAGGGTTTTTACTAAGCAGGCATACTAGAATTTCCAATTTACCAATGTACCCCACATTCTTGTCGATGACCTAGAAGATGCCATTGGTATAAATTTTCACAAAATAGTTATTGTACACCATATGCTGCAAATTTCTGTGCATCTTTTCATTATTCTTTTGACAACTTATAATGATGGAGGTTTTTTGTTTTTTTTTTTTAATTTGTCTATTTTTTTTTTTTTAAATGATGGTCCATAATTCAGCCAAGAATTTACTCTACACATATCAGGTCAACCAGACCGATTTTTTTGGTTTGGCATTTAAAAACCTTTCGCAAACTGCAGCCGAAATACCTTGCCAAGTATATTGTCATTAGTTTCCTTTGGACACTGTACGTATAGTCTCGAAAAATTAATCCTCTTGATGATTTTTCTCATGAATACAGCCTATCAGATCATCCTGAATCATTGAGGCTAGAGAGATAATTCTATGCAACAGCTATTCAACAAATATTTTACTTAGTGCTTTTTTTTTTTTTTACTTAAGATATTATAGGAGATTCTAAAACAGAATCCACTGAAAGGACACGTAATAGGAAAGGATACATTTCTAGAAGAAGAAAAGTTTGGGATGGGTAGGAAAAGGAAAATGATACATAAAATACTATGTGAGTAATTGGATTGTCATTCTCACAGCACATGGACCATGGAAAGAACTATTCCTAAATGTGTTTGTTAACTTATAAGGTGCAACTTTGTTGTTAAAGTAGAAATTCTTAACTTGAGTTCCATGAACTTATTATATGTATATATATATATATGTGTTTATATATATATGTATATATATATACACACACACACATCTATACACATATATGTACATACATATATAAATGTATATATATGACTGTATCTCATTGCAATTGTTTCTCTTTGTAATCCTATGTATTTTATTTTGTGTACTTAAAAACTTTCTGAGACGTGATCCATAGGATTTATTAGACTTCTAAAAGTTTCACAATGGAAGAAAGACAGAGAGAGAGAGAGAGAGAGAGAGAGAGAGAGGAAGTCAAGAATCCATGCCTTGGGCAATTTGGAATGGTTAAAGAGCAAAAATCATAGACATCTAAAATTCTAGGATCTGTTAAAGATTCAGGCTTATTTTGTATTACTATTAGGAAATATCAATAACATCAATATGTTTCTACGTTTCTTCTCTAGTGTACTGACCAGCAGATGGAAGTAATCATGGCATGAGTGTTTTCTGGCTATGTTTTGCCTTTCCTGGACACCTTGTGTTCTATAAGGGTGTTTGGTTACATGTAATATTACGAGGAGTAGGGAGAAGAGTCTGCTGTTGAGGATTTTATCATTTTAGGCCCATTCAAAAACCTCCTTGGCTGCTTTCCATATAGGGTTTATCCTAAATCCCTACAAGATCACCAAGAGGACTTATTTGGAAACCCTGAAGGCAAAATTCAGTCTTTAAGGCATCATCTTTATCATGATAATTACAATACTACTCAATCTCCCACACTAGGTTGTTTCAAGGGAATACCAAAAACAAAACAAAACAAAACAAACAAAAATCTGCTCTCAAGATGCAGAAAACCACAACTTTCATCATCATTAATGGATAGAGGTGTTAATAACATGATCATCATGACTGCTGTCAATTCATTTGAATTTTGATGGATCTGTGATCTCAGCGTTGTGACTTTTTTTTCAGTGGTGTGGTTGCCACTCGTGTATCTTTCCTTCCTGTACAACTCTTATCCATAGACTCCAGTTAAAGCTTGTATAGAGTTTCCATACAACATCCTAGGGTCTCTCATGTAGCCCTGGAAACATTATGTGGCTAGTTATTGGTGCAGTACACAGGGTGTCTTTTGGTGTATGTGTGTATGTAAATATATATATACATACATATATGTGTGTGTCTGTGTCTGTGTGTGTGTAAATAATTATACATATATTTTATAAAACATATACATGTATAAAGAATTTTCTGAGTTCTATATTGTCTTCCTTTTCATTTTTATCAATTAAATCATGTAATCAATACTAACATCCCAGCTTCACAGAGTTGTGAAAATAAGAAAAATTATTTATGTGGAAATAGTTTGAAAACTCTCAGATCTGGATAGTTGTGAGATAGTATTGTTAAAATAATTTTTCTAAGTAGGTCACTGCCCTTGTAGTTCTACTTTTACTTCTTACCCTTTAAAGCCTCAGGATAGTGATCTCTCTTTGGAAGTATTAGATAGAAAAATGAACTCAGTGGCTTCTAAGATCTCCTTCACACCCAAGTATCCACATCACTGAGCTTCTCCAAACTGTAATGGCAAATGGAGGGGAATATAGTTTAAGGGCGGAAAATCAATACAAAATGTGTACAGATCAGGCAACTGTGGGTCAGTCTTGCCAAATCCTTCATTATCCAATAACTCTAATATGTTTATTTAAAAAGTAGTAGCTTGGAGTTACTAAACACTATGGACATTTAGGTTAAGTTTAGTGAATCAAATGAGATTTTTTTAAATAAAGCATAATAAATATACTTTAGCTTTAAGAACTATAGGATTATATCCAAAAAATCTCAGGATTTAAGTTACTTTGTTATAACAAATATAGGGTATTGTAAATGGGATTCTTCATATACACAAAAGACAAAAAAATAAAAGAGATATCTCAGAATTAACTTTACTTTCAATATGTTAGCATACTACCTAAAAGTAAGACTTTCTATTTCTAGCTTTCTCACCAAGTAATTACATGACCTTCATCATTTCATCTTTCCAGTACTATCTAAGTTTCCATATGTTCCCTTATCTCTCTAATGAGGAGTTTGGACTTTATGATCTCTATGACCTCTTCCTCTTAAAACATGGTATGTTCTAAGGTCCCTTAGAGTTCTTAAAAAAATCTTTGATTCTCTCATTCTCTATGAACTCCCAACATTTAACATAGTATGACCTTTTACAGCAGTGGCCCTCAATCTATGGATTGCGACCCCTTTGGGGCTCAAACAACCCTTTCACAGGGGTTGCCTAAGACCATCAGAAAACACATATTTCCTATGGTCTTAGGAACCAAGACACCACTTCTCTATCGGTCTCCAGGAAGGTCAGCCCACATGTAGATATACCCACATATGAGTATTAAAGGGTCATGTCATTAGGAAGGTTGAGAACCACTGATTTATAGTATTGAAGGATAGATAAAATGTCCTTCATGTTTCATTCCAAATGGACAATCTCTGTAACAAGTCCAAATTAGTCGTACGTGTGGGTTTCATGTGAATTTCATCCAAGGGATAGCAGGTAACATGCTGTCATGGAAAGAACACAAGACCAAAGTTAAGAAAACTTGGGTTCTCTCCAAGTTCTTCCATTAACTTTCAGACCTCAAGAAAGTCATTCCCCTTCTCTTGGTCTCCATTTCACCTCTGCAAAAATTATGAAATGGGAGGTAAGAAATGACTTTTATGGTTCCATCCAAATTTAATCTTTTATGTTTTCTTTCAATACCCTGGGTTATAAACAAATACACAGTATGTGAAGAATAAACAAAATGAACTAAAAATTGTGTTACAAGGAATTAAATGTGATCATATAGGTATTATTATTGAGACCTGTTGGTGTATATTTCATGAATGTAACATGGCTACAAAAGGTTATACCATAGAGAGAGGGAGAAACTCAATAAAAATTACTGATACTGTAGCATTTTATATCATGAATATACAATCCTGTGAAGAAATCCATGAATTGGAAAGGAAGGGGAAACATTTTGTTAAAGATCGATAGAGGGAGAAACAGAAGTGAATCTTTGGGAGAATTATGCTACAAATCAAAATGATGATTGCTGCAAACATCACAATACTGCCAATAAACATGATGAAACAATGGAAAAACTTTAGGATACCTGGTAGAATTCTTATCTACCAAATATATAGCAGTTGATAAAATCTTCATTTTCTTTCATGATCACTTCACTCTTCAAAAGGTAGAAAAGATGGATGATGGTAATTAGTATTTTGGATTCATTTTTAAACCACAATGAAGTCCTTGTTTCTGAACTTCAAAAGAATGGAGCCATGAAACATGTCTAAAATCTACTTAGAATTCATAATCACTAAGGATGGAATGTTCTAAATTTTTTTATGGACTATTCTCCATCCCTGATATTTTCTCTCTCTTTATCTCCATCTTCTTTTCTATCTTCCTGCAAGCCCCAGCTAATATTCCATATTCTACAAGAAATATTTTTCTGTCTCTTAACGCTAGTGATTTTCATAATTGAATATTTCCCATTTATTCATGTATATCTTTTTGCATATAGTTGTCTGCATGTTTCCTCCTTCATTAGACCTCTTTCAGAGTAGAAACTGAAAAGGTATGCAGTGTGTCCTTAATAAATGTTTGTCGACGTACTAGAACTCAAGAACTAATGTTATATACCAACAATTCTACTTAGTAACACAGGAAGGGAGTCTCAAAATAACTGGCTACAGTTGAACAAAGAACTCGTTATTCAATTTAGATTTAATGAAATCATGGTACCTCCAGTAAAATCCAACTATGGTGCCTCATCATGATGTGGTATTAACTTCAGATTCTTAAGGTTATGGCAGAGAAGTACAAGCTCTGGGAAGTCCTACTAGGCATGGTCCTTGAATGGAACCTCTGTTTTCCAAAGAATGACCTTGAAAATTTCAGAGTGGCCTATTACCAGATTTGTCTCCAAATCACAATTGTTCCAGCTACAACAATTTTCACAAAGATTTACTTGAATTGAAAACCACAGTAGTGTAGGATTTCAGACAACCATGTGAGATTATCCACTCTCAAAATATATAAATGTTAGAATAGTACCCTGTATTCCTGTTAAGGCATTACAGAATGTTCTTGATGTAACAGAGAAATATAGAGGTATATGCTAGATTAAAGTACAATTAGATGGATCAGGAACTTGTGCAATGTTAGTATTGAGAAATCAGTAGTTATTTGATCACTGTGTACCTGGAGGAAGAATTGTCATTATTTTTAAAAAATATTTAAGATAATTAAGACATTTTCTCCCTCATCCTATTTCTATCCAGAATTTTAAAAATTTTAATGTTTCATACAGATGTCAGTAGTTCTTAATTAGTTATTGTTGTGGAGCAGTGATCTCATTCATTTAGATACCTCTTCACCAAAGGTACTTCAAAATCAGTTTCCTCTCAAATCCTCCTAGCTATAAAGACTTGGATAGCCTCTCACCTCCCTGACCTTTCTAATTTGTTGTTTGTTTGTTGTCTGGATCATCAGTAATTCCTTTCTTCTAAGAGTGAACATTTTCAGGGCTCTGTCTTGGGGCCTCCTCTCTATATATACTCTGCCTTGTTGATCTCATTAGCCACTACAATTTTAATTATAATCACTACACAGATGATTATATATACAATCAAAATCTCACTGTTTCCTAAATTAAGCCTTATCTAATTTACTGCCTAGTAGACATTTCTACAAAGAAATATGTCCTCAGTACCTGGGACAACACCTGGCAAATGATAGCAGCTTAAAATATGTGTGTACGTGTGCTTGTGTGTGTGTATGTGTATGTGTTTGACTGAATAACTAGTTCATGTCCTCATCTTGAGTTCTTTTGTATATTTTTATAGTCTCCTAATTGATTCACTTCTTTCTCGTCTCTCCACTCACTAATGGTTTCCCCACATAGCAATTAATACATTTACAAAAAACCACATGTCTAACTCTGTCACTCTGCTCAAGGAATTTTAGGGGCTCCTCATAGCTTATAGGATTAAATACAGGCATCTCTACCTCAAATTTATCGCCATCCATAATTTGTTTTTAACTTTTTTTAAAGATGTATTTCATTTCCCCCCCACTCATTTATTCCAGGAAAGCTAACCTATTTGCACTTTCCTGAACTTGATCTTTTTGTTTGTTTAATGCCCAACTTCATATATTAGTACAAGCTGTCTCCCATAATTGGAATTCACATCCTCTTCATCTGTCTTTTTCACAATATTTGTTTCTTCACAGGGAGGTACCATCTCTTAGGAGAAGTGTTTCCTGATACCCCTGGTTGCTAGTATTCTCTCTACCCTCAGATTAACTTTTTGCATGCTTGTCTGTATGCATGCATAATGCCCACACTTTGCTGTAGAGTGTAAATTCCAAGGACAGAGGTTGGGACCAGACAGTCTGGAAGTCTCTTCCTGCTCCAGACATGATCCAGTAACCATTTTGATTTTTTTTTTTTATCTTTGCATCCCCAGTATCTTGCATAGTGAATTTCTGGCTTTAGCAATACTTAAGTGGTTGTCTATCTCAGTGGTTCTCAACCTGTGGGTCGCAACCCCTTTGGGGGTTGAATGACCCTTTGACAGGGGTCACAGGGGTCACCTAAGACTATCAGAAAACACATATCTCCCATGGTCTTAGGAACTGAGACATTGCTCCTCTGTCCATCTCCAGGGGGTTCTGCCCACATGCGGATATGCCCACATACAAGTATTAAAGGGTTGAGGCATTAGGAAGGTTGAGAACCACTGATCTAACTGAATTTGATGAATTAAAGACAAAGACTGTTTATTTTTTGTCTTTTTCTTACCCAATGTATCTTACCCAATGACTATTGCATGGTAGATGCTTCACACAGATCTGTTAAGTTAGATTAATATGAGCTCTCTACAGCCTCTGCCACAGATGGTCATATAATTGCTTAAACAAAGAAACCCTGTCTTCAGGATTTAGTACATTGAAAACACAGTTTTGAGTGAATTTACTTTTATCAATACAATAAAAAATACATTACAAAAAGGAAGTTTTGGTGGGAAATATGCTCATCTATCTATGTATATCTATATCTATCGATTTATCTATCTTTCTATCTGTCTATCTATCTATCTATCTATCTATCTATCTGTAAAGAAAACATTACAATTGCTAACAGAACAACTTGTGAAGAGAGGTGATAGATTTGCCATTATCAGAGGTATTTGAGGCAAGAGCAGGCATGAAGGTAATAGAAAATCTGGAGAAATATGTGAACAGGGGTGCAAAACTACACTGTAATATTTTTTGTGTTTGTGTTGTGTCTGTGTATTTTTGTTTGTTTCTTTGTAGTATATTGAGTTAATAGTATAGCATGGCAGTCAGTACAGTTCATTTGATCTAAGGCTGCTGTAATAGTATGTTCACATTCAAAATGAGGATTGTTATTGTCCCAATGACCTCCATTATTATAAGACGTTATCAAGGAGGTTATGACTATGAGTATTAGTAATAATAATTTCAGTGCTTACTTTGATGAATCCTTAATCATGATTAGAGCCCTCCCATCAATGGTAGAGCTGATAACTGTTGATACATACTCACCCAGCATGATTCTAGTCCATATAAGACTATACTCAGAGCTTTCCATTATTCTTACCATCCAGGGCAATACAGTCAATCCATCTCTATCCCCTCTATCTCACCAGAAGACCCAACAACCTCCTTTATTTAAGATCACATATTTAGAGCTTAGAGGAATCTTGGATATCACTGAAGCCAACCATTGTCTAAAGGAAGACAGTAAGTCATAGAGACATTACAAGACTTGCCCCTTTTGACACATGTTGTAAGTAGTAGAACCAGTATTTGAACCCAAACACATTTTTCACTCATTCTGTGATACCACATATAACTTTAATGCTATTGTTTTTAAAATACTACTTCTTTTGAGCAAGTCATTGATGGCAATATGCTATTGCCTATTAATAGTGGATAAGGCACTTTCCCTGGAATCTGGAATGCATGGGATCAGAAAGCAATTCAGACATTGACACCATGTGTGATCTAGGGAAAGCCACTTAATCTTTCTGTGTCTTGGTTTCCATATACATAAAATGAGGAAATAGTGCTCAGAGACTTCCAAGGTCTGCACTGATGAGGTGTATCAGCAAGCACCCTAGCATACCTAGGGCGGCTACTAGCACAGGTTCTTAGATCTGCTTTTCTAAAGGAAAGCAACTCAAAATGGGTGAACAATCTTACTTTAATCAAACATATTATTTACCTAGTTCAGGGGGAAAAGTCAGCACCCTGAACTTCAGAGAATACAAACAGAAGTTACAAACAAACAGAAAAACAGATCAGCAGA
>CM053588.1:99903596-99935858 GCA_028646515.1 Pseudochirops corinnae
CTCTGAAGCAGCCATGTGGAGGTGGCTGCAGGGCCACCACTTCTGCCACTTCTTTGCCCTGGAGGCAGTTTTGCCAGACCACTTTTCTCCCTCAAGTTTAGTTGAGTTCCACTGACCTTTCACTTAGTCCTTGTTTCTTATGGCTTGATAATTCTGGAAACTGCCACAGCTGATGCTGATCTACTCTCCTGAAGGCTCCTGCTGCAGTTTGTCCTAGCTGCCCCCTGGGCCATGCCACGGTTTCAGGCTGGGCTGGTTTTGGCTCCCAGAACTGCAATGACCCCTTCCTGCCAAGCTGCCTTCAGCGGGAGTTTTATTTTTGTGAGTTTGGAGCCCTAAAATTTATTTAGAGTCATGTTTTATGGGTATTTGATGTGACTGTGTGGGAGTTGTGGTACCTTGCTGCTCCTATGCCGCCATATTTGCTCCTCCTTGAGAACTTCTTGAAGGATGAGTTTTAAGTTCTTTTTCTGATCATGGCTTTCAGGTGGTCCAATATTTTTTTAAATTGTCTCTCTTGGATCTATTTTCCAGGTCAGTGGTTTTTCCAGTGAGATATTTCACATTGCCTTCTATTCTTTCATTTGTTTGGATCTGTTTAATAATATCTTGATTTCTCATAAAGTCATTTACTTTCATTTACTCCAATCTAATTCTGAAGCAATTTTTCTCTTCAGTGACCTTTTCAAATTTGTTTTCTCTCTGACAAATTCAGCTTTTTAAGGCATTCTTCTTATTGTCTTCTTGGGCCTCTTTTGCCATTTGAGTTAGTCTATTTTTTAAGGTATTATTTTCTTCAGTCAGGTTATTGATTCTCTTTTCTTGATTTTCTGGCATCATTCTCATTTCTCTTCCCAATTTTTCATCCAGTTCTCTTACTAGATTTTCTAAATCCTTCTTGAACTCCTCCATGGCTTGTAACCAATTCATATTTTTCTTGGAAGCTTTTGATGCAGGTTCTGACTGTGTTGTCTTCTTCCCATTCCATGCTTTGATCCTTTTTGTCCTCAAAAAAGGAATCTAAAGTTGGTTGGTTGTGCTTGCTTTGCTTCCTTTGCTTGCGCATGTTGTCAGTCAATTACTTGACTTTTGAACTCTTTGCCACAGTAGAACTCTGCTTCCAGATGGGAGACTTTTGTCCCAAATAGCTAGGTTTTCACAGCTGCCAAAACTGTTAGGAAGGCACTGTCTCTACAGCCCCCACCAGCTTTGGTTCACTGGTCACACACTTTAGGACCCACACCCAAGATCGAGATACAGATCCAGACAGGTAAAGGCAAGAGCACTTAGCCTCTGAATGGTTGCTTGCCCCCCCCTCCACCCCCACACACACAATGTGCAGGCCAGGAGCTCTGAAGCAGCCACATGGAAATGTCTGCAGCTGTTTCTGCCACTTCTCACTCTGGGGGTAGCAGCTGGATAGCACTTCATCTCCCCCAGATCCAGCAGAGTTCCACTCACCTTTTACATTGTCTTTGCCATTTATGGGGTGATAATTCTGGGAATAGCCACAGCTGGTGGTGATCCACTCTCCTCTCCCCAGCGACCCAGTCCCTCCAGCTGTGGCTAACTGGGGACACCCTGGAGCTAAAAACATGGCTCATATGGGGATGGTCTCGGCTCCCAGCATGCTGTGATAGACCCTTCCTGCCAGCCTGGCACGTTGCCTTCAGAGACAGATTGTTTCTCACTGTGCCTTTATGGATTCTGTAGCTCCAAAATTTGTTTAGAGTCATATTTTATAGGTATTTGAGGTGGTTACAGGAGGAGCTCATTGGATTTTCCTTCTTCTGTGCTGCCATCTTGACTCCTAAATCCTTATTCTAACCAGATCACTGGAAATCCAAAGTTTATATATAGTTTTACCCCTAACCTCAAAGGGTTTATGTTGCTTTTGTTCTTAAGTTGTTTCTGTCATGTCTGACTCTTCATGACTTCATCAGGGGTTTTCTTGGCAAAGATACCATAGTGGCTTGTCATTTCCTTCTCCAGCTTATTTTATAGATGAGTAAACTGAGGCCAACACAGTTAAGTGACTTGCTCAGGGTCAAATAGCTGATATAGATTTGAACTCAGGTCTTCTTGAATCCAGGCCTAGACTTTATCCACTTTGTGACATAGCTGTCCCAAAGAATTTATAATTGAGGAACATTTGGCATCACAATAGATAGCTAAAATATGTTCATTTTTTATGATAGTTCTATTATGATGATGATGATGATGATGATGATGATGATGATGATGATGATAATACTACTAATATGTATAGCAAAACTAGGGAAAGGACTAGATCTATTATTTCATTGGCATAGGAAAGACCAGCTTTGGAATCCTATTTTACCAATGCATCTTGGTACCTGCTCTACAATTTATTGACTTAATGAATTGGTTAAAGCACTGAAAGTTTAAATGACTTTTGTTGGTTCACATTGCCAGTATACGTAAGAGGCAACATTTGAACTTAAGCATTACTGTCAATGAGGCCAATTATCTAATCACTATGTTACACTGACTCTCATGGTACAAATAATAATTAATATGTTTACTAGAAGGGTTAAGAAATGTGCAACTTAATCTTTAAATTGTGATTAAATATTTAAACTATTAGAAGAGAAGCATTTATTAACAGCATCTGCTACAACTTGTAAAGTGAATAATTGGTAAGCATATAATATCAGTTATACATATTTAATTTTAATTGCACAGAAGAACATTTGTCTTTGTTAAGTAAATATGGATGTACCCCAATAGGTTTTTGTTCTCAGTAGATCCAGTAAGCTGAAGAGATACTATATATAGAACCAGTGAGATATAATTAATTTCTTTAGAAAAGCAACATGGTTCTAAGACTTCTTTATAGAAACCAAAACCACAATTTCTTATCTCAGTAAATTAGTCTTAGAATCTTTTAATCTAATTAATCCTTTAACTGAGTACAACTCCACAGGGAAATGTTTTCGATTGCTAAAAATGTTCAAGGATGTAATTATGGATTTGCAAACAAATTTAGGTAAAAATCATCTCCAGCTAACCTGTACCCAATTTTGATTCAATTTTTTTTTAAGCATCAATTTTAACTTCTCATATAGTCCTTCTGTGTGTATTTCCTCCTCTTTCTTCTATTACTGTATATAATTGGAAACACACACAAACACATATATATATATATGTATATATATATATATATATATATATATATATATATATATATATATATATATATTTCTATGCACCATTCAATGAGACTACCAAAAAAAAAACATTCAGGAGGTATATTTCTATTGATCTCAAAACCTTTTTCCTTCATAGGTGGCATATTCAAAAGCTAATCAGTTAACTTGCATTTGTTAAGAATCAACTACATTAAGGCACTGTCTTAAGTCCTGGATGAATATTCTTCTTCTATTTTTTTTTCTATTAGTTTTCAGTTCACTATTCATTATCATTTGGACACCATTATCCTTGAAAGAGAAAACAGAATAAAAATAGAAGTACTTTTACCTTCTTTCCATAATCACTGAAAGAATGTAAGCGACTTGAGAATAGGGATTGTTTCATTTGTTGCATTTGTATCCACAATGTTTGGAAAATTATTGGCCCACAAGAGGCATTTAATAAATTCTTATTGGTTGATTGACTGGTCATCCATTATAATTTTCCCATTTATACCAAACAAGGATCTGTCCCTTTCTTGATCTTCCTGTCATAAACATGGCTATGATGCAGTTTGAGGGGTTCAGGGATCCCTCAAATATATATATTTAATATATATAATTTATATTATATGCAAATATTATTTACAAATATATATATATATATACATACACACACACATATATGAGTGTGTGTGTTTATACACATAATGAGCAGTCCAGGATACATATAATGTGGTTGAGAGTTGGTATAGATAGTCCAATTGGTACTGAATATCTTTATGAGTCAGTCCCAAACTAATTCAAAAATAAATATTCCTATAGATGCAGTTTGTTGCTATACCAGGAAGAAAGATACGTGTTTCATTGCATCCCATTCATCGGTAATTGCCAGGCATAATGTCCTTGGGTTGGGAAGAAACTGTCAGAGATAGTGTTTTAGGTCTAGGGAGAATGATGGTCTTAGAATTAGGGTCCAAGCACAGGCATCCATCCCATCAGTTAAAATAATCTTTTTTGCTTGTTTGTTCGTTTGTTTTCAGCATTTGACTTAAATTACTTATCCTCACTCTCAGCTTTATTTTTTTTTTGGTGGCATTCCAAAATCTGAGGTCATTGGTAAATGTCCTTTTCAGTTTCACCAGTCTCTTTAAAAACATACACAGTTTTCTTATTCATTGATTTTATAAACCACATCACAAGAATTTCTACACTTCTTATCCCCCTTACATTTCAAGTCTACATTCCTTTTAGGGTCTCAGCTCATGGAATCACAAGGAAAAAAAAAGTAGAGAGAGAGAGAGATCTCTAAGATAATCTAACTCAAAGCATACTTTATTGAGAATCCCTCCTACCACATTGCTGATAAGTGGTCACCTAGCTTCTCTCCAATGATGTTTAATAAGGAAGGTGAACTGATAGTAGGGGAGAAGTGATCAAGGATACCAGTTGTGTAGGTATTGAAATATTCCAAAGGAAGCCTGAGTGTTTATTGAATATGATAAGGATGATTATGGAAAAGAATTCCTGAGCATGAAAAAATACCATCTAAGTAGATAGCAAGATGGTCCTATACTCCTGTAGATGGTGGGGTGACTTAACCTAAGAAAGAAAGGTAATAGAAAGACATATAAGAAGTATTAAGGGGGGAAAAGTGCTATATAAATGCCAAACAGAAAATGATTTTAATAATGATAATGATTTAATAGGGATAATGGTGATGATGGTTGTGAGTGATGATGAGGAGAATGGACTAAATGACATCTGAGTTCCTTCGTGCTCTAAATCTATAATCAATAAACCCCATAGACCTCAAAAAATCATTAAAAACTCACATGCTTACTCATCTATAAACAAGGAACTTCATAGAATTAAAAAGATCTGAGGTGACAAACTCAGTGACACCTGTCAATCAGTAGGGTTGATCAAATCAGGTAACATTTACAGCATGTTGATTAACATAAAACAAAATATACATGTCAATTAATATTAATAATAATTAGATAAATTAAGTATCCCATTTAGGATGATTGTATGTCTTTTCATAGACATGTGAGAAGGAAAATTAAGAATGCTTTAAAAAGAAAATCCTACTTTAAAATCGAGCTGCTTCTACATAAAACAGTGACAGAGCCAAAGTCAGTATTTGAGTAAGTTCTGACAAATGTAACAAGAGTCTAATTAATTTAACATTAAGTGGATCTTTCAAAAATATTGAGTCTAATTTATTTATTTATTTACAATGTTATCCCCAGAGAGAATACAGCAGCTACACCAACAGTTGCAACTCTTGAGCTAAATCAACATTTTAAAGGCATGAGATTTTAAATCAAAACAGGAAATTTATTTTTTCCTAGGAATGGTAAAAATGAGGGTGGTTATTATCAGACTGACTAATTCTCAAGAGATTTAGTATTTAAATTTCTATTTCATGGGGTGACAGCTTGAAAATATTGAGTAGATCTATTCTACAGATCTTCAAAGGTGACTTCTTCCAGCTAATCTAATTTTTTGGTCAAACCATTAATTTTGCCTATAAGAACAGAAAGCAGTTCAGCATGTAACAAACTCTGGAGTCATGAAGCATCTACTTGATGTGATTTAAAAAAAAAAAACAACTCTTCTCTTTAAAGCCTCAGTTAAATAATTTGGGTAAATTTTAATTCTGTGATTTTCATATTTCACTGGTGTAGCTGTCTTATGCTGACTTTCTCAGGAAAATAAAGAAAATATGAAATATTGTGGCTTAACTTTCCTTCAACGTTGCTGACTGCTTTCTGGGAAACATCAGTAGGCCAGTACTGGGGTGGAGAGGGAGGCATGGGTTGTGAATATGGCTAAGTAGAAAAAAAAAATTAAGTTGACATCTGAGAACCAGAGTTCAAATTACTAGCTCTGTGATCTTAAACAATTCCTTTAACTTTTCCGGGCTTAAAATATCTCTTAGGTAACATGCAATGTGGAATCAATTCAGTTTATCAAACATTTAAGTGTCCATTTTGTCCAAGTCTGCATCAGGTGGAGAGCTTATATAGAACAAAAGGAAACAGAGCCTGTGCTCAAGGAGGATATATTTTGAATATTAATTCAAAATTTCACTTATCCCTGCTTTTAACTAAATTGACAAAGTTACAGTTTTACATACACACATACACATACACATACATATATTTATACACGTATATTTATGTATATATCCGTATATTTATTTGCCCTACCAATAATAGTAGCAGCAATGACAATTCTATATGCATATATATGTAATATAATATTATTATTATCATTATTCACATCACTTGCTTTGTTTTCTGAAAAATACACATTTAGAAATATGGCACGAGAGACAGTGTGATACAACAGATGGAATGTGCTCTTTAGAATCAGGAAGAATTGTTTTCAAATTCTTTGTAAGGGAATAACTGTATGACTTTTGTTAAATTGCTTAATTTCTCTGCATCTGTTTCCTCATTTTCACTGACTGTCCCTTTTGCCTGAAATTGTCATCATTTCTGACTTATCTGTTCTTCACTTCCTTCATTTCCACCTAAAATCTCTCATCTTCTGTAAGAATCTTTTCCCTGGTCCTCTACAATTCTGTGATTCACTCTAGTTTATCTTCTATATAGCCTGTCTGTACATAGTTATTCACGTCTACTCCATGAAATTTTAAGCTCCTTGAGAAAGAGATAGCTCTTTTTTCTCCCTCTCTTGTTGCTGACCTTTTTATGGATCCCTAGCACTTAGCAGAGAACCAGGCATATAGTAAGAGTTTCATCAATTCTTATTGACTTGACTCTCGTACCCAACTTAATGAGCTAATATGAGGTTCAAATAAGATAATGTAAGTAAAGTGCTTTGAAAACCTGAAATTGCTATGTAAATAAATATCAGTCATTATTATATTAACCTGAAGACATTTTCCAATTTATGGTTGTTGCTTTAAAATTCATTCCTATATCCCTCCCAACTCTGCAAAGGCAAATCAGACTCCCAGCTACAGGCAAAACAAGACACATCTTTCTTGAACCAGTGCTCAAGGCTTAGAATGAAAGGTAATACATTCACAAATAAGGAGAGTAGGAGCAACCACTATATATAGACATGTGGAGTTCCTCGGCAAACTGTATTCCACATAAACCCTCGCAAACGATCTCCCTCAGGAGCATTGCTCTCTTACAACAAAGCTGGAAAGTAGCCAGGTCTAAAGCAGAGTAGGGAGACATGGGAGTACATCTACTACCCAACCTGGGGGGTGGGGGGGTGTATCAGCAAGCACCCTAGTATACACAGGGTGGCTGCTAGCACAGGTTCTTAGATCTGCCTTTCTAAAGGAAAGCAACTCAAAATGGGTTAACAGTTTCACTTTAATCAATCAAACATATATCATTTACCTCGTTCAGGGGGAAAAGTCAGCACCCTGAACTTCAGAGAATACAAACAGAAGTTATAAGCACAAGTTACAAACAAACAGAAAAAGAGATCAGCAGACAGCTTCCACCCATGTGACCATTACATCAGTTACCTATTCAGTTACCAGAGAGGGAAGCATCAGCATCTGGGTTTTTCAAAGCCAGGGGACTCAACAGCTTCCCAGAGTTTCATCTGGCCAAATCACACAACTCTTCTCCAAGTGAGCCCCAAACCAAAACCTCTCATCACAGCGTATATATAGCCTTCTCCTGGCTCGGAGAATGTCACAGTCCTCTTGACCCACTGCCCAATCACAAAGCTACAAGGCATGGGCATTCCCAAAAAACAAGCCTGGTGCCACAGGCTCCACGTGACCACATTCAGCCTTTTAGGGAACAGAGTATACTTTCAAATCTGGGAAGGTTCTCAGTCACGTAGCCACTTTAGCAAAGGGCCTAGGGGCAGGGAAGATCTTCAGATTCCCATAACAGGGGATCAGGGATAGTTCTCCTGTGAGCATGGTTGAAGTTTCAATGTTATGGACATCTAAAAATTCCAAGGCTATACCACAAAGAACGCAAATCACTCTCTTGAGCAGTAGCCCAGTAGTCACTAGGCCTACTCTTGGTGTCATTCATCCTCTAAGGACTTGCAATAGGTGGTTCTTTAAAACATCTTTAAAAATAACTGATAACTACATTTCAATGTAACTAGTTTCCTTTGTCATTTGATATATTCTACTTCATGGATTTAAAGACTTTGTTGTGTGGTGATGAGTTTTCTAAGTTTCACCAGATTGACGAAGCGATCCATGATACCAAAAAAAAAAAATCCATGAGACTTCAAATTAGTGGATGATCAGAAGAAATATAGCAGGCTAGTATCATTTCCAACTGAGCTTTCTTCAGCATTATGTGACACTTCTGAACTCCAAAGGATGGCCTTGGCCTGTAGCAGGAGAAAATGATAAACAGGTCAATGAAACCAGAGAAATTTTATATTGCAAACAGAATTAGATATACTCTATGATCACAACAGGAGAAGGGGATGGAAGATATTCTGAGAGGATTTGCAAGGCCAGCATTTACTTGTGAAAAAGAATTTGTCCAGGAATGTCAGAAGTCCTGGTGTCAAGCTCAGCATTCTCTGATTCAGAGCAAGTTAGGTAAATTCTCAATACAGCAGTTTCTTTGACTGTAAAACAGAATAATAATACTTGTGCTATGTATCACCCAGAGTTGTTGAAAGTGTTTTTTAAATCTTAAAGCATTATGGTCAAATAAGTTTTAACTAATCATAAATATAGAGGAATAAACAGAGGCCTCTGTGACAAGATTTATGGGAGACAGGAATTGCTTATCCTGACCTGTTCCCCATCCCACCCCCATAAAAAGTACCCACCTCCTCATTCTCTAGGTAGGTAGGCAGAGCTTGAAGGTCTAGATTCTAGGTTTTCTCATCTCAAGGCCATTTGTGTTTTGAGATTTGCACTTTAATAACTATTTCATCTTGGAGAAAGTCACTTAAACTCTCAGAATCTCTTTTTTTCTGTGTCCGTGAAGTAAGGACAATAATTCTCGAACTGTCTTCCTAAGGGTAAGACTGTGAGAAAAGGCCTTTGTAAGTGAAAAGCATTCTAAAACTGAGCTAGCAGTATACTGAACTCCTGGAAATTGAACCAAAGGGATGAGTACAAATCCTGCCTCAGAAATGGACCAGTCAATGAAACTTTAGCCCAGTCAACTCAATTCTCAGTGGTTGCTTCTCTGTCTTAATACTTTCATTACTTACCTGAAAATATTTCATAAAATGCCTTTGTAAACTGTAAAACAATATCAAATGGTTAGTACTCACCTCTGAGTCTCACTTTCCGAAGTGGTGAAATGGGGACAATAATTCTCTCACTCCCTCTCTCAGGGTTATTTACAGGAAAGTCTTTTGTAAACCTTAAAACCCTATGGAATAACTAGCTGTACTTACCAAATTCCTTGAGGAAAGAGATTTAGCAGAAAGAAAGTGATCAAAAATAGTAGTTGGTTAATGTATTGATTTATTTTATTCTAAAAATCGACAGGCACCAAGGAGAGAGAGAGCTGTGCCTGGAGTCAGAAACTTTGGAGTTCAATTGTGGCCTTAATCCCTTGCTAGCAATGTAAACCTAGAAAAGTCATTTAATATTTATTTGCCTCAGTTTCCTCATGTATCAAATGAAGTTAATAATAACACCTATCTCCCAGTATTACTGTGAGCATTAAATGAGATAATACTTGTAAGTACTTAATACAGTGCTGGGCAAGCAGTAAGTCCTTCTATAAATATTAGCTGTTGCTACCACTCCTATTATTGTTGTTGTTCAGATACTTATCTGATGTTTAATTCTGGGCCAGTCACTTAAACCTTGTTTGCTTCACTTTAGTTCACTGTAAAAGAGTGATAAGAACAGCACCTACCTCTTACAGTTGTTGTAAGACTCAAATGAGATAATATTTGTAAAGTGCTTAGCACAGTGCCTAACACATAAAAGGCACTTGGTAAATGCTTATTTCCTTCATTCCTAAAAATACTCCAGTACTTAGAATTTGTCATTATTTTGCTTTTTAAGTATATGATCTAAGGTCCTTTGCACCTCTAACAGTCTGTGGAATATTTTTTTAAACACCTGTCACAGTCTGTGATCTATTTTAAAAATGTTAAACTTTCTCTCTTCCAAATTCAAACATTAGTTTGAGTTAGTTGTTCTGAGATCTCTCCAATTCTAATATTTGATTCAGAATCTTCCCCTTAAGCTAGGATGTTGAGGCAATGGATTTCAGGCCAGATTTATTATTTTTGTGGATTTATAAGCACTATCAAGTTTCTCAAAGTCAAATAATGAAAACACATTCCAAAAAGGTTCATTGAATCGTGTATAGAAATCTGTTATTTCCAACAGTCTTTCTTCAATACTCTCTCTTACTTCCTCAATTCCTTAGATGGTGTGATGATGTTCTTTCCATTGGGAAAAGCTTGCCTTGCTTGATTTCCAGTGATTTTCACCAGACTCTCCCAGCATTGTTGGTTTTTATTTTTTTTCTCTTTTTTTAAAGAATTTATTTCCAATTTTCAGCATTCATTTCCACAAGATTTTGAGTTCCAAGTTTTCTCCCCATCTCTTCTCCTACCCCCACCCCAAGATGACAAATATACAGATTACCCCTTCCCCAGTCTGCCCTCTCTTATATGCTCCCCAGTCCTCCTTACTCCCTTCTACCTTACTTTCTTGTAGGGCAGGATGAAGTTCTAAACCCCATTGCTTGTATATCTTAATTTCTGTTTGCATGTAAAAACAATTTTTTAACATATATTTTTAAAACCTTGAGTTCCAGATTCTCTCCCTTCCTCCATCCTCACCCACCTCCACTGAGAAGACAAGCAATTCAATATAGGCTATGCATGTGTAGTCATGCAAAACATTTTTATAGTAGCCATATTGTGAAAGACTAACTATATTTCGCTCCATCTTATCCTGCCCCCCCATTTATTCTATTTTCTCCTCTGAATCTGTCCATTTGAAAAATTTTTGCTTCTGACAACCCCCTCCACCAATCTGCCCTCCCTTCTATCATCACCCCCTCTTATCCCCTTCACCCCTACTTTCCTGTAGGGAATGATACCCAATTAGGGGTGTATGTTATTTCCTCCTTAAACCAAATCCAATGAGAGTGAGGTTAACTCATTCCCTTTTACCTCCCTGCTCTTCCCCTCCATTGTAACAGCTTTCTCTTGTCTCTTTTATGTGAGATAATTTACCATATTCTATATCTCCCTTTCTCCTTCTCCCAATATATGCCTCTCTCAACTCTTAATTTTAGTTATTAGATATCATACCTTCATATTCAACTCACTCTGAGCCTTCTATGTACACACACATACACAAACATACACATACATACATATATATGTATACATACATATGCATATACATATATACAAACATGCATGTGTGTGTGCATTCCCTTCAACTACCCTAACGCTGAGAAAACTGTCATGAGTTACAAATATTGTCTTTCCCTGTAGGAATTTAAACAGTTCAACTTTAATAAGTTCCTTATGATTTCTCTTTCCTATTTACCTTTTTATGCTTCTCTTGCTTCTTGTATTTGAAAGTCATATTTTCTCTTCAAGCCCAGTCTTTTCATCAAGAAAACTTGAAAGTCCTTTACTTCATTGAATATCCATATTTTCCCCCGATTTATTATACTCAGTTTTGTTGAGTAGGTGAATCTTAGTTTTAATCCTAGTTCCTTTAACCTCCATACTATTGTATCCCAAGGCCATTGATCCTTTAATGTAGATGCTGCTAGATCTTGTGTTATCCTGATTGTGTTTCCACAATACTCAAATTGTTTCTCCCTGACTGCTTGTAATATTTTCTCCTTGACCTGGGAACTCTGGAATTTGGCTATGATATTCCTGAGGAGTTTTCTTTTGGGGATTTTTTTGAAGAGGTGATTGGTGGATTCTTCCCATTTCTATTTTACCCTGTGGTCCTAGAATATCTAGAATATTCCTTTATAATTTCTTGAAAAATGATGTCTAGGATCTTTTTTTGATCATGGCTTTCAGGTGGTTGAATAAGTTTAAAATTGCCTCTCCTGGATCAATTTTACAGGTCAGTGGTTTTTCCAGTGAGATATCTCACATTATCTTCTATTTTTTCATTCTTTTGGATCTGCTTTATAGTATCATGTTTTCTCATAATGTCATTAGTTTCCATTCACTCCATTCTAAATTTGAATGAATTATTTTCTTCAGTGAGCTTTTGAACTTCCTTTTCCATCTGGCCTAATTTGCCTTTTAAGGCATTCTTCTCCTCATTAACTTTTTGGACCTCTTTTACCATTTGAGTTAGTCTATTTTTTTAAGGTGTTATTTTCTTCAATTTTTTTGGAGTCTCCTTAAGCAGACTGTTGACTCATTTTTTTCTTGATTTTCTTGTATCACTCTCATTTCTCTTCCCAATTTTTCTTCTACTTCTCTTACTTGATTATCAAAATCCTTTCTGAGCTCCTCCATGGCCTGTGACCAATTCATATAGATAGATAGATAGATAGACAGACAGACCGACTGATAGATAGTTGTATAGATGTATATATATGAATATATATGTATATATGTGATCATATATATACATGTGTATACATGTATGTATATATTATATTTTTACGTGTGTATATACATATATATACATATATACATATATATATATTTTTTTTTTCGACGCTTTTGATATCTGTGTTGACTTTGTTGTCTTCTTTTCATTCTATGTTTTGATCGTCTTTGTCATCAAAGATAGATTCTATAGTCTGGTTTCTTTTCCTCTGTTTGCTCAATTTCCCAGCCATGTATTTGACTTTTGAGCTCTTTGCCACTGCAGAACTCTGCTTCCAGAGTGGAGAATGCTGTGTCCCAAATTTCTGGGGCTTTGTACAATTGTTGTCACAGATACTTCTAGACACCTACCTCATAACTGTGAGAAGGACTCCTTCTCCACAGCTGCCACAAGCTCTGCCATGCTAGCCCTCCTCCTCACCCAAGGCCTGCCACCCATATCCAAGCAGGGTAAAGCAAGAGAACCTTGCCTCAGTGCCAGCAAAGAGATTCCTTCAATTGACATCTGATCAGCCAATTGGTTCCCCTACCATCTCTGGGCCTGGATCTCTAGAAGCAGCCGTGCTGCTGTCCCTGCTGCTATTGCTGCAACTGCAGCCATCACCACCTTTGCTGCCCCAGGGCAGGGGCCAGACCACTCTCTTGTCTCAACCAGGTCCTGTAGGATTTCCTCACTGATCTTTTATTTTGTCTCTGGTGTTTTTGATTGAGAAGTCTGGAAACTGCCTTAGACACCAGTGATTCAGCCCCCTGAGGTCTGCTCTGGCCTGGTCTATGGAGTTGAAGAGCACAGGAAACTGTACTCCACATCAGCTTGATGTAATAGACCCTTCCTGTCTGCCCACCAGGCTGTCTTCCCTGGGGGATTTATTTCACTCCATCATTTTGTGGCTTTTGTACATCTAAAATTTGTTTAGAGTCATTTTTATAGGTCCTGGAGGTAATTTGGGGGATCAGCTCAAGAAAGTTCCTGCTTTTACTCCTCCATCTTGTCTCCACACCCCTCTCCTCCAGCCTTGTTTTGGGAAAAGGTGTAGATTGACTCTTAGAATGTTTATTCAGTGAAAAGCCTTTTGTTAGCTGGCTTGTTCTTTGCTCCAAACCATGGGGGTTGCTTGTGATTTTCCTGTTCTTGCATGTAATTGAACAAGGTGTTCACATCTAATTATGCTTCCTGAAAGCTCAGCTCATTTAGCTTTTGGCTTAACTCTGTTTTTATTGGGAGGGGGAGTGTGTGGTTGCAAAGCTGATTGATATCATGGACGGTAAAGGCAGCTCAGGTGTTATATCTGCTTATATTTACTTTTTTTACTTGCTTTTTTGTTATATTTGCTTTTTTGTTGTTTTACTTTTTACTTTTTTTACTTTGCTTTTTTTACTTATGGAATTCAGAATTGGGTATATGAAGGAGGCAGGATATTGTTATTTTTCAGACAGTGTAGCATAGTGGGGAAAAAATCACTGGAAATGAAGTGAGGAAAAACCTAGATTCTTATTTCAGCCAGTTCACTTACTACCTGTATGACTTTGGAAAAGTTCCTCAACTCTTTTATGAGAGTCAGTCACTTCCCTAATCTATAAAATATGATGGAACTTTGCTTTCAGCCATAGAAGTTAATTATAAAGAAAACGTTTTGTTAAATTAAAAAATGAGATATTATTAAAGAATAAAAGAATTTCAGACATGATTTTCAGATGACCCAAAGGTCAGGGTAATGCAAGTGACCACAGTCAGCAAACTGTTTTTGGCACCATAGAACATCAGAGCAGGAAAATATTTTAAGATTTAAAAAGTTAGAAAAAATAAAATTTATAAAATGAAATATCAAAATTGGAAGTGACTTTATGACATAGACAATTAGATCTGAAAAAGAACTTAGAATATGGAATGTTAGAAGTGAAAAGATCCCTGAAAAGTGGAAAGTGAGGACACAGAATACAGAGGAAGAAGCTACTGTGTTGAAGTATATTTACAATGTCAGAAGTTCTGAGACTCAGTGAGATTACATGATGAAGATGTCTCTGTGTCTTGGTACATGCAATCAGAGAGTGAAGAGTGATGCCAAGAGAAAAAATGTCATGCTCAAAGTAATATTATAAGGAGGTTAATGTTAGTGTCATGGAAAAAAAAACATCTAAGCATCTCAAAAACAAGAATATTTAATTCTTTTTCATTTTAAATATCAGTTTATGGAGATAGGAAAGGTTGGAAGGAAGGAAGGAAGGAAGGAAGAAGAAGAAGAAGAAGAAGAAGAACAAGGACAAGAACAAGAACAAGGACAAGAACAAGAACAAGAAGAAGAAAGAAGGAAAGATCTACTCTTAAGAAACTTGCTGCTGATACATTTACACATATAAGTAAATATAATTTAAGGAGAATGAGCACTGGTGGGGGCAGGGCAGGGTTAGGAAAGCCTCTGAATGATGCAAATAAGCCTTGAAGGAAACTTCAAATACTAAAAGCCATACACAAGAAAAGATTATATTACATACATGGAGGAAAAATGTAAATGCATGGAGATCTCTAATGTTGAGTTTGTGGAACCACAAATAAAGTAATTTAACAGAAATTCATGAAGGAAGATAACATGAAAATAAGCCTGAAAAGACAGATTAGAGTCAGATTGAGGAATCTGTAATTTATCCTAGAGGCAATAGAGAGTCACTGGTGATTGCTAAGCAGGCGTGTGACATGGTTATAGTAGTGTATTAGGAACATTATTTTCACAGCCAGGAGGAGAATGGATTAGAAAGTTGAAACACTCAAGACAGGAAGACCATTTAGGAGGGTATTTAGCAGAATGTCCTATTCAAATCTGATACCATCCCATTCTTCATATTGTATGCACATATGCAATAATATACATGTGTACTATGCACATACATGTATATTACACAAAATGCTTTGAGTGTGTGTTTACATGTTTACAATATACACATGTAGACATAAACATATGTGTGTTTTAGTTATAAACATGTACATATAAATACACAAAAGACATTCTGAACTACAGTTGTAGTTATTATTAGAAGGAACATAAGATATGGAGCTATTGTAGAAGGAAGCAGTCATTCAGCAGCTAAATTCAGCTACTTACTGCACCATACATTAGGTACTAGGGATAAAAGGGGAAAAATTAATTGATCACTGCCGTCATGGATCTTCAACTCTATTGTAAACAAGAATTTATTTTTTACCACTAAGCATTTTATGGACATAAACAGGTACAAGGAAGGAGAACAGGGAAAGACTTTTAGGTTATCCAAGTAGAAATGAGAATTTTTCCTGAGGTACACATCTTCATGAGATTAATCAGTAGCTGCTTCAGTGTTTATCAAATGGATTTGTGTTATCTCCCACAAAACAATCTATTCATACCTGCCTGTAGTATGTGATTTGTACTTTGTACTCCAGTATATTCGCCAGTGACTGTCCACGTAATGTACTAAAAACCTTCTTTGCTTTCTCCTCATATCTCTAGAATATCAATAGAACATCTTGCTTTCTCATATTTGTTGTTCTCTTTGAGTAACCAGCCCATTTTCTCTTCTTAGTGTCCTATTCCTCCATAACATCTTTTACTCCTGATTTTTTTTCAATTTCTAATTGTTTTATGATATAGCCTACTCCAACCTATTATATGCCCTGTATATTCCTCTGTGTAATATCCAGGGTTTTTTCTTCAGAGACATTGTGTATTCCATGTCTGTATGCTATATAAAAACACAAGTAGAAGCTTGGTATTAAAAAAAATAATAATGTATATTTGCTTTCTTGAGAAGCTTGGGATAAGCAAAAGAGGTTTGCAGTTTCCTGAGAGCGATCCAACACTCTTCTCTGATCCTCTTCAACTCTGGGACCAATTAATTGTTATTCTCTATTTTCTGTCCCAGATCTAAGACATACAGTACAGTTCCTTCCTTCCTTCTGTCCTTCCTTCCTTCTTTCCTTCCTTTCTTCCTTCCTTCCTTCCTTCCTTCTTTTTCTATCCCAATGGTGAATATCTTTGAAACAAATAAATTTCTCTTTTTTGTGCCTATCAGGAGGTTATTGAATTGGATTACTTTTGTCTTAATATCTTCCAAGGAATCTTGAATTATTCTGAGTATGCATTTTTTTTCAAACTAGCATTTAATGTAGTATTTAATTCTAATAAATCAAAAAGTTTTTCAAAACAAACATAAAATAAGCACAATGGGCTTTTTATAAGATTTATGTTTTTTTCAATTAAATATCAAATGGAGATGTGGTCCATTGTTTTATAATAAGCACATATAATGACTTCATTAATCAGTACTTGCTGGGGTAGATTGTGGCACTACAAAGGAGGAATTATTTTACCTTTGTGCTTTTGGAGGAATATCATGAAGGTGTAAATATAAACAAATGAAAGCTTAATTTGACATTGTGGGTAAAAGGAGGGCTATAGTTTTTGATTAATGATTTGGTCACAGAGTAGCATAAAGAACATTCTTGTGGGCCTAGATGCCCATAAATGGAAGTGGGATGCTCAAGTTAAAAGAAAATAGGAGGAACAAGAGTTGGGTATCTCAGGTTTTATGTTGGTAGCCCAATAACTCTAAAAGAATGAGAAAAAGATATGTATCTCTATAGATGATCCTATATAAGGTGCATATACAGTATACATTTTGTGGAAAGACATGATCAAAAATCACAAAGGGTAAGAAATCATGCATAGAATGTAATCCATATTGATGGAGGAAAAACATACTACAATAAAAATTCAAGTCTACCAATACATCAAATTATTTATTTCCCCTTTCTGGACCTTGTTTTCTCATAAGAAAATGGAAGCATTGGATAATATGATTTGTAATGTTAAAATCCAGGTTACCTGTGAAATCAGTGCCTTATAAACAAGCAAATAAAACAAACAAAAAACACGTCCTTGTGATTCTGATTTTTAAAAGGTTTTCATTCAGGTCTTTCCTCTTTGATTAGGTGTTCCATCACCAACCTAGGGTCTAAAAGACACAAGGGTTAATCTTTCCAGTTAATCATTAAGTAGTATAGAGGCATTCTGGCAAAACAGATTAAAAACCTGCCTCAGAATCAGAAAGAACGTTTCAAGGCTTGTCTCTGACATGTATAACTATATGACCCTGGACAGGTCACTTAGCCTTGTAATGCCCTAGGAAGCTCTCTTAACTCTACATTTTAAAATATTTTCAGGTTTGCATTGGTGGATGAAATTTCTTCAGGAGGAATTACCTTTCCCAATACAGCCAAAAGTTCAGACGCAAAAATTAGTGTTTGGGGGAAAGGGAAAGGAAGGAGGGAGGGAAAGAAGAGTAGGAGGGAGGGAGGGCAGTTTGGAGAGAGAGGGGGGGGGAAGAGAGAGAGAGAAACAGAGACAGAGACAGAGACAGAGACAGAGGCAGAGACAGAGAAAGGTGGGGAGGGAGGAGGAGGAGAGAGAAAGGAAGCCAGGTAAATAGACCAGTAGAGACCCAGAGAGAAAGACGGGTAGAGACAGAGGCAAAAATGGAGAGAGAATTTGTGAAACATCATTTCTATTCCTTAAATACAATAACTTACTTAACTTTTCATTTGCAGTGCCTTATATGTAGCAAGCATTGAATGTTTGTGGAATTCATTCTTTAATTTGTGGATAACCTTTCAATTTGCAAAGCATGTTAGCATCCTTTAACTCATTTGCTTTTTATAAATTCTTGGGATGTAAGCAGGACAGATACAGTTATTCTTACTTTACAAGTGAAGATCCTAAGTTGCATACAGATAAAACAACTTATGTAAGTCCACAAAACTACTTAGTAGCATCCTTGAAACTAGACACGCTGAATCCAAGACCAGGTCTCTTTCCACATTCCACCCTGCCTCCCCTGATATAGAGTAGATAAAATAAATGAAATATTTTCTTTCCAATTTAATATAATCCTTGCCTTCTTTCTCTCGGATGACTAAATCATCCTACCAATTCCCAGTTGATTTGTCTCACCTAACTTGATGTTACTGTTATATATTCAGGATCTCAACATCGCCAATGTTAATTAGCTATCAAGGATATCTGTAGGATAATATACTTAACACCTAGAACACTATAGATCGAAGATATCCCTCATTAGTGGTACTGATATGATTGTTATATTTAAGCATGTTATCTTAATGAGTGAAGACTAAAGATAATGAGTATAACTCTGAACTTGTAAGTAACACTGAAAGATTTATGCTTTTAGAGCATGAAAATGTTTGAACAAAATATTGGCAGCTTTTTAGCTTAAAAAAGAAAAGTAGGTATCATGACTTCAACTGAATTAAACAATGCTAGAACAGTAGCCATCTGCTATATGCCTATTAGTTAACAGGTGTCCTTCTAAGCTCTGGAAACAATTTAGTACTCCACAGGATTCATGATCTCAGGGCTGTGAGTACTCTCTTCACTGATGCTGATTGCATCCTATCCAAGCCTCCCCATCCTGTGTAACTCTTGGCCCAAACTCTCTTATAAGTTCGCAACAAGTACTACATTCAGTGTAATTTGGGAGGGAGTGTAGCTGAAGAGCAAATCCATGGAATTTTCTTAACTTCATGGAAATACCTATGGAGCATGTTTATTCTGACTCCTCAGTATGGCATGGAGATAGCGTTTGTCCTCAATTTGCTTATAATTTATTAGGTTAAGATATGAAATAAATACAAGTGCTCTTTAAGATATCAAAAGATTACTATAACACTCAGAGAAGTGTGTTTGTGCATGTGTGTATATATACATACATACAAATACATGTATATACATATAATATATTTGTATATATATGTGTATATAGACACACATATATAATTGTATATATGTTGGTGACTAGGTGGTAAATGGGTAGAGTGCCAGTCCTGGACTCAGGAAGACTCATCTTCCTGAGTTCAAATCTGACCTTAGACATTAGCTGGGTGACCCTAGGCAAGTCACTTAACCCTCTCTGAGCTCAATTTCCTCATCTGTAAAATGAGCTGGGAAAGAAATGGCAAAGCACTCCAGGATGTTTCCCAAGAAAACCCCAAAAGGCATCACAATGAGTCAGACACAACTGAACACAATTTGAACAACAATACATATGTACATATATACATAGGTGTGCTATAATGTATATATCATATATACTATTACTATATGTGTGTATATGTGTATGTATGTATGTGTATATACACACATATGTATGTATGTATATGGGAGAGGACAAACTCATAAGGTGCTAAATATATTTTGTTAATTCTAGAAGATTTCTTGTAGCCTATTATTAAACAAGTGTGTCATCCTCCCCCTGGTTTTCCATCTCCTGCCCTAGAAACCATTATCAAATCAGTATTGTTATTGTTATTGCAAAAAAGAGTGTCAATCTTTTTTCCAATGACACAGTTGCTTTTCTTTATCACTTCACAGGCAAAACTATCCCTTTCTGATCACACTACCTCAAGCTGCTCCTTCACCACTTTAGAATGTTTGTTCCTTAAGAATAGGCACTGTATGAGGCAGGTAGGTGGCACAGTAAATAGAGCACTGGCCCTGGAGTCAGGAGGACCTGAGTTCAAATTCGGCCTCAGACACTTAACACTTAGTAACCATGTGACCTTGGGCAAGTCACTTAACTCCAATTGCCCTGACTTCCCCCTTCCAAAAAGAAAAAAAAAAAAAAAGAATAATTACTGTAGTTATTTGTCTTTGTATTCCTAATGCCTAATATAATGTCAAGCACTAAACAGGTCATTAATAAAATGTTTTTGATTGATTCATTAATTAAAAATCCTGATGATCTCTGTTATATGAATAACTTCAAAAGTACAAAATTTCTTTATGTTCTCACAATAATACTTTGAAGTTGAGAGAAAAAAGAAAAGTATTATTGCCTCTCTTCTCCTGATGAGGAAGCTGAGTCAAAGAGCAGTCAATTAATTTAACCAAATTCACACATTGAATGGCAGAAGCAGGATTTGACTTCAACATCATGATCATCATTAGAATTTTATATACTGCTTTAAGGTTTGTGACACAGTTTATGAATGTTAGCTCATTTCATCTTCAGAATCACCCTGGGAAATAGAAGCTATTATTATTGCCATTTTGCAGATGAGAAAAATAAGGCAGAAAATGACAGGCCCAATGTTCTTTGAATTGTAAAATATATCAATTTATCATGGGAGATTTCATTTTTAAGGCATTGTCACGCATTTTATAAAGTCACAATTTGTGTCAGTTTTAAGGTATTAAAAACACAATCATCTCATATAATTAATTTTTCTTGGGATCATAGAATAATAACAAAGAATAAGACCTTAGAAATCAACTCACTTTGATATCTTAATGTTGCAGATAATGGTACTAGGGCCCATGGAGGCTGTTGAAGTCTCAAGGTCATATTTCTAGTTAGTTATAAATATAATTTAATCAACAATAAATCAGATACTGTATGTCAGACGCTGGGACACAAGGAGCAAAATGGGATGGTCCCCACCCTCTAGAAGCAAACCTTCTACCAGGAGAGAAAATATGTACAGCAAAGAGTTACATAAAATATGTACAGAATAAATAAAATAAAAGGTGTTTGGGGTGAGGAAGTTTGGTTTGCAAATATCTTCTTAGTTTATCACAAAGATCCTAGGAAAAACGTAGTATTTTTATTCACATTTTACAGATGAAGAAATTAAGGCAGATGAGTTAAATGACTTACTCAGGGTCATACTATTAGGAGGTATCTGAGACAGAATTTGAACTCAGGGTTTTCCAACTCTAAGGCCAGCAATTTATCCAATGTGCCACCTAGATACCTACCATATTTATAGCAAGATATGTACTTGATAAATTATTTCACGCCAATGTATGTGTGTGTGTGTGTGTGTGTGTGTGAGAGAGAGAGAGAGAGAGAGAGAGAGAGAGAGAGCGAGAGTAAGCTATTCTTGCTAATTTATTATAATTTATTTTTTGTCCACCACGCATCTATCTATTGTGCTTAGGTTCACCTGCCTTTTGGTCAGTATTTTCATTTTAGCTGTTTATTTTTAAAAGCTCTTCAAGTTCTTTGGCAATATCAGAGTGACACAATTCCAAAGTTCAAATGTAATTATCCCAGATGCTATTGGCCCAGTTGCTTGTTTAGGCTAAGCCTACAATACAAAATTTTCTCAAGAACTTGGCAGCTGTCCTGATTAGAGCTTTCCAGCATGACCAGCGAATGAGATATTGCTACAACTGTGGAGTGGATTTTTTTTCTCATGGTGTTCAGCTGGCTTATGGGCATTTGCCTTTATTTATTTTAGGGTTAGACTAGTGAGGATAGTTCTCATCAGTCAGTCAACCATAGGATCATAGATTAAGAAGACATTGATCCATCCTCCTCATTTTTACAGTGAAGGAACAGAATCCTAGGGAGGATATCACCAAACACTTTCCATGTGCCAGCCACCATCATCACACAATCATAAATTCTATATTTCCTTTGAGGTACAAAGACAATTAAATATAAATTTTAAGGTATCTTTCATCATTTAACAAGCATTTGTAAAACTTCTATTTTACATAATGTATTATTCTAGACCCTAGAGGAAAGACAAAGAAGTAACATGGAATACTTACCCTCAAAGATCTTTAATTCTATTCTAGTTAATAAGACTTATATAAGCAAGTATAGTATAAAATCAAATGACACATGAGCAAAAAGAAATAGAAAATATTTCGCCAAAAAGCAGGGAACTTTCAACTGGGAGAATTAGTGGATATTTCATGGAGAAGTCTGTATTTTTGATCATAAAGATGAGGCAGATGTCTTGACAGTGTTATTCGATTCACGGCAAATTGCTTTAAAAGCTTCTTTGGTAATTTTTGAAACTCTAATACTAACCTTTACCCCCATTCAACCTTCCCTCACTAAACATCTCTTTTGTCTTTTGGAAGAGATTATGAGCAATATCATTTATTGGTTGGCACCATGAAGTGTTGGGGTTGTGCTTGGGAAGAGTTAATTAGTCTCTAAAGGTCTTGTTTTATTGCCCCAGACCTTAATTAAAGGAAAAATATTGAATATGCAAAGAAGCTACAACTACCTCTGAGAAGTATGCTGGAGGAGAGAGGTTGTCTGTGCTACACCTAGCAGATCACTTGGATTAGCTTAGAGAAGAATCATGACAAATAAGAACCTAATTTGTGAAGCAATCTGTGAATGAGGAAAGATTAAAATTCAAAGTAAAACTCCAGAGTAAAATAAGAAAAAAATATCTAGAGTCTGATCCATGGTAAAAATGCCAATAAAATGTATACTTCTTGCAAAGACTAAAAAGAAAAAGAAGGGACCAAACACAATAACTTACCGCAAGTAACAAAGGCACCAAATTGCACATAGATATTTTATTTAAGTTTTGTTGTTTCAGTATTATCTTTTATAAACAGAACTTAGTGTTATTCTCTCATGTTTGGTTTTGTATTATTGTTATTTGTATAACATCGAAGTCTCTGACTAGATTACAAAGTTCGTGAGGGCAAGGCCAGTATTGTTTCTATATTTCCCAAACTCCCTAACACAACACTCTACACCATCTGTTTATAATGAACTTTGAGTGCCTTTGTATAGAAAACATCCAATTAGGTAAACTCCTTCTGCTAAGGTTAATCATCACCTGCCCTTTAAATTAGTGTTTTAGTGATTCACTTGCTACAACAAGAGGTTAAATGACTTATTCATGGTCACCCAGGTAGTATGTGTCAGACAATAGAACTGAAAACAGGATTTCCTCACTATGAGGCAAGTCAACTCTGTATGCGCTGTTCCATGTGCTGCCTGAAGCTCATCTCTAAACAGAGCAGATGCTCCAGAAATGCTTGCTTCTTTGAATTGATTTTTATATGGAGCCAGCTCTAAAATGATACATGCTCATCTATCTCCCATATCCATCCATCCATCTAGCTAGCTAGCTATCATCTATCTGTGAACTACCTACCTATTTATCTACATATATACACTTATCCAAACAAACACTAATATTTCTCTGACCCTCCACTAAAACTCTCCTTCCACAAATATGACTCTTCTCTCTTTGAAGACATTCTGAGGCATGAATATTCATTATATGGTGCTGAAATATTAGGGTTGTATTTAGGAGGAATTAATTTATCTATCTATCTATCTATCTATCTATCATCTATCTATCTATCATCTATCTATCTATCATCTATCTATCTATCTATCTATCTATCTATCTATCTGCATGTATATGTGTATATTAGTTTTGAAAGAAATCAAACTCATAAGCAGAGTAGAAAAAGCATCTATAATTGAGAGAAAGAGACCTTCAAGCCTATTGGATGTCTATCAAGAAAACCTCAAGGAAGGTTTTAATACATTTGGGAGGAAAAAGGGGGAGAGGGATCACATGAGAAAGGAGGCATGGTCATGAGGCCACTTACACCTTGGCAATTCTATCAAGAAAACCCACTTCTGAGGCAGCCAAGTGGCACAGGGAATAAGAGCACTGGCTCTGGAGTCAGGAGGACTTGAATTTAAATCCAGCCTCAAACACTTGACACACCCTACTATCTGTGTGACCTTGGGTAAGTCACAATCCAAATTGCCTTCCCTTCACGCCTCCAAAAAGAAAAAAGAAAAGCTACTTTCTTTTTTTTTTTTTTTGACCCCTCATGATACCATGTGCCCCAGACCTTAATGAGGAGGCAAGGACACTTTTAATAGCAGTGACTAACCTAAGCTAGTTCTGTTTACAGGATAGGCAGAGCTAAAGATCCCAGGGTGGAGCCCTAAGGTAAGGTCCAATCCAACCTAACTGAGCCTCAAGAGAAGGACTGCAAGGATATTGCTAGGATTGTTTGGATGGAAGGGTTTCTCTCATTTTCAGGATGGCCTTTGGACAGAGAAGGGACTATTGCATTTGAAATTAACAATATTAAAGTAATTTTTTTTCTTTCATGTATATATATATATATGTTTATATGTACCCATATGAAGAAAAGGTAGAAAACCTTTCTCTTTATATTTTTTGTTATTGCTGCTCAGTTATTTCAGTCATGTCTCACACTTCATAACCCATTTGGAGTTTTCTTGGCGAAGGTACTGGAGTGGTTTGTCATTTTCTTTTTCATCTCATTTTACAGGTGAGGAAACTGAGGCAAACAGGGTCAAGTGACTTGCCCAGAGTCACACAGCTGTCTGAAGTCAGATTTTAACTCAGGAAGATGGGTCTTCCTGACTTCAGACCCAGTCTTTATCTACTGAACCACTTAGCTCCATTTTTAGATCGATAGACAGATGATAGATAGATGATAGATAGATAGATACATACATACATACATAGATACATACATGCATGCATGCATGCATACATACATACATGCATAGATAGATACATTGATAATATATGTATAAATTCATATGTATGTGTGAAAAAATTATATACATATATATATATATATGTAAAAAGTTAAAGAAAGCCTCCAAAGTGAAAGCTCAGAAGCTGATGGCGTGGTCAATAAGACAGCTGTCTAACATTGTTATGCTGGTTTCTTTCATATTCATTATTCAGTTGACTGATTCAGATGTTTCTTAGTAATTGTCTTGCTTATGTGAGAACTCCTCTTTTGTTTCAGTAGTTAAGAAATATTCATGGAGGAAAGGATGCTGGTTTGTTTGTTTTCCCCAAACCTTTTCTAAAGAGAGCATTTTTTTTTATAATTCTAAATACCAGATGTTCTCCCTCCCCTCACTAGCCACCCCCTCCCTAAGATCCAAATAAATAAATACATAAAAATATGTCTTTACTTTAGTGTTTCAGTCTGGATGGTACTGTATCAGACTATCCTGATCACTCCAATGAAGTTTTGTATAACAAAGAATGAAAAATCTTAACAAGCCAGAATCTCAAGTTCCAGAAAATAAATTACTGAACAAGAACTGACCCATCACTCTCCATTTTGCTGCTTTGCTTTGATGGATACAAGGACCCCATTCCCAAGTAAGCTGCTTCATTTAATTCATGGTCACCAGAACTTACTGAACCACCAATAAAATAAAACCATATTCAAAGTATAAGCTTCTAGGAGCAAAATTAGAGTTTCAATATAACTGTGCCTTTTCTTCATCCTCAATTTGTTTTGGCTCTTTGTATCTTTATGGTCCCACTTATAATGACTTACTCGATTTCCTTGCCTTCACAATCCTTCCACAACTCTTGGCCTTGACCACAGCTTGTTCATTCTAGTTTTCCCTACCCGCTGCCTTTAGCTCCAATTCCCAGTTTTCTGGAAATCATTACCCTTGACTCCCCCTCAATTAGTGATGGGATATGTAGTATAGACAAGGAAATGAATTATGTGTCAAATGTCATGAAACCATTGCCAAGTTTTAATCTGCAAAAGTTTTCTCATCTATATGCCACTGACATCAACTGCCCTAAATTCTTTAAGTAATATTTTCTGTTTCTACAGCATTTATTTTCAAAGGGTTTTCCTCATATAACCCTTTGTAACAAGCACTGTGTAAAATATTATTCCCATTTTATAGAATTTCAGAAATTCTTCTACAATGGATTCCTTCACATCCTCTCCTTTCACTCTTTTTTTTTTTTTCATTCTCAGCAGTTTGGCTTCCCAACTCATCATTAAACCATATGGTATTCTCTCCCAAGTTATCAATGATCTTTTAATTGCTAAATTCAATGGCCTTTACTCAATCTTCATCCTTCTTGACTTCTCTTTATCCTTTAAGATTGTGGATCACTATTTTCTTCCTAATATTCTCTTTTGCTAGGTTTTTAGGAGAATGCTTTCTGATGCTTCTTCTATCTATCTGAATATATATTTTCAGTTTCCTTTGCTGGGTTTTCACCCAAGTCATTCCTGATAACTATGTGTATCCCATAAGGGTCTGTCCTAGGTCCTCTTTTCTCCAACTATCTTATTTCATTTGTTGATCTTATCTTCTCCAAATCATTCAATTATGATTTCTATAGTGCGATTCTCAAATTTACTTGTCCTGTCCTAGTATGTCAGCTCATCTATAGTCTCACATCTTCAATTTTTTATTAGATATCTTGAACTAGATGTATTATAGATATCCTAAACTTAACATATCCAAAACTGAACCCATTATCTTTTCTCCCAAAATCTTCACTCTTCCAAACTTCCCTACTGCTGTCAAGGGCATCATCATCTTCCCCATACTACAAACTTAAAACCTAATTGTTATTCTCAACTCCTCAATCTCTTTATCCCCTATCCATTTCTAATCTATCCCTAAGGCTTGTTGATTTTACCTCAAACATTCCTCTTTCTCCTCTGATATAACCAACACTCTGCTACAGGAGCTCATCTCCGCATGTCTGTACTGTCTCAATAGCTTGCAGGTTGATCTGCCTTCCATAGGTCTCTCCCCACTCCAGTTATACTCTATTCAGCTGCCAAAGTGATTTTCTTAAAGTGCATATTTCACCATATCACTCCCCTACTAAATAAACACCAGGGGCTCCCTATTATTTACAGGATCAACTGTATTGCTGTGTTAAAAGGCCTCTGTAAGCCAGCCCCAAAAATGTTTTCAGTATTCATACATCTTTATATCATTCCCCCTGACACTGACATCTTTACTGTTCCCCCAATAAAATACTCCAGCTTTGAGTCCAGATATTCTCACTAGCTGTGTCTCATTAATAGAATGCTTTCCATTCTCACCTCTGCCTCCTGGCTTCCCTGGCTTTCTTCAAGTTCCAGCTAAAAGTGCTGCTTCTATAGGAAGTCTTTCTTGATCTCCCTTAATTCTAGTTCCACCCATTCATTGGTTATGTCCTGTCTGTCATGTATATAAAGCGTGTTTGCACATAGTTGTTTGTATGTTGCCTTCCTCATTAGAATGCAAACTTCTTGAGAGTGGGGACGTCTTGTCTGTGTTTGTGTGCCTAATACTTAAGACGATGCATGGTGCATACTACGTAATTAATAACTATTGATTCACTGGATGAATGGATGGATGGATGGATAACAGAGGACCCAAGAGCTGCAATGAACTTTTCAGTTCTTGTGGTCCAAGACTTTCATGTTGAAAAAGAGGGAATTGAGGTTCAAAGACCTTAAATATCTTTCCTGAGGTCACATAGGTACTAAGTGGTACTTTTATTCAAAATCAAATATTCTTTCCATTACAATATGTTTAGTTTCTAATAATAAATAGAAATTACATATTCAGGATGTTAGGGTTTACCAAAGAATATTTTTTGTGCTTTGACTTGCCTTGTGTTCACATTGCAAATCTGAGTCAGACAAGGTTCTCACTATTTCCAACTCTTACATGGGCCACCATTTTCAGCTGTATTGATAACTAAAAAGGAAACAGTATCTCTCTCAGCAATAATGTCTAGTCATTTAGTCTAAATTTCAAGAATAATAAAGCAAACTAAGAACATCTTGTCATTTCATTGAATCTTAAAACATTAAGCAATGACTTCAGGGCACAGAGGTTCAAATCAGTAGAGCACTATAGAGTTAGGATATCACACACTCACCAACAACTATTTATTAAAAACCTATTACATTTCAGTCATTATGTTAAGAACTAGAGAGACAAATCCTTTGCCACTTATTAACTGTATGATTTTGGGCGAATCAGTTCCTTTACTTCTTAGATGAAGAAGTTGAGCTAAATGGCCTTAAAGCTCCCTTTCAAACTCTAATTCCTATAATTTTGTCAAATACAGTTACTTTTATATAATTTTGGCTACATTTAAGACAATTTTGTGAGTAAGACATTGTCTAGATGAAAACTTTGAACTAAAGAACCATAGTTAATTTATAAATTTTCCTGTCATTCTATGCTGTCATAACTATTTGTGTTATGTAGAAGCTTGAAGCATTGTTATGAAGGGAAGATATCAGAGAGGTTGTTTAGTGCAGGATTTTATGCAACCTAAAGATTCTGGGTATTTAGAAGACACAGGAATGACATGGGAAGACAACAAATACAATCTTTGTCACCTTTACAATCATTCTATCACTACTACTGATGGGCCAAAACAAGTACATGGCCAGGACCTAGAAGATTGCAAGAGATTAGAAGCAAATAACTGGTCTGAAGGAAAAGGATGTGAAAGAGGTGTGGAACAACACATAACAAGATTAGAAAAACTTCATAGAGGAAAAGCATGAGGGTCAATTAACAATACTTTGCTTAACAGTGGTTCTCAACCTGTAGGTCATGACCGCTTTGGGGGTCAAACGACCCTTTCACAGGGGTTATAGGGGTCGCCTAAGACCATCGGAAAACACATATTTCCAATGATCTTAGGAACCAAGACACTGCTCCTCTATCCATCTCCAGGTGGGTCCACACACATGCAGATATGCCCACATACGAGTATTAAAGGGTCGCAGCATTATGAAGGTTCAGAACCACTGTATTAGAAATAAGAATCTTTTGACAATCAGTCTTTCTGAGTTTATCTTGAATGTTCCATTTTTTTGTTGTTGTTTCATCTTTGAAGCTTTTCCAGATTAGTAGGACTAGTCATTAAATATATACCATGCTATTCCAAAGTCTTTGAGAAGCAAGGGTTATCACTTTGCGATAGAAGAGCTAGAACATATGATATTAGCAAAAGTAATCATTTGCATAAGATAATTATAACAAAATACCAATGCTATGTATCACTTAATGGCTACAAGTTATTCTTAGACATATCTTCTTATTTGGTTTTCATAAAATTTGGTCTTCTTCTTTGTGAATTAGGCACCATGATTACTATTATTTCCTTTTTATAGATGATGAAATCAAGGAACATATGTTAAATGAGTACCTTAAGATCTTCTAGCTTGTAGTGACTCACCTTATGTTCTCTGATCAGCAATTAGTTCTCTTTCTATTCCCAACTAAGGTTCTACTAATAGAGGTGAAGGAAAAATAAGACTGTAGAGGAGAAAAGCAATTCTAATTGGATATTTTTTTTTTAATTTTTTTTTTTCAAAACCATTTTTCAAGATGAATTACTATGGTTAGTAATGTGAGTAAGTGAAGCTCATTCTTGGCATTGTGGAGAAAACTTCCCATGTGCTTAGAGGTGTGTTATTTATAACAATGTCATTTAGCTCAAATGACTATATATAGAATGTGCCTTTGCAGACATGGAGTGTGTGTGTACATTTACATGTTTGGTGTTTATCCTCCATTGGCAGGTTTGAAAAATAATACTACCTTGTTTCCACAATATTAATGACAACCTGAATTTGGAAGTCTTGATAAGTTGTTTACGAGAAGGTTCAGAGGGAGAAATCAATTCATGTTTGTGGAATATGGTGAAAACATTTTTCTCTGGATGTGTCAATGGGAATGGTAATTAGCCAATCAAGGAAATGGGAAACTCATTGAGACTGAAATCAGCCAGATGAGCAAATACACACCCTACAGATGACCAGATCTGAAAACATCCTGGTGAAATCATGTTAATGACATAGTTTGATGCATTGTTTAAGTGTATTATCCATTAGAATAAATGATTCATTTTATTCATTAGATAGTAAGTTCCTTGATGGTAAGACTTTTTTTTTTTTTAGCTTTCTTTGTATCCACAGTACTCAGCACAGTACCTTGCTCAAAGTAGGTCCTTAGGAAATAGTTATTGATTAACTTATTCAAGTCAAAAATTATTCACAATATGCTTAGATTTGCAAAGCAGTTTGGTAGACACTGGGAGTATGAAGACAAGAATGGAGAAAAATACTCTGACATCCAGGAGTTTGCATTCTGTTGTCCTTTTAATAAATTTAAAAGCACACAATATAGTTCCTGTTATATGTATTAGTCTAGTATGATAAAACAACAGCAAGTCAGAATGTCTTAGTGGAAAGAAATATGACTCAGAGATAGTTCAGGTTCAAGCCCTGCCTCTGATACCTGCTTCTGACTCAGGTCATGTAATTTAGTCTCCCATTCTCTAGGCAACTCTCTAAGACAATTCATTGGAGAAAAAGTGAACAGCATTGGTTGAAGGAATTTCATCACTCAGGAATTCTGGTAACAGTGAAATAAATCCCTTGTCCAGTGAAATATCTGCTTCCACTAAGAGCACCTTCTCTATCTCAAGAATACTCAATTAGATCAAAATGGGCACTATCTCCTGTTCTATTAATGGAAATGGAAATTCCGGACCAGCCCATTAGATGTTCTGTGAGCTACTAGAGCTGAAAAAAAATTATCACTTAATTTATCACTCAAAAATTTATCACCAACCTTCTACTGATCAACTTATCTATACTAGACTGATACTCAAAGAATAAGCACAATAAGATGAAAGGCCTGTACTTTAATCCTTTCCTACTTAGTAGGATATGCTATTCTAGCATAAATATGAAGTGATCAAGTTGACTTCCATATCACACTAAATGACAAGTAAATATTAAAATATTTACAAATATATATTTTTAAATATTTATGAAAATATAAAAATAAATATAACAAAAATAAATCCCAGAGTGGGATTTTGCTGGAGTCGTCATCATCACCATCATCGTCACCATCATCATCATCACCATCATCACCATCATCATCATCATCATCATCATCATCATCACCTTGTATACTTATGGCAGCAAAGCAACTTCACTTCCATTACTGCATTTTTATCACCCCCACAGCCTCTTAAGGAATGACATGCAGCTCTTATTGTCCTATTTTACATATGATGACACTGAGACTCAGGGATTTGAAGTGACTTTTACAATATCACAAAGCTGAGATTTATAGCCTTGTTTCCAACACCAAGCTCAGTGTTATTTCATTTCCTATGGCAGTAACATGATAGGGTATGATATGTATTTGTGCCTCCAAGCATGATAGCAGTTTTCATTACCTCCTCCTTTAGCTTCGTCATACAGTCTCTAAGTGAGTACCAGGGTCTGTCTCCACCAGGCCACATAGAGTCAGTAGAATATTGCCTTTTGCATCTCTCTGCAGCTAAAGCTAACAGATTAGTTCTGTGGATGCCTCCTCGCGTATGGTGATCCCTAAAAGCTTGGTGCACAAAAGGATTCTGACTGATGCTTATGAATTTTAAGCAATCTATAGTGTCCACTGTTATTCCTCCAGTGACTTCATCCATAATTCTTACCATCCAAGACACTAAAGATTCTTCCATTCTTTGAGTAAATCTACTCAAAGTAAATATAGTATATATATTATATATACTATATATATATATTCCCATATATATACATATCCCTATATATAGTATAGATAGTAAATCTATATCAGTAATCTCCTGTTGAGTGAAATCCTCAATTATCTCCCTGGACTCTGTTTGGCCCTGGAGGTTCTCCTGTCTTCTTCGTCATATGGGGAGAGCTTCTACATTAGAAGACTCCTCAGCTAACCCTGTTCCATTCTCCTCACACATTCTCCTGGCAGCTGTCTGGGCAACTCTGCCCAGCCTGTGCAAAAGCTGCATGTACATTCCTTCTGCTAGTTTTTTGCTTCCTTTTAGCCACATGAATAGTAGCTTGCTCTTCCACCTGGGCAGTTTGCTCTTCTGAATGCT
>CM053588.1:99936358-99952244 GCA_028646515.1 Pseudochirops corinnae
TTCTTTTGGGGATCTTTTTCAAGAGGTGATCGGTAGATTCTTTCAAGTTCTATTTTGGCATCTGGTTTTAAAATATCAGGGCAATTTTCCTTGAGAATTTCTTGAAGGATGCTTTCTAAGTTCTTTTTTTGATCATGGCTTTCAGGTGGTCCAATAATTTTTAGATTGTCTCTCCTGGATCTGTTTTCCAGGTCAGTGGTTTTTTCAAGGAGATATTTCCCATTGCCTTCTATTTTTTCATTTGTTTGGATCTGTTTGATAGTATCTTGATTTCACATAAAGTCATTTGCGTCCATTTGCTCCACTCTAATTTTGAAGGAGTTATTCTCTTCAGAATGCTTTTGAGATTCTTTTTCCATCTGGCAAAGTTGACTTTTTAAGAAGTTCTTCTCCTCATTGGCTTTTTGCGCTCTTTTGACATTTGAGTTAATGTATTTTTTAAGGTGTTAATTTCTTCATTCAGGGTGTTGACTATCTTTTCATGATTTTCTTGCATCACTCTTATTTCTCTTCCCAATTTTTCTTCCGCTTCTCTCATTTGGTTTTCAAAATCTTTCTTCAGCTGTTCTCTAGCTTTTTGGCAATCTTCATGTTTCTTGGAAGCTTTTGGGGTGGGAGTTCTGACTGCGTTGTCTTCCTCCCTTTCCCTGATTTGTTCCTTCTTTTCCCCAAAGAAAGAATCTAGGGTTTGGTTGCTGTTCTTATTTTGCTTCCTATGCTTGTTGGTGGTCGCCATTAAATGGTTTTTTTTGTTTGTTTGTTTGTTTGTTTGTTTAGTTCTGTGGAACTCTGCTTCCAGAGAGAACAGCTCTGTCCCAAATCGCTGGGGTTTTCCCAGCTTCTGGGGCTTTTAGGAGGCTGCTGAGTCCCTCCCCAGCTCCGGCTCACTGAAAAACAAAAAACCTCAGGACCATCACCATGATCCGGATCCAGGCCGCTCAATGCGAGAGCATTTGGCCTCTGAATGATAGGTTGGCACCCCTGTTGTCTGCAGGCCGGGGCCTCTGAAGCGGCAATGTGGAGGCGGGTGCAGACCCTTCACCTTCCCACTTCTTTGCCCTGGAGGTGGCTTGGCTGGACTCACTTTTCTTCCCTGGTTTTTAGCCAAGTTCCACTAACCTGAGTCCTTTTTTCTTATGGCTGGATAATTCTGGATCCTTCCAAAGCTGTTGCATATTCGCTCTCCTGAAGCTCCAGCCATGGCAGGGGTTGGCTTGTCCAGCTGCCCCCGGGGCAAAAACCGTCATTTCAGGATGGGCTGGTTTCTGCTCTCAGAGTTGAAATGGTTCACTTTGAGCCAAGCTGCCTTCAGCAGGAAATATATCTGTGTGTGTTTTAGAGCCCTAGAATTTGTTTAGAGTCATATTTTTGGGGTATTTGATGTGGCTGTGTTGGAGCTGCGATTTCTTGCTGCTCCTACACCGCCATCCTTCAGTAATTTTTTTAAAAATTATTTCTTGTATTTTTGTATCAATTTCTTCTTTGGATCATAATTTTCAGTTGATTATTTTTTATGTTTTCTCTTCTTGATCTATTCTCCAAATCTGTTGTTTTTTTTTATAAAATGTTTCACTTTCTCCTCTTTTTTTTTCATTATTCATATTTTGTTTAATTATGTCTCGATCTCTTATAATTTCTCTGGCTTCTCCTTGTGCAATTCAAATTTTCAAGGTGTCATTTTCTTTCTTAAGATTTGGGATCTCCTTCTTATTTTTCTTGGATTATCATTAAAACAATTTTTTTTTCTTTAGTTTTTCCTCCATCACTGTCATTTGATCTTTCAAGTTTTTTTTAAAGACTTTTTATGAATTCTTTTTGGGCAAGAAACCATTTGACCTTTCTCTTTGGGGGTTTCTTTACTTCAATATCCTCCTCTAAAGAGGAAACCAGATTTTTTCCATTCCCATAATAGTTTTCTATAGTTGTATTCTTTCTTCTTTGCCTGTGATTTTTTAGTGGCAATAGCCTAATTTTTGTGATCACCTCTAGCCCTGGGGAATGGAAGATAGTGCCTGTTGCCCTAAATCTTAAGTTCTCCACTATAGCCTGAAACCAAAACCAAACCTCCAGCCTCCTGTAAGTGCCCACAGCCAGGGATTTTTTGCCCCACTGCTTCTGCATTCATTGGGCATACACTGGCTCCGTTTTACCTCTTTCACTCTTCATGGCACAGGTGAATTTGGCATTCCTTGTAAACAGAGGTTCCCTTGATCTTCCTGGACTCAGATGTCCAATGCTCCTAACTATCTGGGTAAAAGTTTCTTTGAATGAGACTGAATCAACCTCTCAAACCAAGCCTGTCTAACCTGAAGGCTTCCTACTTGTTGTTAAAGCATATCCTAGTCTGGAGGGGTTTACTCGTCAAAAGGACCAAACCTAGTCCTGGGATTTTTCTTTTGATCTTCTCAAAATGTCCCAGGAAGGCCTCTGTTGTGCCCCTATTCTTATTTATTTTTCCTGCAAACTGCACTTTGTTTTACCCTAATGAGCTTTTTTATGTCCTTTGTGGGTCAAAATCTTGAGAGATTAGACTTTTCTGACCTACTCTGCCATCTTCCCAGAATCCTCTCTGGCTGCTCTATTTCTTAACCAGTACCAGATTGTTTTTGTGACTAATGCTTTGTAATATAGTATGGAATATGCTAATGCTGGGTAATTCCACATTTGTTCATGGATTCACTTGATGTTCTTGACCTTTTGTCTTTCAAGATTGTTATGGGAATCTGAAGATCTTCCCTGCCCCTAGGCCCTTTGCTAAAATGACTTAAGTGACTCTGAGAACCTACCCTGATTTGAAAATATACTCTGCCCCCTAATAGGCTGAATGTGGTTACATGGAGCCTGTGGCGGGAGGCTTGTTCTTCAGGAATGCCCACGCCTTGTTACTTTGTGATTGGACAGAGAATCAAGAGAGTTGTGACATTCTCTGATCCAGGAGAAAGCTATACATACCCTGATGTGCGTTTTTGCTTTGGGGATCACTTTGGAAAGAGTTGTGTGATTTGGCCAGATGAGAATTTGGGTAGCCGTTGAGCCCCCTGGCTTTGAAAAACCCAGATGTTGGTGCTTCCCTCTCTGGTAACTAACTAGATATGGATGTAATGGTCAGACATCTGGAAGCCCGTCTGCTGATCTGTTTCTTTGCCTGATTGTAACTTCTGTTTGTATTCTCTGAAGTTCAGGGTGTTGATTTTTCCCCCTGAACTAAGTAAATGATATATATTTGATTGATTCAAGTAAGATTGTTAACCCATATTGAATTGATTTCCTTTAGAAAAGCAGATCTAAGAACATGTACTAGCAACCATCCTGGGTATGCGATTGCTGATACACAGATTAATTTTATTTTTTTCTTACTCTGTAAAGCTACTTATTAGTAGTTTGATATAGCACTCAATAAGTAAATACAACTAGAGAGAATTGTGATTTTTAAAAATTATCTAGGCTCAACCTACCCATGAACAATTAATATTTCTCCAGTTATTTAAGTCTATTGTTATTTGAGTGGAGAGTCTTTTATAATTATGTTTATATAGTTCCTAGGTTTCTTTTGGCAGGTAGACTCCCAAGTATTTTTATTGTCTGCAGTTATTTTTAACGGGATTTCTTTTTCTATCTCTTCCTGATGGACTTTATTGGAAATATATGTGCTAAAGATTTATATGCATTTATTTTAAATACTATAATTTTGCTAAAATTTGATAAAATTTTTACAAAATTGTTTTAACCAGTTAGTTGATTCTCTAGAATTTTCTAAGTTCTAAGTTCATTATATCATCTCTAAAGAGTGGTATTTTTGTTCCCTCATTGTCGAGTCTAAATCCTTTCTTTTTTTTGTCTTATTGCTATAGTTAGCATTTCTAACTAAACAATAGTGATGATAATGGACCTAATTGCTTCACCTCTGATTTTATTGTGAAGGTTTCTAGCTTATCCCAATTATAGGTAATACTTCCTATTGGTTTTATATAGATGCTACTTATCATTTGAAGAAATCTCTGCTTTCTAATGCTTTTAGTAGGAATGAGTATTTTTGGTCAAAGGTTGTTATTTTTCTGTATCTATTGAGATGCTGATGTGATTTTTGTTGTTTTGGTTACAGATATTTGGTTATTGCTACGGTTAGTTTATGTTTTGATCTTCCCTTTCACCATGGTGGATGTTTAACATCTGGAACTCTTGTTGTTATTTGCTCATTTTTTCCAGCCTATTTCTTGACTTTTAACTTCATTTTGAAGTTGGACTCTGCTCTCAGGCTAGAGGGGGCAGTATTTCAAGCTTGAGGTTATTTTGGTTATTGCTGTTTTCATAGAGTTCTTGAGGGCTCTAAGTTTTTGATGCTTCCATGATCATATGAACCAAAGAGACATGTGGTCACTGTTTTCCTGGCTTCTACTCTGGTGCTTACCCAGGAAGGTACCATACTCCTTTGATCCACAAGTGCTGTTACTCCTCTTGCCCCTGGGACTTTCACCAGGTCTTCTGTTTTCATGCTGCAATAAGCACTAGTGCTCTTTTTTTGTCTTCAGACCTGAGATCAGGACCCTTGCTCCCTTGCGAATGACCACAAGTACTCTTCTCCAACTTGGAAATGGGAACAGAGCCCAAGCTCCATCTTAGCCAAAAGCACTAGTCTTCCTCTTTGCCCTGAAAGTGAAATTTGGAACTACATATAGACAATGCAACAGAGTCCCTGCACTCAGTGTCAGCAAAGGGTCCCCTGAAATTTCTTTCTGACCAATTATCCAATCCTCTTACCAACTTTGGTCTGAGAGCTCCCAGAGGTGCTGCTACTGCTGTTGATGCTGCTGTATAAGTGCCTCCAAGACCCACCACTTGTATTGTAATGACCTATGCTGTGGTACAGACTGACCCCCACCCCAGTGCCCCAGTCCACTCTATTGACCTCCAAAGTTGTCTCAGGTTAGAAAAATGTCTCACCCTAACCTTTTTTTCTTTCTCTGTTATTACAGAATATGATAGCATGGGAATGTTGGGAGAATTCTACTGAGTTGCTGCTTGTACTCTGCCATTTTGACTCAGCCCCTCAGTTCTGTTTGTACAATGCCATCTAGTTGCCTTCAGAGAGAAATTGAACTAGAGATTTGTGAATCCCTCTCATCATCTCCCATGATCAAGATAAATCATCATATAATTAATGTGACCATGATACTAGGGAGTTGCCACATAAGGAATATCAATTGAAATCAATAAAGTTTTTTTTAAGGGTTGGTTAAGCCTAAATAATTAGGACAATTAATGAAATTGCCTTAAAGGAAACTAAAAAGGTGAACTAATTGAATTGTCTTAATTTGAATAATAATGAATAAAGTATTAGATTTCACATGTATTGGTTAAAGATTAAATAATGGTGAGGGAGCAAGCTGTTCGATACTGGCAAATGAGACTGAAAGATTCTCCAACCCTCTTCTCATCACACCCTCTCAAGGGAAACTTTTTTTTTTTCTTAGCATTCTAAGAAAGCAAATTATCTTGAAAAAGAGAATTGATCATTTTCTTGACTCAGAGCCCAACTTCTGCCCAAATAGGAAAGGGTTTGGCTTTCATTTCCAAACCTCTGGTGGCTCTCAAAGGCTTGTAACCTCTCCATCAGGATGAGGTAAAGAAAGAAATCCACTGTTCTCACTTAAAGAATAAGAACTTTAAGTTTGGGGCATCCTTAGGCAACATCAACCCATGATGGGGTAAAGGCTTTTAAGCAGAGTCACTCAAAAATTTTAAAAAAAGGAATATAGAAGATTTCTTAGAGGAGAGCCAGTAGTTAGTACCTCACACTTTTTTAATCTTGACCATTTTAACACTCAATAAACCTTCCTGTCTACTCTAAGGGATTAATGTATTCTAGAAAAACAGCAGGCTTTATTTGAGAGAAAATAGTAGGAAGCCAGCATGATTATTTTTAATAGCTCTTGCAAGGGAAGATGTTCCCCATTCAATAAATGACACTAAACATTTCTGCATGCTTTGGAAGGAAGAGAATGTTGAGCTGAATTGGATCTCCTCTTATTTCTAAACCAGCCTCCCCTACCATGGTCCCTGCTGATGTGCTCAATAGACATGCACACATATATATCCCCAAGGACAGACAATTAGCTTTCTTTTCCAGTGGGTAGTAGTTTAGAAGACTATTGCATTTACTTTGAATGATAAAGGTTCATGTTTGCTAAACAGTTATCTTTTTATTTTAATATTGACCAGGAATACTGGCTCTTATGCTTATGAGAAACTAATGCCAAAGAGGTGAGAGTGACAGATAGAAAAATGTTCACTTCAGTAAAGGCGATGATCTAATTATTCTCAAGAGGGAAGTGTTGCCTAGCTGGTAGAGTGGTAGAGATATAAACAAGCAGACCTGATTTCTCACACTGCTTCTGAAACTTAGGAACTATGTGACCAAGAAGACGTCACTTCATTTCTTTGAAACTCACCTTCCTCAGGTCTAAAATGTAGACAATACTTACAGTACCTACCACCCAGTTTTACAAGGTTCTAAGGAGATTGAAAGGAGCAGTGAGCTTGCACAGTAGATAGCTTACTGGGCCTGGAGTCAAGATCTGAGTTCAAATCCAGCCACAGACACTTACTAGTTATGTGACCCTAGGCAAGTCATTTAACCCTGTTTGCCTCAGTTTCCTCTTCTGTAAAATGAGCTAGAGAAAGAATAGCAAACCATTTCAGTATCTTTACAAAAAAAAAATGGAATCATGAGGAGTTGTACATGACTGAATAACAACAAGGAATATTGGAAATATGAAAACACTGGGTAGACTTTAAAGTGCTTTAAATATCAGTTAGTATTACTGTATCGATTAGAAAAAAGGTCTAGAGATGGCAGGAATTAGGTACTTGATGTCAAACTGAAGAGAAAGTAGAGGAGGCTTTTGATACCAAATACCCTAGTAATCTCTCTTCTAGATTTTTCAGAACACTTGTGTGATTTCATCTATATCTCTGTCTCTTCTCTCTGTGTGTCTCTCTCTGATTATGTATCTCTGTATATACATGCACATAAATATTTATCTACCTATAGGCATATATATAGATATATGTGCTTCATTACATTAATACTGCACAATATATTTGGAATTCTCTATGTGTGATATGTGCCCATGTACGCATGAGTATATATGCATATGCATGCATGTATATACATGCATGTGTGAACATACATGTGTGTGCATAGACATTTACTTAATTAAATCCTAGGCACACACTACATGAAGAGAAATCTGGAGGGTGATAAATAAGATTAACTTTTAAAAATATAATTTGGCCTCTGGCCTCATGGAGCTCATAGATAAAAATCTTGTTCACTCATTTCAGTGGTGTCTGATGCTTCATGACCCTATTTAGGGTTTTCTTGGCAAAGATGCTGGAGTGGTTTGCCAATTCTCTTCTCCAGCTCATTTTTACAGATGAGGAAACAGAAGAGAGCAGGGTTAAGTGACTTGCCCAGGATCACACAACTAGTGCCTGAGGTTAGATTTAACCTCAGTAAGATGAGTCTTCCTGACTCCAGGCCTGGCACTCTTTTCAGTGTGCCACCTAGCTGTGTATAACTGTAATCCATGCATCAAATTATATGTTGTATTTATGAAAAAATCTCACAGTGCCATGAGAGGTCTGTAGGAGAACTTTACTATGAATTTACACATAGGGAAGCTTTCATGGAAGAATATGGGAGTTCAGTTGAGTTTTAAAATATGAGTAGGAACTTGGGCAAAGAGTGAAAGGAGAAGCCATTTAATGTATGAGGTAGGGCATGATCAAAAGTACCCAAACAGAAGATTGCTAAGACTATTAGGAGAACAAAAAGTAAGGCAGTTTGGTTAGATCATAGAGTAAATGGGAAGAAATCAAAAAATGTAAGGCTAGAATGGTAGAATGGTGATTGAAAAGTCTTTTTTTAATGCCAATGACATTATTGATTGTAGTTCTTGCAGGAAAAGATGTAACTTATCTGTGGGGTTGGGAGAAGAAGAGCAGGATATGTGATATAGATAAGGTAGGCTATCTTGGTTGACTCATGAGAGTTTGCTTAATTAGGGCCCCAAGGCAGGCATTCCAAAAATGAATGACTTAAGGAGCCTAAAGCATATTTTTTGAATCTCTGGAGTTCTGGAGAGTGCCATCATTGGGAGAATAAAAACAAGAAGAATGGGAAAGTAACTGAATCAAAGATTAATAGTAAGCTTTATTGTGTTAGGGAAATTTTTCAGTGTTTTAAATAATCTAAAAAAATGTGTTGGCTAGAACTCCCCATTCAAATAAGAAGAACATAGAAAGTAGATTTAGGGTGCAGGATATAAGGAGCTGAGGCAAGCCTTTAACAATGCATGTGCTTGAAACTCTCTTTATTATTATGCTATATCATCTCACTATCCAATTCTTCAAGGCATCCTTTCCAAATGTTTTCATCTATTCTCAAGTTTCCCATTTGATCCTTCCAACAATATTATTTTCCAATATTTCTAGAACACTTTGGACCTAAACTCCTCAAAAAGGCTGTGTACAATAGGTGTCTTCAACTTCTTTTCTCAATCTCTTCAAAGTCTCTTATGATTTGGCTTCCATACTTATCATTGCACTGAAACTGCTCTCTCCAAAGTTCCTCTTAATTGCCAAATCCAATGGCCTTTTCTTAATTCTCATTGTCCTTGACTTCTCTGGAACCTCTTATGCTGTTGATAACATTCTCCTCCTCTCTCTAGGTCTTTGGAATACAATTTGTCTCCTCATTTTCTTCCTATTTATATCCATCTTTGTCTTCTTGGTGGAATCCTTCTCTAGATCACTTCCTCCACCCATATGCATGTATTTCTCAGGATTTAATTACCATGTCTAGGCTGATTCTCAAATCTACCTTTTCTACCCCAATATTTCTGACCTCCAATCTCACATCTCCAACTGCCTTTCAGAAATCTCAAACTGGAGTTCTAGTAGATGTTTAAACATTTCCAAAACAAAACTCATTCTTTTTTTCTCAGAAATCCTCCCACCCATCGCCTACCTTTCCTATTACTATAAAGGATAATATCTCCTAACCCCTCATGATTGCCACCTAAGAACATTCTTGATCCCACCCCCAACGTCCTTTATCCCAAATATCCAATCTGTCACCAAGGCCTATCAGTTTTACCTTTGCTAAATTTCTCAAATACATTCCTTTCTCTCCTTTGTCACTGCCACCATTCCTTTGCCCTTTATGCATAGAATATTACAGTTGCCTCCTGGTGAGTCTTTCTGCCTCAAATATCTTCCCACTCCAATGGTTCTCTTTTCCCTCCAGGATCAAATAAAACAATGCTTTGACATTCAAAGTTCTTCATAACAAAACCCCTTCTTAACTTTTTATTCTGTTTACACCTTACGCCCCAACAGATGCACTTCCATTCAGTGACACTGGCCTCCTTGGTATTCCATGAACAAGACTCTCCATGTCAGCTCTTGACATTTCTTTTTGGCTCTCCCCTATGCCTGGAATGCATTCCCTCCTCAATACCACCTACTGACTCCCCTTAGTTTTATTTTGGTCCCAATTAAAATCCCAACTTTTACAGGAAGTTTTGCTTAACTCCTTTTCATTCTGATACCTGCCCTCTGTTAATTATTTTCTATTCTTCCCATATATAGCTTAGATTATTTCAATATCCTGGTGCTATGTTTGCCTGCATCAAGTCTCACCCCACTCCAAAGCATCTTCCAGCTATCCATTAAAATAATTTTCTTAAGGCACAGGTGTGATCAAGTCCCATACACATCTTTCCCAACCAATAAACTCCATTGGCTTCCTATTGCCTCTAGGAACAAGAACAAAATGCTCTGTTTAGCATTCCAAGTCTTTCATAATCTTGTCCCCTCCTACCTTTCCAGACTTATTACGCCCCTCTCACTGACATGTGCTGTTTAGTGTAGTGAAATTGGACTCTGAGCTGTTCAAGGAACAAGACATTTCATTTCTCTGTTCCAAGCCTTTTTTGATCTTTCCCCATTCATGGAACACTGTCCCTCCTTTGCTCCACCTACTGACCTCTAGGGCTTCCTTTAAGCATCAAGTGAAATCCTATCTTCCCTTGAAAGTCTTCCTGACCCCTCTTAATTTCAGTGCCTTCTCTTTGTTACTGACTTCCTTTGTACCTTGGTCATAGCTTGCTTTGTGTATATTTGTTTGTATCTTCTCTCCATTACTTTGTAAACTCTTTCAAGGCAAGAGGGTCTTTTGTATCCTTAGAGCTTAGTACTGAACCTGATTGATAAATGTTTATTGATTGATGAATTGATGGGTTTTTGGTTTTGTAATTTCTCCATTTCTTGGAATTGTAAATGTAAAACTTTTATCTCCTCTGAACTGTCAACTCATGAAAAAAACAAACAAACATTTACCAAGTGCCTACAAAGTGATGAATATTGTGCTAAAAACTGGGAGATGTAAATAGAAAAGCAATGCAAATCTAGTCCCTGCCCTCAAAGGCACAAGGTGAGATATGCCAAGTTGGGCCATTTTGATCTGGAAAGTTAATAGACTGGAGAGTGGGAAATAGGGGACCCATTCCATCCAACAATAATAGTGGAGTTATTTTGATCACAGCTTATGGTCCCAGAACTGGGAAGGGGGAAAAGATGAATGTATATTGCTAGAAACATTGATAAAGTGAGTCTATTGAAGGGATTTCTAGATAGGACAGAGTGAAGTGAAAACCAGTAGATGGGTTTTCCCTGAAATATTGCTCTGAGAGACGTAGCCATCATTCAGGAGAGCAGGACTCCAAGCTAAAAAATTCTTCAGAGTAGGAATTTCAGGAAGGTTGAGTGGCCCAGTGGATAGAAATGGAGACAGAAAGGCCTGAGTTCAAGTCCTGCCTCAGGCACTTATTACTAGCAGTGTTGATGAGGTGCAGGCTCTGGGAACCTCCTTGAACTCTGATTGAATCTTCCCACTTGATGAGGCATTTGCATGAAGCCAAATGCCTTTCATTGTGGCTCTGCCCAAACCTTTGTTACTAGCTTGGCCCTCCATTGTCCATCTACTTCCCACCACTGAGCCTATCAAAATATCTATACCCAAATCAACTGTCACCTGACCTCATTAACTCTTCCTGAAGACCCTCCCCAACCTCCTCCCCTAGACCACCATAGAATTTTCTAGCACAGATTTGCTCTGTGTCCAATATAGGCAAACTTTTAATAAACTGCTTTTCTTTGGTTGAGAGAAGACTTGAGTCAAATTCATTCAGCAAGACGTGGCATGTTGGTATTTTGGGGTCTATACTTCAACATTTTATGGTTAACCTCATCAGTGTGACCCTGGGAAAGTTGCTTTCACTTTAAGTTATCTCATCTATAAAATTACGGTAATAATAGAACCAATCTCCTAGGGTTGTTGTGAGGACCAAATAAGATCACCTGTATGAAGTACTAAGCAAACCTTAAAGTATTATATAAATTATATCTAAAATCATGATGATGATGAATAAAAGATTTGCAAGTTTATTTCTTACATATACATGTGCATTATTCATATATTCACAACTTACATGCACACATATATAGCAGATATGTAGCATATGAATGAATAATTATCTGTGTGTGTATGTGTGTAGTTGTTAGTATTACTGTTCAGTTGTTTCCAACTTTGTGACCCCATTTGGGGTTTTCTTGGCAAAAATACTAGAGCAGTTTTGTCATTTTCTTCTTCAGCTCATAATATAGATGAGGAATTGAGACAAACAGGATTATATGACTTGGCCAGATCACACAGATAGTAAGTTCCTAAGTACAGGTTTGAAGTGAGGAAAATGAATCTTCCTGACTCTACATCCCACAGTGTATCTACTGCAACACCTAACTGCCTCTCTCTCTCTCTCTCTCTCTTGCTCTCTCTCTTCTCTCTTGCTCTCTCTCGCTTTCTCTCTCTCCCTCTCTCTCTCTCTCTCCCTCTCTCTCTTCCCCTCCCTCTCTCTCTTTTTCTCCCCCTCTCTTCCCCATCCTTCCTTCCTTCCTTTCTTCCTTGCTTCCTCTCTCCCTCCCTCCCTCTCTCTCTTTCTCTCTTTCTCTCTTTCTCTTTTCCTTCCTTCCTTCCTTCCTTCCTTCTTTCTTTCCTCACAACAAGGCATGATGAATAGAGGATTGACTTTGTCAGAAGTCTTGTCAACACATATTATCTGTGACAAAAACCAAAATCCCTTGAACTCTCTGTGCCCAAGTCAACTCTCTAAAATTGTTTATGCAAATGAGGAGGCAGTTTTCAATATTACCTAGAGTGATTATATCACATATCTGTACTCTTTCTTGACAGGGGGATGTTCTGCTTATGTATATGTATATGTTTAAAACAACTATTGTATATTTCTGAAAAATAAAAGCTTTGGGAATGTCCATGTAGAGTTGTTAATTATAAATTCTTCTGAAGCTTAGCCTGTGTATCTTAAAATTCTAATTTTCTTTATGGATATCACAAATATCATGTAAAGTAATTTTTGGTAATTGATCCACACAACCTTTGATAACATAAAGCCACACATGTATTATCAAGTCATATTGACTCTAAAATCTTAAGCACTACTCCAAGATAAGCTGAGTATCAACACTCCCCAGGTTCAAATTCACACATCTAGATCTATTCCCAGAATTCTGATTTCCATTTCCCTATAACCCATCTGCATCCCAATGAAGAGCTGACATTATTTGAGAGAAATTTGCATCTGGCTGGTAAGGACAGAGAATGCACATCTGGAGAAAGCTCAGTGAAGTGGCTAAAAGAGAAATAGCAGCTGTTATAAATAATCCAGAGAGTAGGAGTTGGGGATCTGAAAAGGATTAATCTGTGTCTTTGAATGATGTACTCTATATAAAGCACTGTGTAGCCACATTTTAAAACCATTACGGTGACCTCTTTAAATGTATTTATTAAGTTCTATTGTGGAAAATTTGAATTACCACTAGAAGATAGCAGATTGAGTCAGAAACAAACATGTAAGCAAGTTGGAAGCCTACCAGTATTCTTCCTAAAGGGTGAGAAAACTTTAGTGTTTCTGGCACAAATGTAGCACACAGATTTAAGCAATTGATCAGAAAGAAGGAAAATATTACTAAACATTAGAGCAAAATTTTAAAAAAAGGAAAATTGTTTTCTAAATAGGTAAATTATCAATACATATAGAACAATGCTGTTCCAAGACAGTATCAAATTCTTTTTACTTACTCTGCTTGGAAAGGCAGTGGGAAAATAGATCTCATTTATCTTACATTAAGCACTTTACAAATGTTATTTAATTTTTTCCTCACAATATCCTAGGAGATAGGTACTATTATTATGCTCATTTTACAGATGAGGAGACTGAGGCAGACATAGATTAAGTGACTTGGTGGAGGTTACAAAACTAGTAAGTATCTGAGGCTGAATATGACCTCAGGTCTTCCTGACTCTGAGCCCAGCACTATACCCCCTGGATGATCTAATTATCTACAGCAGGGGAGGAGGGCTGAAAGCAAGAAACTTGAAGATCAAACAGAGACCTTTCCTCCAGTATTTTAAATGTGGCACAATACCTGTGGTGCTCAGCAATTAGTCTGTAATAGAAGACAATATTGAAGAAGCAGCCATGTGTTTGGGTAGAGATTTACATTCTCATCCTGAGTTTAAAAAGACCATTTTACTGAAGCCTGAGGATAGGTAGGGAGAACAGTAAGTTTTAGATAAAGTAGTAAGTGAAGCACCTGTTTTTTCCTAGGTTTTTTCTTTCTTCGAATATTATGTGTCCTCTTCCTAATATAGTTTCAATCAGCTAACATTTATTACGTATGCGCTTAAGTGCCAGGAACTGTGCTGCATCCTGTGAACACCAAGAAAAAAGAGATATGATTATTATGCAAATTACATGTATTATTCATTATATAATATTTACATAAACATATCATTATATATTTACATAAATATGTAAATGTTAATGTCCATGTTTAGCATTTCAAAAAATAATAAGCTATATTTTAATAGAATAAACAGTGAGTGTCAAACTTTTATTTGGGAATACCTGAGTCCAAATGCTTCCTCAGACATATATTAGCTATGAGGCCTTATGAAAGTCATGTGAACTCCCTTTGTCTCAGTTTCTTCATATGCAAAATGGGAACAATAATAGCGTCTACCTCACAATGTTGCTGTAAGGACAGCATGAGATAATATATGAAAGGTAAAGCCCAGGTCAGGCAAATATTAATGTGCTACACGAATGCCTATTAAATGTTTCCTGATGTGAATAATTGCATAGTGGAGTGCCCTGCAAGGAGAAAAACATAATGTTTTTAACTTCTTTTTTTTTTCTTTTTATTCATTCATTGATTCATTCAACAGACAATTATTAAACAAAGACTATGTTCATTGATCTCTACCAGGGGCTAGAGATCTCCTTAAAGAGAAATAAAACATAATCCATGCTCTCCAGGAGCCTAAGAGCTCGTAGGTAGTGGCATATAGAGGCACAGGTAATACAGTACAAATCAGAACCAGTAAAGGCTCCATAGAGATGGTGATATTGGAATGGTGCCTTGAAGGATAAGTTGGATAAAACTAGGAAGAAATTGTGTGGGAGGAGGCATTCAAGAGTAGGAGACACAGTGGGCAAATGGAGGGAGGAATGAAACTAGGGGCTTTGCAGAAAATGGTGATAGGATCAAAGAATCCTTCATTTAGAGCTGATAGAGACCTGGGAGGACTGAGTCCAATCTGGTCTTTTTACTGAACTGAACAGAGAGGAAGGTTTAAGTCACTTGCCCAAGGTGATATAGCTAGTATGTATGTAAAGTGGGCTTTCAGGTTTTCCTGATTCCCAGTCTACTGTTCTATCCTGTTATAACACACCACCTAGATTGATCTGATTTGATGAGTATAACAGTTATTAAACACCCACTACATGCTAGGTACTGTGCTAAGCACTGGAGATAAAAAAAGGAGGGAAAAGACAGTTGCTGCCCTCAAGGAGCATACAGTCTGATGGAAGTGACAACACATAAACAAATTATAAAAAAATGAACAGCATACAAGAAAAATAGAAAATAATTAACAGAGGAAACACATCAGAATTAAGAGGAGTTCAGGAAGAAAAGGTTTGTATTGGGAAATAAGGCTGGAAAGTTGAGTTTGATCTACCTTGTGAAAGACCAGATAAGAAGTGGTAGACTACGTCTGATAGGCCCTACAGAACCACTGAAAATTTTGACCAATAGAGTGAAATGTGTCTGTGTTCTCTTTGGCAGAGGCTTTATGGTACAATAGTTAGTGACCACAAATTCCTAGAATAATGCCATTACCACTACTTCTTCTACTACTACCACCACCACCACTACTACTACTACTACTATTATAGTTAGTGTTACTACTACTTAAGGCAATTATCATTATAAGCATCATTATTTCACTGTTCAGTCGTGTCTGACTCTTCCTGACCCCAGTTGGGGTTTTCTTGGAAAAGATATAGGAGTGTTTTGCCATTTCCTTTTCCAGCTCATTTTACAGAAGAGGCAAGTGAGGCAAGCAGGGTTAAGTGAGTTGCCTAGAGTCACATACCTAATAAGTGTCTTGATGCCAGATTTAAACTACAGTTTTCCTGATTTTAGGCCCAACATTATCCACTGCACCACCTAGCTACTACTTGTAACAAATACAAAAATTATTATAAATATATTTATATAGTATTTTATATATATAAATATATATTTATATAGTATTTTATATATATAAATATATATTTATATAGTATTTTAAGGTAAAGCTAGCATGCACACAATCCCCAACATTCCCAAGTATGACCTCAACCAGATTAAAATGTAGTTGGGAAATATTTTGACTCTGATAGCTGATAGCTGCCCC
>CM053588.1:99952344-99965419 GCA_028646515.1 Pseudochirops corinnae
GGGAGATTTTCTTGGAGCAAGCTCAGTGGAGGCTGAAGAGGAAAGCTCCTCCCAGGTTTGAGAGAATGATTTTGATTTTGAAAACCTGGATGAAGTAATTTTGATTCTGGGAGCCAGCTGAGACTTCTGCTGAGCCCAAGGGCCAGCTGGAGCTGCCAGGGGACTGAGGAAGCATGACTGTGGTGCTGGTATTTTGTTTGAACTTTCTTGTGGCCTTGTGGAGCCTTGACTTCCAGGGAGCAGAAACTGTAAAGGATTTGAGATGGACTGAACACTGTGAGCTCCAATTTGGAGCAGGAACTGCATAGAGAGCTGAGCAAGGACCTGGGATCTGTCTGCCTTTCAACCCAGGTGACAGTTTGATGAATCCAGGTAGGATCTGGGACCATGGAAGGGGATCCACAGAATCTGAGAAACCACCATGAGTCAAGATGAAAGAAGACTCCACTTGGATACTATGTACTGACTGAGAAATTGTAGTTTACTGGTGATCTAGGGGTGAAGGGTCTGTGTTTTTTCTGATGATTGAATAGTGAATAATGAAGGATGATAAATTGACTAAATAGTTGTACTTAGTGATTGATGACTGAATAAGTAATCGATTTGTAACCTAGTATGCCCCAGGAGTGGAAAACTTTGACTACTTCACTTTGTGATTGAATTAAGGATTTTGTGAATGCTTGAGTTATTAAATGATTGTTCTTTGTTCAAAACTTTGTGGCTGTTTTCTGTAATAAGTTGTTGTGAATGCTGTATTTTGATTATCTGTGATAAGTTGCAATATTGTGAATGCTGTATCTTGATTTCTGTGAATTTTTTGCTCTGATTTGTTATGAAAAAATAGAGGGTTCACTACACTGTGTAATCAGAACCTTAAAAGCTATTATTCACAGTAGCATTCTTCTGAAAAGCTGTTAGGGCTTGGCTTTACTCCTCCCTCCCCCCTTTTCTGCTTCCTTTATGGCATTTTTTCCCCCAAGAGATTGTAAGCTCCTTGAAGACAGTCTCTATTTTTTTTTCTTATTTTCATTCCCAGTGCTTAGTACAATGCCTGGCAAGTAATAGTTATTTACTAAATGTTTAATAACTGTTAGCTATTGAAAATAAATAAAAATATAGTAAAATATAGATACCGTTAATGTGATTTTCTAAGTTAATATGCACCCACAGAGATTTATTTATGTTTAGTGACCCTCATTTCTATTTAACACCTCTACATTAATATTTTAAAATTGTTTTATTTTATTTAGTCCTCACAACAACCCTACAAGGTAGGTGCTATCATTTCCCCCATTTTATGGATGAGTAAACTGGGGGTGGCAGTGATTAGGAAACCTGCCCAGGCTTATACAGCTAATAGAGTCTGTACCAGGATTCAAACTCAGATCCTCCAGATTCAAGGGCCAGCACTTTATACATTATATCCCCTAAAAAGGATGGAGCATATCTTATCTAAATTGCATAATGCCTCTGGGGTATTACTTAGTAAATTACACAGAGCGGTTGCTCCACTGATCTTCCCAGAATGTCATTTAATCAAAGCCAGGACCCAAATGCCAACACAAAAAGGGAGAAGGATGAGATTCCAGTGTTTCTATATAATCTACTCTTCATCATTGGCCCCTGGACACTTAACCAGATAGCCATGACACAATCCCATAAGGAGCAAGCATTGTAGTACTTCTTTTCTTCTCAATGAGGCCTCCACATCCCTTAACAGTGATTGCCATCCAGCACAAGCTGCTTGGTCAGTGCTTGGGCAAATCATTTATGAAGATATGGCATGATTGCTTAAAGCTAATTGTAAATTACTTTTGACTGCTCACCAAGATAATGAGCTACAGCCATGCAAATTAGTACCAGCCCCATACCTCATCTTTCCCTTGCCATTGAATTTGCAGCTGCTATTTGTAGATACAACTAGAGATCTTTGTATGTTGTAGATGGGGATCTTTTCAATGGTAAAAGCTTCAAAATGAGGAGTAGATGAAACAAAACCCTTCACATCCACATAAGGTGACCCTTTGTCTCACCATACACTTTCATGTTGGTATCTCACCATACACTAAGAGGATCTCTGCAAGAATACATTTCTACCCATCACACTGGCTTTTCACAGGTTTCTTGGCAGGTATTTTTTTCTGAACAAGCTAGAGAAATATCAGTACAGCCTGAATGCCACTCATACTTCTACTTCATCTTCTTGACCAAATTTCCTATCACATGTGCCTTATAAGAGGTAATGAGGTCTAGTGCAAAGAACACTGGTTGGAGAGATAGGAGCTTGGATTTGAATCTTGGTCCTGGCACATAGCAGGTATATGGCACTGAGTAAATGATTTTATATCTTGGCTACAGTTTCTTCATCTATAAATGGGGATATTAAAACTTGTTCTTCATACCTCCCAGGGCTGTTATGAGGAAAGTCGATCAACAAGCATTCGTTAAGACTGTGTGTCAGGTACTGTGCTAAATACTGGAGATACAAAGAGGAAAAAATGCACAGTCACTTGTCCTTAAGAAACTCACATTCTAATGAGGGAGACAATATATATAATAAGGACAGAGAAGCTGGCAGGAAATTTCAGAGCAAAGCCACTGAATGAAGGGAGAAAAGGGATAGGCCTAATGCAGAAGATGAGGTGTGAGGGGAGTTAAAAAAAAAAAAAAACTAGGCAAGCTAAGAACCAAAAGATAGGGAACAGAACATTCTAGGCTGGCAGAGATAGTCAGTGAGGTTGTATTGAGAAGAAAGATGGAATGTAAAATTTGAGAAATTGTAAGTAGGCCAGTGTAGTTAAAAGGTAGAGTATGTGATAAGGCATAAAGGGTTAAAAGATAGAGAAGGTAGACTAGAATGTGAAGGGCTTTAAATGTCAAATTGAAGACATTGTATTTAATTAAAGAGGAAATAGGGAACCAATAGAGTTCATTTAATGGGAGAAGGGTGACAGAGTTATATCTTCACTTAAAAAAAATACTCAGGATGGCTAGGTGGTACAGTGAATAGAACACCAGCCCTAGAGTCAGAAGGGCCTGAGTTCAAATCTGGCCTCAGACTCTTAACACTTACTAGATGTGTGACCTTGTGAAAGTCACTTAACCACTATTGCCCAGCCTTCCCCCCTCCAAAAAGAAAAAAAAAATACTTTTACAAAACGAAAGACTTAAATAGAGACTTATAGAGTGGAGATGAAGAGGTGATGGGAGTTATGACTATATTGGAAGCTGTATGAAAAGAGAGAAAGGGACAGATAGGAGGGATATTTTTAATGTCTTTTATATACCTTAAAATTCTCTGCAGTTGTTAGTTATGATTCTTTTTTGTTTTATTATTTTTAGTATTGTATTTTTATTACTTTTATTTCTTGTTGGTATGATTACATTCTAAAATCTGGCTAAAAGCTCCTTAATGATGTCTCATGGAAATGAGTATAATCTTGTGACACATGCACTGGTGTCTGCCTGTGAGTGCAATATGATTATAGCTAGGATCAAGGGTAAAAAAAGAATGTAAGATATGATCTCAGCCCTCGAGGAGTATATAGTCTAGTAAATAGATCTAAAATCTATTTCAGGAGAGAATGTTGTGGAGGGGAACCAGTTGTAGGTAAAGAGTCATAAGACCTAAGTTTAAATCTTGCCTTTCCCATTTATCTGCTAGATAACTTTAACAAATCCTTTAGCTTATTGAAGGCTCTTATTCCTCTGCTATCAGGTGAGGAATCTGAGCTAGATAATATCTAAATTTGTTTCCTCTTTCAATAACCTATCACACTGTCACAAGCACAGAAATAATAATAATAATAATAATTGCAATAATATATGTATGTATACAAACATGTATGAGCGGGGGTTCAAAGGAAGTCAGGTGATAGATTTTTATTAAGCACTTACCCTGTCTGTACCAGATACTGTGCTAAGCACTGAGATTACATAGAAAGAGAAATAAATAAATGGAAACAAAAACATGAAAAATCCCTGTCCTTAAAAAAGCTAACATTCTAATGGAGGAGATAACATGAAAATAACTGTGAAAGATATATACAGAGTAGATGAGGATTTTCTGAAAGATAAAGGCATTAGGAACTCAGGGGACCAGAAAATCTAAGCACATATATAACCTTTGGTAAATAACCAAGTAGGATGTGAGGGAGAGAGGGATGGAGGGGGAATGAAGAAGGGAAGAGAGAGACACATATATACAGAGAGAGAGAAAGAGACATAAACAGAGAGAGAGACAGAGAAAAGCAGAGAGACAGATAGAAACTGAGAGTTGAATGGGTAGACAGGTCAGATTCAGTCAAAATATTAAACTAGATTTTGTAGATAACTATAGGGAGCCACTGTCAGTTCTTGGGCCAGTTAAGTGACAAGATGAAAGCAGAATTTTAGAAAGATTAATCTGGCAGCAGGGTTTCTTGGACGGATTGGAAGGAGGAGAACCTGGAAACAGAGAAAACAGCAAAGAAGCAGTTGCATTAATCCAGGCATGAGGTGAAGAGGACCTGAGCCGGGGCTTTCATCCCAGAAATGCACTCTGGGATTTGGCACGGACAAGACACTGTTATCCAGGCTTCTTGAATGGAAGTATGTTTCCTGTTCTCTAGGGGTAGGCCAGGATGCCATCTTTGATTTGATTCCAGGTTTAACATTCTCTCATTTTGTGGACTGGTATCTTTTGTGTGTTTCTTTGTTGGTGTGCCAGAGTCATGAGTAACAACCAGCACTTATCAGAAAAAAAATCCAAAAAAACAGGAGGTGGATAGCTCAGCTGTGTGAGAGCTTGTTGTCTGGAAGTGTTTCATCTGTTTCAAGTCTGCCTCTTCTTTATTGCCCACTGAGTCAATGCTGCCTGAACCCACACGGCAAAGCTAAAATCAATATTGGCCAATCTTATCACCTCCCAGAGCTCTCCTACAGTGCTCTCTCAGTTTAATCTCCAGCATCAAAATAAATCAGCAGAGGCTTCTTCTTACAAAATTGCCCAGATACTTCTGAACTGAGTCTTTAGGTAGAAAGGGGGAAGAAGTTTCCTTTTGTTTTGGGAATGACAAACTCAGTAGAGCCAAGTTGTTATAGGTGAGACTACAGTGTGGCTCTTGAATTCAGATGGAACTGGAAAAGTCATACCCTTATATAGATAATAATAGATTTGCCATGCTGGAAAGGTCCTCCAGGTCATTTAGTTCAATAGATATCTAGGCATGAATCTTCTCAGTAACATCTCAGACAAGTGTTCATGCATAGTGAATCTCTGAGCCTCCATTTCTCCCAGTGTAATAGGTTTGGCTAACACTTGTGATACATATCTCACTGGATTGTAGTGAGGGTACAATGAATTAAAGTAATATAAAAATGATTGGATGTAAAGTGAATGGAAACAATTTTGCAATAAATTGGACAATGAGTCTAAATGATGCATGCTATAAATTTAGGGGAAAGAGAGAACACTAAGGGCTAGAGAATTCAGGGAAGAGGGACTTGATCTATACTTTAAGGTTGTACAGAGTTTGAAGAGAAAGGGCAGCCAAGGTGGTGATAATAGTGTGTAATGCTAAGCAAAGGCAACTTTTAAGGTTCAGATTACCTGCATAGCAAATCCCATTTATTCAGCAAACATTCACAGAACAGAGAAAGTCGAAATACGGTGTAACTTGTTCATTTAGGAAGTAAGTTCTCAATTCAATTGCAAAGTATCAAGGTCCAACTATCTCACTCCTGGCCAGTACATTAGTCAAAGTAGCCCACTCCTGGGCAGTACATTTAGTCAGTCAACAAAGTCTCTCCTCTCAAATGGAGATTAGTCTATAATCATAAAGGAAGTACATTGATTTGGTCAATCACAGAGCACAAAAAACTCAAAGGCTTCCCACCCCTGAATCTCAAAAGGGGCAGGAGAGCACAAAAGGCAATCCACCCTTAAGTTATAACAAGGTTAAGATATCATCTCAGCATTGAATACTCAAGTAAAGGCCCTTCTTTCATCTTTACTCCAGGCAAGCCCTCAGCAATTTCAGTTCCTGGGGAAACAAGGCTCAACAAAGCCATAGTCAGTGTCCTCATCAAGTCACTCTCTGCCTGTAGAACAGTCCCAAAACCCCTGAAAACATCAGCAAGACCCTCTTCCAGGATTTCTGTAAGCATACAACATGAAAATCCTCCTTCACGGCTTCTGAACCAACAGCAAGGTTCCAGGACCTCTACAACAGCAGCATTGTCCCTCACCAGCAGGTGAATCTGGCAAAACGACATCAAAACAGACAGACAAAATACCAGCATCACAGCCATGCCTCCTCAGTTCTTGGCAGCTCCGGGTGGCATTTCTCAAAAGTCCTGGGCAGCTCCAACAGGTTCTCAGCAGTCTTTCTCTCAGCAACTCAGGCTCCATGATACTGGATACTGCTCTCCCAAAAGTCCTTCTGGCCTTCTCTAGGCTTGGGCCTCTCTCCCAATTCACAGGTCCTCCCAGTTCAGCCCTCTCTCTTCATGTCAACAAGTCCATCCCACAAGTAGGATTCACAAGCTCTGGGTTTTAACACTCAACCCAAAAACCAAGCCAATACAGGGACATCTCCAAATTCTATTACCATTACATAGTGTGAGAAAAGATTTGGCAGCAGTAAAGCATAAGAAATAGTAGGGGTTGGGAGATAAAACAATTTTGCTAAAGTGAAGAATTATGTTTCCCTAATTACAATATGAGCTCCTTGAGGACAGGGATTTTTTTTTTGAGGGGGAGGGTTGTTGTTATTTTTATTTTTCTATCTTAATTTTTTACACAGAGCTTAGAGAATAATAAGTACTCTTTAGATTAGTAGTTCTCAACCTGTGGGTCACAACCACTTTGGGGTTGAATGACCCTTTCACAGGGGTCACAGGGGTCACCTAAGACCATCAGAAAACACATATTTCTGATGGTCTTAGGAACCTCCTCTATCCATCCCCAGGCAGGTCCACCCACATGCAGACACACCCACATACGACTATTAAAGGGTAGCTGCATTAGAAAGGATAAGAATCACTGCTTAGATATTTATTAACTGACTGCATAGAAGGTAAAGTGAGTTAAGCCTAGAAGAGTAAATTTGGGTGCTGTTGTGGAGTTTATATGTTAGGTAAGTCATTTAAAGTATTAAATGGTTAGTTATCATAAGTTGCTTCTTCAAGATCATTCCACATTGAATTTTTCTATTAGCCAGACACGTTAGATATAAATATATTAATATCATTTGTTAAAAATAAAAGACTTTGTTTTTATTCACAATTTCATTTCTGAAATGGGTCACCTTTATCTAATTGGAAATATTATCGTTACTACAATTTTATTTTTAAAAAAAGAAACGCAGGGGGTGAAGTCAAGACGGCAGCATAGAAATCGGGAAACTCTGTAGCTCCCCTCATAACCACCTCCCACACCTATAAAATATGACTCTAAGCAAATTTTAGAGCTCCAGAACCCACAAAGTGGCAGAGAAACAGAGCTCCTGCTGAAGCAGCCCGTCAGGCAAACAGGAAGGGTTCACCTCAGCTAATTGGGACCTAAGCCCAGCCCACTGATTTAGCCCCAGGGCAGCCAGACCAGCCCAGCTGGAACATTCAGGAAACTAGACCACCAGCAGCTGTGCTGGTTTCTAGAATTATCAATCCATAAATGCCAAATACAAAGTAAAAGGTCATTGGAATGTGGCTGAATTGGGGGGGGGGGGGGCAGAGGAGCAGCTTCACTCCTCTGCCCCCAGAGCCAGAAGCAGCAGCAGTAGCAGCCATGCAGCGGCCTCCATGTGGCTGCTTCAGAGCTCCCAGCCTGCAGATTTCAGGGGGGCCAAGTGAACATTAAGAGGATAAGTGCTCTTGCCTTAATCTGCCTGGATCTGAATGGCTGTCTTGGGTGGTGGTCCTGAAGTGTGTGACCAGTAAGCCAAAGCTGGTGGGGGCTGTAGAGAAGGTGGTCTCCTAATACCTCCAGCAGTTCTGAAAATCCCAGGACTTGGAAAAAAGCTTTCCTCTCTGGAAACAGAGTTCTACTGTGGCAATGACTTCAAAAGTCAAGTTAATTGACTGGCAACATGAACAGGCAAAGGAAGCAAAGAGAGCACAGCAATCAAACTTTAAATTCATTTTTTGGGGACAAACCATGGAACAGGAGGAAGACAACACAGTCAGAACTCCTGCACCAAAATCTTCCAAGAAAAATATAAACAGGTTACAGGCCATAGAGGAGCTTAAGAAGGATTTTGAAAACCAAATAAGAAAAGTGGAGGAAAAATTGAGAAGAGAAATGAGAATGATGCAAGAAAATCATGAAAAGAGAGTCAACAACCTGACTGAAGAAAATAACACCTTAAAAAATAGAATAACTCAAATGGCAATAGAGGCCCAAAAAGCCAATGAGGAGAATAATGCCTTATAAAGCCAAATTTGCCAGATGGAAAAAGAATCTTAAAAGCTCACTGAAGAAAATAATTCCTTCAGAATTAGATTGGGGAAAATGGAAATGAATGACATTATGAGAAATCAAGATATTATTAAATAGATCAAAACAAATTTAAAAAAATAAAAGAAACACAAAAAAGGACTAGTTAAAATCTGAACACTCTCCAGTCAATTAATAGCTAATTTGATAGAGCCTCAGCTGAAAAAATGCCTTGACAGTGTGATCATAAGCACAATATCAAAGACTTTTGAAGCATGAAGATCTCTGCCACATCATTTTTGCCTAAGACTCGTATTTCATGGGTAAACAAATTGAAACATAAAAAAGTAAGTTCCCCAATTTCACATGGTCATTGAGTTCAATTTCAATCCAGCCAGCATTTATTATATGACTGTTGTGTGCAAGGCTAGTCAACAAAAAGACCTCATCCCTGAAGATTCGATATTCTACTAGACCAAAATTTAGTGGCAAGGATAGACAGAGTATTTTTATTTATATATCTTGGAATGACTGTGTATGTATGTATGTATGTATGTATATATTTCTCTCCATCTGTCTATCTATCTATCTGTCTGTCTGTCTATCTATCTATCTTTCCATCTTTCCTATGCCAGAATCTATGTTAAAATAGAAAGAGTGTATACTTAAGAGTAAGAAGACCTGGGTATTAATTCACTGTTAAATCTTGGACCTTCTCTCTGAGCCTCAATATTCTCATTTATAAAATGAGACATTTAGAGTAAATGATACAAAAGGTTCCCACCAGTTCAGCTCTCAAATGATTCTAATTTTGTTAACAATAATGAAAAAATCAGAATAAGAATTATATATGTATATACACATAACAATATAAATGTGTGTTAATATCTCTGTATACATATATACATAAATACATGCATATATACATATATGTATGCATGTGCATACACACACATACATTTATGACTCCCACCTGATTTTTGGAGGAGTCTACTTCCTTCAATTAAAATACATGAAACTCTTTTATAGAGAGGTGGTTATTTTAAGATTTCACAGCAAATTGCTTTGTGACTGTCTACTATTTAAATTTATTTTCACATAAGAAGCTTTGAGTATGCATCATGCCTGTTCAAGATAACAACAAATGGCTCTGGGGATTTATATGTATTCATACCAAGTTCCTTTCCTAGTACATCATTTCAGAGGATCATTGAAAGCTTAGGATATCTGGGGCACAGAACATAAAATTGTTCTATTGGAAAAGGACCTTAGAATATAGAAGGCATAGAACATATAATAGTATCCTATAGTCTAGAGACAAAAAAAGATAATAAAATTAAATACAAAAGATATAGAATACTTGTGCCAAACAGGGACTTTAAAAACATAAAGTTAGAATATGAATAGCAAATACAAGACCTGGGAAATAACAGAGTAGGACTAGAATTAAGGGGAATTTTGGAAGCTTTCCTGCAGCAGGTTGAATTTTTGGTAGAGCTTGAAGGAAATCAGGGAACCAAAAGGTTGAAATGAGGAAGATACACTTTACAAGACTGGTAACAATTGGAGAAAAAGCCTGGATTCAGGAGATAGAATCTCTTATTTGAGTTACAGAAAGAAAGCCAGTGTCTCTGCATCCAGGAGTATGTGGTAGGTTGTAAGGTATTAGAAGGCTGGAAAGGGAGAAAGAGACATAGATTTTAAAGGGCTTTGAATGTCAGAGAATTCTTTTTTTGGAGGTGAGAGGGAACCACTGAATTTAATTGGGAGTGATAGAGTGGGGGAGATTATTTGATTAGACCTGCTCATTAGGACCATTGCTTTGATAACTAAGTGGGTGATGGACTAGAATGGGGAAGGACTTTTAGGGATTTAATATATATCTCTGTTGACTTATTGATTGACTATTTTTTATACTTTATCTGATTTTAATTATTTATTTTTATTTTAGTTAGGACATATTTATTGTCAACCTCTCACCACACCACTGAAAAATAGGGAAAAATAATTTAAAAAATATTCCTAACAAATATGTCTATTTGTTCCTGCAATGACCATATGCAAAAATGTGTCTCAGTCTGCATTTTGAGGTGATCATTTTCCTGTTAGAAGAAGGGCAGTATACTTCATCATTGGGCTTCTGGAATCAAGAATGGTAAATTCTAAAATCTTTTGAAATTTTTAAAATGTTGTTATTATGTAAATATTTCTCCTATATCTGTTCCATTCACCATGTATCAATTTGTTCAAATTTTCCCAGATTTTCTTAATGGTTCATAAAATTTTTCTTTTCATAATATTTAATGGCATGATAATGTTCCATTATTTTTTATATTACATACTTTGTTTAGATATTTCACAATTGAAGAGGAATCCCTTAAACTGTAACTCTTTGACATTAGAAAAAAGATCTGTTCAGAGTATTTTTATGTTTGTTTGTTTGTTTGTTTTCCTTTTGCTCTCTTTAGTGAATTAGCTGATCTCTTTAGTGAATAAACCTAGTAGTAGCATCACTGTTTGAAAGCTTATTGACTTTGGAGACATAATCAAAAATTGTTTTTCCAGAGTTGCTATATAAATTCATAGCTGCACCAATATTACATTACTGTGCCTGTTTTCTCACAACTTCTCCATCATTTGTCATTTTCTTCTTGTCATCCTCCCCCACATAATGAATGTGAGGGAGAACCTGGGTTGCCTGGAAGGCATTTTTCTAATCACAATATCCATTTGAAAGAGGTAGTTCAAATATCACTATATCCATTTTATTGATGAGGAAACTGAGGCTCAGAGAAATAATTGGTTGCAATTGTTGTGAGGTGACTTACCCAAAATCAGACAGCGGGTGGCAGAACAAGGACTATAAGCCAAGTTTCCTGACTCCTCTTACACTATGCTATGATAAAAGAATTTAGCAGCATTATCTTCTTTCTAGCAAATGTCTTTATAGAGAGAAAGCCAAAAAAATAAATTCTTGAGCACATAAACAGAATCGTTTCTAACTAGAATAACTGTCACAGTACTGTGGAGAGCATCAGCACTCTTAAAACTGCTCCAGGCATATTAGAAAAAAGAACGAGCCAATCCTCATTTAGCATGCAGCTAATACCCTCCACTTCAGTTTCATTCCCGTTAACATTTAAAGGAAGTTAGTTGACAGAGATGTCACCAACATGAGGGCTGGGGAAATAAAATTGAAAAAAAAAAATCTTAAACTAGAAAAGAAGACCAGAATGGAAGAACTGATCATAACCTCAAGATGAGCTGCTCCTAAAAAGGATTCGTTTAAGAAAGGAAGATCAGAGCTACCTTCTTTTGGAAAAACTGAGAGTCAGAGCAGAAAAGCATGAGTGAAGCAGAGAACCTCAGAGCTAGGAAGGGAATGTGAAGAAAATTCAACTTTCCCATTGTCTAAACATACCTATTCACTCCTGTGTGCACGCGCGCACACACACACACACACACACACACACACACACACACACACACACACACACACACACACACATGATACCTCTCAAACCAGGAGTCCCCTCTTCAGTATGCAGGAAATCTATATACAGATAAAAGCAGCTAGCCCAATGCCTGGCACTTAATTGTCATTTAATAAAGGTATGTTGACTGACTGATCAATTAAGCAATTGATTTACAAAGCATTATCCCATCAGCAATTAGAGGAAGATAGTTCAAGGATGATCATGCCTCTTTTATAGATGAAACAAAAACTAAGGGCACAGAGTTAGATTCACAGCTTTGACTTGAAGGCTTCTAGTTGGGGAGCATGTTCATTCACTCCCAAGTCAGACTATTTCTGCTTTTGGACAACTCTAATGTGACAAAGTTTGTTTCCCTAAGCATCTAAGAGCAACGGTGGTCAAAGTGCTCAACCTAGAGACAGAAAGACCCAAATTTAAATTTAATCTCAAAAACTTACTAGCTCACTTAAATTCTGTGTGCTTCATTTTATTCAACTATAAAATGGGGATAATAATAGTGCTTACCTCCCACAGCTGTTGTGAGGATCAAAGGAAATAATACTTGTAAAGTGATCAGCACAGTGCCTGGCATGCAGTAGGTGATATATAAATGCTTGTCCCTTCCCCTCTTATACCATGCCTAAATTCAACTTTCTATAACTTTACATCTTCTACTCCTTGTTTCTAGTTCTTCTCTTTGGGAACAAGCAGAGTAAAAATGATCTCTTTGTAACATGATTACCTTTCAAATGCCTGGCAACAGTTTTCCTGCCCTAACCCAACTCTAACTCTACTTCAGGCTAATAAAGGCCTAGTTTCTTCCAGTGATCCACATATGCCAGAAAATTGTAGAACTTTTGGACCTTTTTTGCCTTTTGTGTTAGTCTATTTTTTAAGGTGCTATTATCTTCAGTATTCTTGGGGGGGTCTCTTTTAGCAAGTTGTTGACTTGTCTTTCATGATTTTCTTGCTTCACTCTCATTTCTCTTCCTATTTTTTCCTATATTTCCTTTACTTGATTTTCAAAATCCTTTTTGAGCTCTGTAACGATACTAGGATTTGAAGATCTTCCACGCCCCTTGAGCTTGCTGACGTAGCAGGAAGGGGTGGAGCAAGAGAACGCCGGAACCAAGCTAGTCTCCGTGCGGTGCGGACTGGAAGCGGCGTCAGAGGCAGTGGCTGC
>CM053588.1:99965919-99994792 GCA_028646515.1 Pseudochirops corinnae
GCCTGTTCCATTTTGTGATTAATAACTATATCAGCATATTTATAGTTACTGTAGGCATTGTGAATACTGCATTGCTGATACAAGCTCTTCCATGGCCTGCAACCAATTCATATTTTTCTTGGAGGCTTTTGATGTAGGAACTTTGAATTTGTTGTCTTCTGGTTTTATGTTTTAATCTTCTTTGTCACCAAAGAAAGATTCTATAGTTTGAATTTTTTATGCTGTCTGCTCATTTTCCCAGCCCAATATTTTACTTTCTAACCCTTTTTCAGAGTAGGACTCTGCTTCCAGTGAGGGTAGGTGTGCTTCCCAGGCTTGAGGGACTTTGTGCTTCTATTTTCTGAGACACTTCTAGAGACCTGTAAATTTTCAGTTCTTCCAAGGTGGTACGCTCAAAGGAGAGGTCTTTACTTCTTTCCTGGCCTGTGCTTTGGTCTGTGAGAGACACCAAGTACTCTTTTCTGCCTTGGAACTATGCAGAGGGTTCCCTCTCCACTTCACCACAAACTCCACCACACCAGTGTTTCTCCTCACCCCAGCAGTGCCACCCAGGATTATGACGCAGATCCAAGAAGGGCAAAGTAACAGAATCCTGCCTTATTGCCAACAAAGAGATTGCTGCAATTGCCCTCTGATCAACCATTTGATGCCCCACTTTCTGTGGGCCTATGGATCTGGAAGCAGCCACTGTTGCTGTTGCTGCCACTGTCACTGCCACCTCCAACACCCCAAGGCTTGGGCCAGACCATGTTCATCTCTCACCAGGTCCCACAGAGTTTTACTACTGACTTTATATGCTGTCTTTGGTGTTTGTGGGTTGAGAAGTCAAGAAACTGCCACAACTGCCAGTGATTCAGTCCCCTGTGGCCTACTCTAGCCCCATATGTGCCAGCAAGGTCCATAATGGACTGTACTCTACTCCCAGTCCAGTGCAACAGCTTTCCTGTTGACCTTCCAGGGTGTCTTGGGCTGGAAATATGTTTCACTCTGTCATTTTGTGGGTTCTGTAGCTCTAAAATTTGTTTAGAGTCATTTTTTAAAGGCATGTGGAGGCATTTGGGGGAAAGCTCAAACAAGTCCCTGCTTTTATTCTGCCATCTTGCCTCTGCCCCTCCAAAATTGTAGAACTTTTGTTAGGTAGAACCTCAGACAACCTGTAGTAGAAATCCCTGTTTTACACAAGAGATAAGTTTAAAAGGAAATAATTTACATAGTTAATATGTGGTAGATAGACACTTGTACCCATATCTCCTGATTGCCAGTGCAGATCCCTGTTTAGAACACAACAACATTCTCTGCCTCCCTACAGGAAAGGGTTCTTTTCATTATGTTTGTGATAAGACTTTTCCTTTTTTTTTGAATTTTTAAATAATATTTTACTTCCCCTCCCCAATTACAAATTAGAACATTTTTTAACATTGAAGAAGTTATACATTAGTATTTTTTAATCAATGGTCTCATTATTGTAGGGACTCCTTCCAATACTACAGATCACAGCCTCCTTACGTTTGCCCTCCTTGGTGGTCCCATAAGTTGTGTGGCTAGAAAAAAAAAAAGTAGACTGTAACATCATCTCAACAATGATTTTTGAAGAAATTGAATAATTAGTTTTAATACAATTCTACAGTTTTGTTTAATACTTTTCCATCTGAAAGTCTATCTCTTTGGTAGTGAAAATTAACCAAAATTAGAACTGAGTAGTCCTCTGCATCACCCATTATCTTCATCCCACCCATAAAAGTAACTGTCCTTTCCTTCCTCTGATTTTTGCCTTTACCCAAAGTCTCAAAATATATTTTGCTATCATCAGAATTCATGGCTATATCTAGTTTGTTTTGATCTTTTGATCTTGAAACACTAATCTCAGAACACAGCATCCCTGTTTTGGACTCACCCTGTTATTTGTCCTTGCTCGCTTCTCCACACGCCTTTTTGGATAAACTTAGTGGGTTGGTTTCGTCCATTTGCATGGTTATTTGTTTATGTCACGCCTTCTTTTTTCTCCATCAGTAAGTCTATTTGTATTTGTGTCCCTAGAATTTCATACTTTCATCCATCTCCTCAGTTTTGTGCGGATAGAATTTTAGGCTGTCAGACCTTACCTGTACCTCTTCTGAATTATTTGGAATTCTTTTCCTAAAATCTAAGTAATACATCAGACCATGTCACTTCCAGAATTTCTTTCATTCATATTTTATCAACTTTTTCTTTGTAATTGTTTACCATCAGTTTTTAAATGGCCTTCCTTTTATTTTTCTGTGTGTTTTTTTAATTTTTATTTATCTTATTTTTTATCTATGGAATAAAACAAACTTTTCCATAACACAGTATAATAATAATAATAATAATGATGATGATGATGATGATGATGATGATGATGATGATGATGATGATGATAAAATATGATTGCCCATGAAACTGCAATTTTGTGCACAACTTGCTAAAACACATAATAAAGTTATCAAGCAACTTTCTTTTTTTCCTTTTTTCCCCTCCCCCCACCTTAGAGATGGCTACCATTAGACATAAGTGTGGTGGGGGGGGGGAGATGTGTGAAATCATTCTGTATATTCCTCTATTTATCACTTATTTCTATAAATGCAAATAGCATCATCCTTCATATATCTTTTGTAGTTAATTTGGGTGTTTCTAATAATCAAAATGACTTATTTACTCAAAGTTGTTTTTAAAGCAATATTGCTGTTACTGTGTACAGTTTCTCTTGGTTCTGTTTATTTTGTTCTTCATTATTTCATGCAAGTCTATCCGTGTTTTTCTAACATCATTGAGCTCATCATTATAGGACAGTTGTATTCACAATTGTATGGCTTGTTCAGCCATTCCCCAATCAACAGGCATCTCTTGCAACTGCTTTGTTTGCTGTGTTTTAAATAACTCAGTTATTATTATAGCAGTTCAAGAACTGATTAACCTCTTTGCTTTTGACAGATATGAAGATCACACAGTTGTGTAATTAGACGAAATACCTCATCCCATTTAAATAATGCCTCCATGTAAACTTTGTGACCTAATTCTAGAATTCACCATATATTTCTTCCTTGTGGGCACTTGACATATAGCATATGCCCACCATATTATTGTCTCAGTTTTTCTCTACATACATCCTTATGCAAATGATTTTCTTCTCTCATTCACTTATTTTCACATAGATAAACATATTTTTTGTTATGTCTTATAAGATGTAGACACTTATCTTGCCCCTTATTGAATAAATTCCATCTCTCATTAACAGGAAATTTGAGGTCCAGGGAATACTGTGCCTGGAAGCATAGGAACAATAAGGTGTAGAACATGACTAGAAGGCTGGTTTGGCTAGAGAGGAGAATAGATGAAAGTGGTGGGTGGGAGATAATACTAGAAAATTAATAAGGAGCAGATTTTAGTGGGCCTTGAAAGTCAAATCAAAGAGCTTAAACTTTATCTTTATCACATAATTACTTAATTAGATAGGGTGTCATATTATTTTTTGCTATAATATTTTTTGTGAATTACTTTTGTGTCCCTGAGTAGATAACGAGTTCATTCAGAGTAGGGACAATGGCCTTTATTTCTTTATTTATTTATATTTTTGTCCCACAGCATAGAAACAGGACTCAATAAATTCTTTTCAAGTGTTTGATTGATCAGCTGTCCACTGCAAAGGTTAATCTCAATATTGACAGACACTGCCAATAACTCTTGCTCATTCTTTCAATGAAAGTATTAAAACAAACTAAGTAGAAATAACCAGTAGCTTTATGTGTTAGGGGACATCACCAAAAGTTGAGATTAGAGGAGACAGTCAAACGGAGAAGCTAGAATGTAGAACAGGAACCAAATATAGTATCTGTGTGACTGCACAATGTTACCTAAGTCATTTCTCCTATTGGAGCATCAGTTTCCTACGTTGAAAAAAAATATTTTAGGGACCCAAATATCTCTAAGTGATTTACTAATTAGTCAAGATTCCTTTTCCCTTTGGCCATTCAAGTGTTTGTGTGTGTGTATGTGTGTGTGTGTGTGTGTGTGTGTGTGTGTTTCTTTTTGTGTTTTCCTAAGAGAAAGGAAAGGCATGACCAAGGTGGAACCTATCAGCTAGATCTCTGAAGTTTATAGCTTTTAATCTGTTAGTAGGTGACAGTTCCTTCTGGCACAGCAACTGCCTCATAGATATGCTAGACTCAGTCCAGTTTTGAGAGATGGTAGGTTCTATGGAAGCTTGCTCCATAAAATCAATGTTTTCAGATAAAAATTTTAAAAAAAATACTAACCTCCTTTCTGACAAAAAAAAGAAGCAAAATAGAATCATTTTAAGAAAGTATGGAATCAGTATTGCAGATTTTTTCTTTTTAATTAATTACCTTTGTGCTTTCTTAAACTGAATGATGCACTTAGACGTATTTGTTGAGCCTTGGTGTCAAATACCAGATATTATTTATTTGATATTTCCCTTTCCTTTTCAAAGGTTCTTAACCTCCTTTATAGAGCTCATGGAATGCTGTGGTAGTCCGGTGAAACGTACTGTACTCTTTTCAGAGTGATATTTTCTAATGCATAAAATAATTATATTGAAATAGATATAGCAACATATTTGGGGAAAAAAAGCTCAAGAACCACAGATTAAGAATCCTTGTAATTTAATTAATAGCTTTGATTTCTTTGGTATTGTGACTATAACAAATCACTTTTCTCACAATCATCCTTTGGCATAGGAAACTTAAGTAGGATTATCCCCAATTTCCAGGTGAGGAAACTAAAACTAGGAGTGGGAAAATAATTTGATTAAAGCCACACACTAATTGTCAGAGCTGAGACTTTTCTGTTGTCATCTAATGCTGAGTGCTATTATATGTCCTACTAGTCTCCATGGGATACAGAGACAATTCATGGCCTGAATACAGGTTAAGAATCACTTTGCCCCTTGTTTATTGCTGCTGAGGAAGGAAGTCATCCCTACCATCCAGCATTCATATACTGCTGTAGTTCTCAAACCTAACATAAACTGTCCTTCCATGTCTATTCTAGAACCTGGTATCTCTCCCTCCTGGTGGAGATTTAATTGGAAAGTTGTAACTGAGGAAGAGAACCCTAGAGAAATCACTTTGGTGTCAATTCTACTCTAGAACTCCAACTTTATAAGGTTTGGGAATCATGTCCTTTTGCTTCCTTTTGTGTTTAGTCTTTCTGTTTCTTTTCAAAACAACTGTTCTGGACCTTGGGCCAAGTGGAATCAGCCTTGAAGAGAGCTCCTTTACAGATCTCAGTTTTTCTATATTTATCTGTATGAGCCTGTAAGATACTGATGGTAGGTTCTTAACTTTCCAAGTTATCAGGAGTTGACTGTCACTGATGAGAGCTGAACTCAGGCTAGCTCACATTCCTCTCTGAAAGCAGAATTCTAAAATGCCTGTGCATGTCTAGCAGTAAGGAGAAAAGTAATAACTAAACCTCCAGTCATTCTATATAGGAGATTCTATGAATAATGCTAATAATAGGGGCAGAATGTATATAAAGATGTATGATCACAAATCACTCTATATTCTTTAATTCATCAAAGTCCTAGGAGCTCTTTGAGATAAATTTTACATATGAGGAAACTGTGCTTTACTTCCCCTCCCCCCCCAGAAAAAAAAAATCCAAGTATTCACTCAGATTCTGTTGCACAGGAGCAAACAACTATCTCAATATTCGGGTCTGTTCCTAGTAGGAGGTATTGTAGGTGGTCTTCCTTTTATGGTAATCACATCTGGAAAACATTTACTGGGGGCTTGGAGCACAGGCTTGATATAAGTCCAAACAGCTGTTTTGGGACCATCTCTGTGATGGGAAATACTTTCAGTTATCCTGGTGACTCAGTTGAAAGAAGCAATACTTTTCTTCTATACCAAAAGGGGAATGCTGCGGAAACCTGCTTCAGGCCTCATCAAACTTCATGATTTACTGAACGCAATTCACATCAGAACTAAAGAGGACTTGAATATTTAGGACAATCAAACAATGTATGCTGAGGTGGAGCAAAATATAATAAGCGTCATGAGTTAGGGCTTGGCAAAATTAGGTAGGGGAGAGTTTGCTTGCAGTTTCATTTTTAGAACATGGTTGTTTTAACAGAAAACTCAAGAAAACTCCTGGATATTTTTTTTCCAAATATTTCTCCCTATTCCTAACAAAACAGAAAGACCTCTGTCGTTCCACTGGTGAAAGCATTGCTTTCGCCCACCCAGATAGTAACCCCTCTTCACCTGAGGAGATATCCTTCATTAGCTTGTAAGGCCCAGATCATCAGAGCTGCCTCACCAACCCTCTGGGGAAGAGTCCTTTTGGACAGGTTCTCAGACAACATTTACAAACCACACATGAACATTTTCTAGCTTAATAAAAACATACTAGAGCTCACAATGTGCTTGCAAAGACATTGAGGACTCAAAATTACCATGAAGTTTGGCTGAGAGAACAGAGGATCTCTTTGGTGGATGATTATCATTAATCCACAGAATCAGTAAGGATCCAAACCAGAGAATGTAAATTAGAAGACACTTCAGAAACTAGCCCATTCCTGAATTTCCCTTTACATTATCTCCAGAAAGGGGTCATTTAGTCTAATGCTCCAAAACCTCCATTGAGGTCTAAATCACTACGAACCTGAAGCCTCCCCTCCTCTCCAGGAAACCCATTCTTGTTGTATACAGGCCTAATTGTTAGAAGGTTTTCTTTACATCAGACTGAAATCTGCCTCTTTCAAATGAACTGGAGAAGGAAATGGCAAACCACTGCAGTACCTCTGCCACGAAAACCCCAAATGCAGTCAAAGAGAGTCCGATATGACTGAAAACAACAATACAATTTCATTTATTCATGAATTCAGTAATCATTTTTATGACCCTATTCATGTTTCAGGCAATTTTGTATAAAGGAAAGGGAGCTGGCCTTCAAATCAGTAACATCTAGTTTCAATTTCTACTTCTGAAACGTCATTGCTATGTGACTCTGGGCAAGTCTATTATCTCCCATGCTTTAAACAGTGCTCTAAAATACAGATGCTTAAGCTGGGGATCATCAAGGGGTCCTCAGAGAGATTTCAAGGAGTTCATGAACTCATATGAGGAGAAAAGAAATTTTATTTTCACTAACTTCTAATTTAAAGTTAGCATCTTCTTCATTTATGTTTAAACTTTACTCTAAGAAGTCCATAGGCTTCACCTAGAACTGCCCAGACCCCATGATATAAAAAAGGCTAAGAATCCCTGTTCTAAGACTATAATTTGCAGGAAAATGTCAACCTGAATTTCTTAAAGGTTTCCTTGATGCAAGTTCTCTATACTAATGAAAACTCAGGTACAGTTCTGATCACATAGCCCTATGTGCCAGGCACTTTTCTAGATGCTGAGAATATGAAATCCTGTGGAAAATAATTCCTTACAACAAGAAGCTCATATTCTACTCTGGAAACTATAGATACACACATTAGTAAATCAAAGTTAAATACAACATTATACAATAATATCAGAAATTGGAAGGAGGACTCTAAGGATCATGCAATGTAAGATAAAGTATTGGTCTTGAGTCAGGAAAAAGAAAAAAACACAACTGTTTTTAAACCTTGTCTCTGAAATTTACATACTGACTGTGTGACTATGGGCAAGTCACAGCCTCTTAGGGGTCAGTTTTCTTGTCCACAAATGAGAAGAGTGAATACAAAATAGCCTCTGAGACCCCATCCAATAATTCTAGGTTTCTAGGGTCCTAAGTTGTTTTTTTTTTTTTCTGGGGGAGGGGTAGGGAAGGAACAGAATCCTTCTTTACTTCTTTCCTCCCATCTAAACATAAACAGACAAAACCTAAGCTCTCTTCCTCATAATAACCTTTCTCCTCTCAATCAAACTAATCTTGAAAGATTTCTTTGCGTTTTGCTGTATATCCCCCAGCAAAAGGAAGAGTCCTAGATATCAAGAGCTTTTTTTTTTTGTCCTTTTATTTCCAGCAACAAGCACAAAACAAAGCAGATGTTTAATAAATACATTTGTAGTTGAATAGAAAGGTAAAAAAAAAAAAAGAAGTCTAGGACCTGTGTTTAGTTGACCACGAAAGAGTGAAAAGAATTCTGACTTCTGTTTGAATCCCAATCTATTACTTATTAATTCTGTGTATGAATCTTAGGCAAATTGCTTTACTTCCATAAGTCTAAATATCTTTATCTTTAAAAAAGAATAATAACAGTGGAAAACTAAGTGGTACAGAAAATAGAACACTCTGGGATCTGGAAAGACTGAGTTCAAATCCTGCCTTAGATATTTACTAGCCCTGCTATCTTAAATAAATAAACCTGTGTCATTCTCAGTTTCCTCATCTGTAAACCTCCTATATCTGTAAACCTTCCATATTTTCATCTTGCAAGATCCATTCAGGTACTCATACCTTATCAAGAACCTCTGTTTGGATTGTGCAGTCATGACCTACTCAACTTCTAAGTAAGGTAGGGAGACAGGGGAGACATTCCCACAGTCTTCTCATTTCCCACCTAGCTGCTGAAGTCTGTAGTACTGTTCCCACTCCTTTTGGACATCTCCATCACACCTGCTTCCCCCATCCACTCATAATTGTTTGCTGCCTTCCCCAATTAGATCTTGTGTTCCTTTGAGGACAGGGATTGTTTTATTTTTTTTTTAAATCTGTATTTATATCCACTGCCTAGTATATAATAAGTTCGTAATAAATACGCATTGATTCTTGAATTAAAAACAAGTTTAAAATTCTTTGCAAATCTGAAGGTATTATATAAATGCTATTATATTATGATTATTGTTGTTGTGATTTATCACAGTGTGCTGCTATGAGGAAATCTCTTAGATTACAGAAAATGAATTACTGCTATCATTGTATTTGATATCTTTTGTTCTCAATTGTTGTTTTTGAAAATGAATTAAACCTACTGAGTGGGGCAAAAATGAAAGAATAATTCTGTACCTTTTATAATTTGGCCTTTCTGTATTTTGAGGGATAATATAGTGTGGCAGATAAAATGCTGACCCTATCATTTAACAAACTGCTCTCTCCAAAATTAGCAGTGTTCTCTGAATTATCAAATGCAATGGCCTCTTCTCTTATAGGGCTAGGACCATCTTTTGACTTTCTTTATATTTCTTGCACTTAGCACAGGGCCTGGCACATAATAGGGTAATTAGGTAGGCATAGTGAATAGAGTCCTAAGTCTAGAGGCAAGAAAAATCTTCTTCCTGAGTTCAGATCTGGCCTAGACACTTGCCAGCTGTTTGACCGCACAAGTTTCTTAATGCTGTTTGTCTCAGTTCTTCATCTGGAAAATGAGTTGAAAAAGGAAATGGCAAATCACTCCAGTATCTTTGACAAGAAAACCTAAAATGGGGTCATGAAAGGTCAAACATGACAGAAACAATAAAGACTAGCACATAGTAGGTGCTCAATAAATGCCAGTTGACTGACTCACTGCTTACCTTGGAAACAAGAAAAACTGTGTTCCCTTCCCATTTCTGCTACACGCAGTATATGACCAGGAGCAAGTTATTTAATCTTTCTGAGATTTAGGTTTTTTTTTTTTTAATTTGGGGATTATAATGCCTATATTCCCTATTTCTGAAAGGAACTATAAGGCTGAAGTTAGAATATCTATAAAGCACTTTTCAATCCTTAAAGCATCATATAAATGTCAGCTATTATTATTATGGATTATTTGAATTAAGAAAAGGAGGTTATTTATTTGTTTTGTTGTTTTGCTAGACTTAGAAGGCTAGAGAAATCCATTCACTTAGTAAACCCAAGTTAGGTGCCTAGAAATACCAAAGACTAACGGTCGAGGGAATCTGGGGTGCAGTCTGTTAGGGAATAATGATTCCATCCAAGAGAGGCATATGCTCAGAAGGCAGGTGGAGCTCCTCCTCTCACCTGAAGCAATTCTTTCTGCCCTTATGAATAAGTTCCTCAATTATCTTCATGAAAAAGAAATATTCACTTCTATATACCTTGCAGAGATGTTGAATTCTGTAGCTGTCCTGTTACTGAAATGTGGATTTTCTGTCAGATTCATTTCTCCTTAGCAAAGGCTTCTAATAAAAGATGCTTGTAATTCAACCACTATTCCTCTGTTCTATGTTTATTGTGTGTATGCAAGGGACCTCTTATTTAGCCTTTCTCTGAAAACCTCGATAATACAGCCCTGTTATATTAGACTTTGAAAAAGCTCAAATTCTGAACAGAGGTGCAGGTGGTTAAATTTCCATTCCCTTTTATTAGAGAGGATTGGTAAGAAGCAGTGGACTTGGCCCCTCAGGGGGGGGGGAAAAAACAAAACGGGGCACTAGCTCCCTTAGTGTAATGGCCAAGGAACAGAACACAACATTGAATGGTAATGTAACATAGAAAGGGCTCCTCTAGATTGTGTAGTGGTTTCTATGACAGCCTTACTTAAGTATAATAAAGTGGAGACAGTGGTTTCCATCGAGTGACAAGCTGTTAAATTAATGCCTTATTCCTTTGCATTAAGTTGTAACAGAAACACACACTCATTCTGGACCCTTCACAGTTTCTACAAAAACAGAACTGGCACCAGACTCCTTGCTGTATCTTTAAGCTCTGATTTTTTTTTTTAAGTTTTTCTTGTCTTCCATCCAATTGCTTAAAACTCTCAGCTGAAAAACAGATTTCGCATGCATCCTGATTCATTACTATTGTCATTGTTTCATTAATGCTACAAAAATAAACCACAGTCATTGTTATTTGAATAGATATATGATTTAATTATGGCAAGCACCCCTTCTAATGCCGATCACAACTTATCCTTGCATTTTCATTTTTCATCCAAGTTTTTGATGAATATTTTATAAAGCATCTATTCAACTTATTAAGATTCCCTCTCATCCTTTTGAGAATTTGTGGTGATCTAGCAATATTTTTTGTTGTTGTTGAGTTGTTTCAATCTTGTATTGTCCATATTAAGTTTAGGGCACAACCAACTCCCAAGGCAGGTCTGTTAGAAGATGACTGTATCAGGATGAAAGGATTGTGTCGGTTTGCCTGTGTTGTGTCCTTGAGTCTCCTGCTGCAGCCTCACTGCCGGTAGTCTGGGAGGTTAAGCAGGAGGACTCTATGAGACAGTTAACATCAGCTCCTCAATCTGGAGATTGGTTTGATTTTGTTTGCCTTCTTTTGGATTCTGAATGTCCTAGAACATAAAGACATGTGAAGTAGCTTTGTCTTTGATGGATAATTTTTGTTTAGGAAAGGTTTGAGAGGTCATGGGAAAGAGAGAAATTGTTTAGTCCACCATCTTGTTACTTACTTGACTGCCCCAATGATATTTCCTTACACTGATTCTTTGTAAAAGGACCTAGAAGACAAGCTCCGATCCTGAATCCATAGAGGATCTATATGAAAACATGAACAAGAATAACAAAAAAAAAAAAAAAATTGAAGGCATAGATGAGTCAGTGAGTGACATCATGTGAAGGAAACTTCCATATCAATGGGCAATGAAGTACTGACAAGTATTAAAGTAATACTTATTCACACTGATATAACATTGGTCAGGAGGGAATAAAACATATAAGACAAAGAGATATCAAAGAGTGGAATATGAGCCATCATCAAATCATGGAATATTAGCGCTTCAAGGCATCTTAGAAAATAAAGTATTAATTCAGTGTATTAAGAATATTGAAGCTATAAGGAACTTTGTAACATGAAATTTAAAAAGATATTCCAGTGGCAAATGACCTTAAAGATCACATTAATGGCATAATAATCTGGAAAGAAAGCCGGACCTGGATTCAGGAGATCTGGATTTCAGTCCTACCTAAGTATTTGCTCGCTGTGTTATCCTACACAAGTGATTTAAGCTTTTGGAGTGACAACTCCCTAATATGCAAAGCAGAGAAAATTATATTTGTGGTATCTACTTCACATAAGTTGTTTTTGAAGAAAAAATACTTTGGAAAATGTAAAACATTGAGACTTTTAAAGGTCCACACAACCAATATCAGTGATAGGATGATGAACCCAGGTCTTTCTGGTTCCATAGACAGCTCTCTCTATATTAGATGAAGCTCATTTAGGTAATCCAAATCCCTTATTCTTCATAAAAAGAAACCAAGACCCAGAGCTAAACAGGCAAACTTTCTTTTTAATCGTGAGGAAACGACCATGATGATAATCCTCAAAAAATTCACACTTAGAGAAGTATCCCCTTTGCTTATACATAAGCCTGCCTGAAAAGAGGGATGCAATATGTTCCATTTTCTTCCTTTTTAAACATGTGGACATATATAAGGTAAAAAGTTTCCATAAAACACAGTTCATCTCTTTTATCACCTACTCTCCCAAGAATAGACCTGTCTGTGCTTCAAGCTTTAATCAGTACCTCACTGAGTAAATAGTGGTAATCAAACAGATTTTTAATACTTTAACCCATTATATTTAATTGAGCTCTTTAAGTAACAGACGATTCAGGAATAAATAGAAACCAATGAACCTTTAAAACCAACAGCACTCAATGTTGTTTACCTGACTCACTTGAATGAATCACACATGAAAAGAAGGGTCGGGATTGAATGTGCAGTGGCAGATTACTACTTGGTGGCAATAATTATAAGGAAGAATTTAGCATCTCATCAAAAGTTATAATTTGAAGTAATAAACCTTCCAGCTAATCTTATACCTGAAGTTGCAGTGTGAATGAGCATGTCGTACCCATAATAAGGGACTCAATAAAAGATAACCCTCCTGCTGCATGTTTATGCAAGTTGGAATCCTACACATATTTATGAGGGAATTTATTTCCACTGCTAAACTGATCAAATTATTGCCCTATTTGGAGATATCAGACCATGGGCCACAAGTCCCATAATATGTGATGAGATGGGGTGTTGAGGTCAGTGGCTGCTCTAAATTCCTTGAGAAGAGGATTATTTCACTTATCCCCATTACCTAACACACACTAGGCAATTATTTGACCTTGGGAAGTCATATCTATCTAGGGTTAAAATGTTTCATATATAAAATGAAGATATTCGATTAAATGATCCCTAAAATATCATTGTATCATTCTTTATTTTGTGCTCTATTATAACATGATATCAAGTTTCTTCAGGTCTTAATAATTCAATTTACCATTTGTTATTTATCTCTGTTTACTATCAGTTCAGTGGTTTTCAACCTTCCTAATGCCATGACCCTTTAATACAGTTCCTCATGTTGTGGTGACCCCCAACTACAAAATTATTTTCATTGCTATTTCATAACTGTCATTTTGCTACTGTTATGAATTGCAATGTAAATATCTGATATGCAGGATGTATTTAAATTGAACATAACCCACAGGTTGAGAACAGCTGAGTTAGTTGTTTATATATCAAGCATGCTTGGCTTTTTATCCCAGAGCCAGGCTATTCCTCCTTAGGGTGCTTGGGGTTATCCTGAGAAGTTGGGGATGTTTCTTTTCTAACATCATTGGTACAGGCCCCTATGATTTAAAATCTCTTCACTATTATGTGTCAGTAAATAATAACCCAGTTCCATTTAATCACTAACCACCAATTAGCTATACAAAGAACGTTAGTCCATAGGAAGTATAGTATAAATCTTAGAATCTGATATCTTTGGAGCAGAGGCTACAGGATTATTGTCCATACATAGCTAACAATAATATAAAAAAAAAACATGACAAGCGCATAGAAAAGGTACAAACAAAGCACCTCTTGTGATCTGAGGATAAAAGGCTAAATTCAGAGGGCCACAGTTTTGAGAGGTATGGGAGGCTTCAAAGGTAATCTTCTCTACCACTTCGACTTCCTGTCCCTTTATTTTGCAGATGAGGACCCTGGGGCCCAAAGAAGTGAAGTGATTTTCTGAAAGTAAAACAGTAAGTGGAACAGGCTGGGTTAGAGCCCCAGTCTTCTCACCCCAAATCAGTTGCTCTTTCCCTTATAACTTTTCCAGGCAGGCAGGTTTGCATGACAACAAATGGCAAGCAAAAAGGATAGAAAGGCACAGGGATCAAATGAGAATTGATAGCAGAGTCAGTTTGCTGCTCTTAGAAGTCACTAGTTTTGTCTCCCTCTCAAGTGAAATAACTATGTTTATTTCCTCCTCCCACGCTTGAGACTCTTCTAGAGGATCTCTAGGGAGAAGAAGAAAAAATACCTTGCTAGGGTGAGGAGTGCTGGATTCCAGGACTGATATGACTTGTAAGGGAAACAGCTGCTCACTGGGACATGGAATTACTTCATCACGTTTTCCATTCCTGGTAAAAGAGTTCCCAGAGAACTGCCTCTGCATTCTCCCTTCTATAACATAGAAACAAAAATCCTTGGAAACAATCTTAACCTGTGGACAACTAGAGGAAATCAGCAACTAGATCAGGTACAATAGAAAATTCATGAAAATGAATCAGGTTACGTGAACCCACGATAGCACCAAATCCCCTCAAGACGTTTTTAAAAGAAACAAATTCAAAATAGAAACACTCTGGATAGACTGTCCTTCAAAACTGACTTTTTGCAGCTTCAGACCACGTATTAGCTGTTAAATTTCTACGATGATGGAAAATCTTTTGCTAATCAAAAATAATGGGAATGTCCCTCCATGTTTCCTGTGTGCATGTTTTTTGGATTTGGATTAGCACATCATTATAAAAATAGCTCTCCATTCGAAACATGAACTTCAAAAGAAATTAAGAGATATATCTTTTAATATGACATGATATTTGTAAAGCATTTCATTAACTTTAAATGGCAATGTAAATAATAGCTATTATTATTGTGATTATTATTGTATTACTTAGAAAATACATGGAAAAGATATTAGATACTAGTAATTCCTATCATGTTGAAAGTTGATAGATCATATGATATAGGTCATTTAATAACCCTTTGGGAATAATTCCAGATTGCTCTACAGAATGGTTGGATCAGTTCACAGTTCCACCAACACTGAATTAGTGTCCCATTTATTCCATATTACTTCCAGCATTTGTCGTTTTCCCCTTCAATCATTTTAGCTAATCTGATTGTTGTGTTTCTTCTTCGTTCTCAAAGAGCGTGATGACATCAGGGAGATGATGATGCAACTTGCAGTTGACTTTGATTTGAGGGATGCCTGTGCAAGGTTGTCAACATCACTTTCAGCTGCAGAGTCTTCTGGTTCCAGTGGGCAGATATTCATCAGGATGACTGGAAATGGCCCAGGAGACAGTGGGGGACCTTGACCCTTTCAGGCTAAAGTCTTTTCAGGTTCTCACTTTGAGTGAGGTAATGCCCATTCAATGAATACGACTCTTTAAGAAATGAGTCAAGGGATGGTCACTTTAATTGGAAAGGAAAGGAAAGGAAAGGAAAGGAAAGGAAAGGAAAGGAAAGGAAAGGAAAGGAAAGGAAAGGAAAGGAAAGGAAAGGAAAGGAAAAGAAAAAGGAAGGGAAAAAGGAAAGGAAAAAGGAAAGGAAAGGAAAAAGAAAAAGAAAGAATAAAACTGGAAGGGAAAGATCCTCAGGGTTGCTAGCCCAAAGAGAAGCAGTTATTATTTACTTTCAATCTGAACCAGGAAGGCCCTAAAATAGCCATTAAGTGGTGCTTGGGCAGGGACCTAATGTACTTAATCTACTTAATCTGATAAGTGTAAGATACTTCAAGGTTGTTTGAATTTGCATTTATCAAATCAATAAGGATTTAGAGCATTTTTTTCATATGACTATAAATTGTTTTAATTTCTTCATCAGAAGACTTTCTGTTCCTTTCCTTTGACCATTTATCAACTGGTGAAATGACTTGTATTCTTGTAAATTTCACAAAATTCTTTATATATTTGAGATATTAGACCTTTATCTGAGAAATCATCTGTAAAATTTCCCCATGATTTTCCACTTTCCTTCTAAGCTTTGCAACATTGTTTTTCTTTATACAAAACCTTTTTACATTTAATGTAATCAGAATTATCCATTTTATTCCTCATGAGGCATTATATCTCTTTGTTCATAAATTCTTCACCTAGTCATAAGTCTGATAGGTAATATGTTCATGTTTTTCACATTTTCTTGTAAAAGCTCTCTTTATGGCTAGATTGTGTGTACATTTTGACTTATCTACATGATGAATGTAAGATTTTTGCCAGACTGCTTTCTAGTTTTCCGAACAATTTTTACCAAATAATGAATTCTTATCCCCAAAACTTAAGGCTTTACTCTTGTCAAATGCAACATTATAATATTCATCTGCTGTTGTGAATTGCATGTCTACTATATTCCACTGATCTACCTTTCTATTTCTTAACTACTGCCAGATAGTTCTGGTAATGACTGCCTTATAATCTAGTTAAAAATCTAGTACTGCTAAACCTCCTTGCTCCACATTTTTTCATCAGTTCCTTTAATATTCTTGACTTTTTGTTCTTCCAAATGAATGTCATTCCTTTTTTAAAAATTCAGTAAAATATTTTTTGGTTATTTAATTGGTATAGTCATTACTACTACTACTACTACTACTACTACTACTAGATCTAATAATACTGCTAATGGCAGTACTAGGTCTATTTCCAGAGATGATTAGGGAAAAAGGAAAATAATCTGTTTCTTTGTGATGGCAAAGAACAGGAAATTACAGGGATGCCCATCATTTGGAGAATGGCTGAACAAGTCATGGTATGTGATTGTGACGGAATACTACCAAGCTATAAGAAATGATGAGTTCAAAGATCTTAAAACAAACTGGATAGATTTGCATGAAATAATGAAGAGTGAAATGAGCAGAACCAAGAGAATATTTTATACAGTGACAGCAATATTGTTTTAAGAACAACTTTGAGCAAATAATTCATTTTGAATATTATGAATATCCAGATTAACTACAAAGGTTCTTTGAAGGAAGACATTATCTGTATCCAGAGAAAGAAGTGATAGTTATATAGAATGATTTTACAAAGTGTGTGTGTGTGTGTGTGTGTGTGTGTGTGTGTGTGTGTACAGAGAGGGAGAGAGAGAGAGAGAGAGAGAGAGAGAGAGAGAGAGAGAGAGAGAGAGAGATAGTCTAATGGTAGCCACCTCTAGGGTAGAAATGGGAGAGAAGAAAAAAATGAGAAAAAGTTACATGATAACTTTATTATATATTTAGAAAGAACAGCAAGTTGTACATAATGGATCTGCAGTTCCATGGGCACTTTCATCATTTTCTTTTATTCTACTATGTTGTGGAAATGCTTCATAAAGAAAAAAATTCTAAGAAAAAAAGATGAAGAAAATTATGAAATCTAACTGAAATATGCGGGAAGAAAAATTAAAATCATAGACCCATTAGTGAGAATAAATTTCTAAGTGTAATGTTTTCTTTGGGGAAGATGGAAATTCACAATTCCATTTAACTTTTTTATTAAATTAATAATAATTAGATCCTCTATTGGATTATACTTACAGAACAGTAGAACAATTCACATGTAATATAATTTATCTGAGATATGCCTCTGAGGACATTAAAAACTATTAGGATTTTAATGCTATTAGGGAAATAGTTTATTTCTTATTGATCCAAGCCATGGTTGCAACTATTTGAAGAATGGCTTCACAATTTAAGTTTGAGCCCTTAGGTTGCACAGATCCAAAGGATCACTTTATCATCAACCTCAACCTCATCATCACTAGTATTTCTATAGTGATTTGATATTTTCAATACACTTTAAAAATATTTTCTCATTTGATTAAACAACCTTGAGAGGTATGTACAATTATTATTCCCATTTTGTAGATGAAGAAACTTAGGCAGAGAAGCTAGGTGACTTACCCAGGAACAAGCAGCTAGTAAGGGCCTTGGGTAGTGTTACTTCAATAAGCATTTATTAAAAGCCTACTATGTTTTCAGCATTGGGAATATGAAGAAAGAGAAAAGACATCCCCTGCTTTCAAGGAGCTTACTGTCTGATGGGAGAAAAAGTAACACTAAATCTCAAAGTACCATATTAGCTTAGTGCATGCTCCACCAACTCCTACCAAGCTGGATGTTAGATAAGGGTATGCTGGAGCCTGCAGGTATGACTAGGGGGCTAATGGACTCCTTTGTTAAAATTTTAATGTCATCATTTATACCTAGGATATCAGTATATACAAAAAAATCAGATCATGATTTTGGTTTTGCTGATTGTCTAACTTTTAAAAAGTGATAGTAATGCACAGATTAAACTTAAAAGGGTGTCCTGAGAGCATTTCCCCAGAAGAGACAATTTTTAGATGTTTACCTGCTGCTCCTCTCTGAATTTAGAAATTATTATAAACAGATCAGACTCTGACACTGGAGCTAGGTTTATCATCTAAGATATCAAGTTGGTCTAAGTTTGGTTTTGTTTTTACTTTTGTTTTTATGTTCAAAGACTGAGGTTATTCCCTAAGATTGCATCATAGAATACACAAGTCTATCTCCCCTCCAATATTTCATCAACCCACAATGATCCAGGCTATGCCAAGATACTGAAAGTAGGTCCAAATGACCACACCCTGAGGCTTTTTCTGTCCTCATTCTTATATGCAAACAAACATCTTACTACAGAGCCATAACTTTTTCAGGATGTGAAATATAGTGTGTACTTGATAAATGCATATTTACCAACTGACAGTTTACATAGTCTCAGTGCCCCTGCTTATACTAACTCCCATGGTTGCTATGCTATGAGGACAAAAGGAGATAATAATTATAAATGCCTTTGCAGATCTTAAAGCACTATGTAAATGCTAGTTATTATTACCACCAACTTCAGCATCAATATTTCATTATTATTATTGTTGTTATTCTCTATGTTCCCCCGCAACTATTCTACCACAATCACTCAGGGGCCTTTTCCACTTCTGTGCAATAACCAGATGTTAAAGATCCCCCAGGGGGAATCAACAGTAGGTAGCAGTTGTTCCCAGGCTGCATTTTCCATGAAAAGTTGTCAGTCTTCTCTTATAGACTAAGTGACAGATGGAGTGTCTGTCACCTAAGAACCAGCCTCCCCAAGTTCAGAGAGGCTCATCACCAGTTTGTCCATAAATATTGATTTATTTTTCAGCTCCAGAAAAGAGTCTAGTGAGACTTTTGTTTGTTTTAAATTGGGAAGGGGTTTGTGATATGCAAAATCTGTAATTATTAAAGGAATAATAACTTAAAAAATTATCTCTGATGTCATGATAAACATGTTGAAATGTATAGAAATGATTACAAAACACACAAATACCATTTTCTAGAACAGTAATAAAAGCTGGCAGTAGATAGAAATCAATGGACTTATTGGATGTAATGATCACTGGTATGGTACAGGGAAATTGTGTCCTTCTCTCCTCCAGCCCAAAGCTCAGTTGATGAAATTAGAGAAAAGGAAAGTAATGAGTTTTAATGTATTAATAAAAATGCTAAATTGGTCTAAGCCAAGTTAACCCCTTTGTGGATTATGAAGAAATTCAGAATTAGACAACAGAGAGCTCTATTAGGTGGCCAAGCATAGGACTCTCCTCTTATAGCCTTTTTGAAAATAGGATACTTCGTTTAGGGAGACAGAGACATAAAGAGAAGTGGGATATGAAACAGTTTGAAGGGGAATGAGCTCTGTCAGCTGAGAAGAGAGCAGACTATGAATTGCAGAGATAATTATCTCTGTCAGTCTGGAATTGAGTTACTGACAGGAACAGTCCCAACTAGCTTAAACCTAGCTTAAAATCATCTCATCAGAGATGGTTTGCCTATGAGAGAGAAGTCAGAGGATACCATTAGAAATGAAATTGGTGCTGTACTGTACTTGAAGGCATGAGTTGCCTTGGCCACATGTTTTTCTTACATTTAAGTCTTACTACTAGTATATTCTAACTTTGTTCCATTCTACCTAATGACATTTTTGTGTATTTGTGAAAGAGGACAGCACAAGTTTATGGGAGAGAATGCTTTGTAGGTACCATCCTTACTCTGCCATCTAAGTAAATGCCATTATGTCAGGATAATAGTGTTTACAGTGGTGACCATTAAAGGTTAAAGCAGTTGTGGAGGGAGATGGTATAATGTATGGTTTTAGGAGTGCAAAGCAACAGAAAATCTTGAACTCAAATTGCATTTTAGATTTGTGGAGCCAAAACACAAATACAAGTCAGTATTGAGGTAGCAGCTCATAAGGAGGACTACAATGGTTTAACTATGGCTAGAATGTATGAATCTGTTAAGATCTAAAAGTGTAATAAAAAATTCCCAATGTAGACTATCCATATATGCAAGAAACACCAAACAAGTTTCAGACAAATGGCTGTGCTGTGTGATTTTTCTTTAAAGAAACTTGTTGATTTATGATAGAGATACAAGATCAGATCACTGCTGCCAGAAATTACAGAAAGGTCAACCTGCAAGTACCTGGAATTAATGATCGATTCAGACTTTGGAAAGAATTGGTAGAATCTCTGTAATATATAGCTGCAGAAGGACTTGATCAAGTGGCTATACAAGAAGTTCTCTGTCCATAAAATATCAGACACCAAATCCTTATTACAAGCATAAAACAAAATATTAAACTGAACAAATGAATTGTGCCATAACTATCATTATCACTACCACAGAAACTATTGACCGTGATCTCCTTTACATAACAATGCCCTGTAAAAATATAGGAATAACATTTTAAAATAGATGCCCCCATATAAAATTTTCTTGCCTTTGCTCTAAGTCAGTGGTTCTCAACCTGTGGGTTATGTTCAATTTGTAACAATGAAAATACATTCTGCATATCAGATATTTACATTATGATTCATAACAGTGGCAAAATTACAGTTATGAAGTACCAATGAAAATAATTTTATGCTTGGGGGTAACCCCAACATGAGGAACTATATTAAAGGGTTGCGGCACTGGGAAGGTTGAGAACCACTGCTGTAAGTGGTCTAAAAATCTCTAAAAATAAAGGAATCTAGAGGAAAAATCACATAAGATTAAGTATGTATCATTTCTTATCACATCGACTGAGAATTCAACCAAAGATGTTTTCATTGTGCCTGTTGAAGATACTTAATTCTACTGCTTTTATTCAATTAGAAAAACACTCATCTTGTCTACCTGCACAATATTCTGTTGAACGTTAAACATACAAGTACATGAAAGACTACCAACACTGTTTATATTTTAATTCTATAGATATAAGAAGAAAATGAGAGTAATAATAAAGCAGCCAACGGCATTTGAGAATTTTTTTAGAGCGGTTCAGCTGTGTGAAGAATCAAAGAAGCATAGTCATTGGCTTTCAGCACCACAAATGCATGGTTACTGGATTGCTAGGGAAGCCTTTTGAAGAGAGTCAAGCACCAAAGTTTTTAACTGGCTCACAGGTCCATTATTTAGTTAGCCTAGGCTTGGACGTGAACTCTGTCGATAATCTAAGCAATGAGCTTTTGAATCTGGAGGTGTGAAGTAATGTCAGGAAAACCTAGCCTTTCAAAAATCCCTATGTAGAAATGGAGCTACACTTGATCTGATTTCAGAGCGTGGAATTGAGTTGTTTTAAAAGAAGCTTCATCTGAAATCATGTTCAGACATGTTGGCCAGAAATGGTTTGTGAAATTCATCTCCTAGCAGAGCCTAGCAGTACACTACACTGAGCTGCAAGCAGAGATGATTTAATCAACTCAAACCCCAAAGAAATAATTGTTTTCCTTTTGTAATATCTATTACAAAATGGGATATGCTTTTCTGTCTAAAAGAGGTTCCAACTGATATCCTCAGGTCCTATAAAATTATTACATTTAACTACATACAGTAATGGAAAGGACATTGGACCCCAAGTCAGAACTCTTGGATTTGCTAATCTCAGGTTTGGTATAAACTTGCTATGTGACTTTGGAGAAACAACAGCATGAACTTGACCCACCCCCACCTCTGCAAAGTCTATTCCATTTTGTCTTCCCCATTATAATGTAAGCTTCTTGAGGGCACGGATTATATTTCTTTTGCTTATATTTATATCCCCAGCACTTAGCACAGTGTCCTGCATATAGTAAGTACTTAATAAATGCTTGTTTTCTTCTCTCCTGCAAACGAAAGGCAGACACAACTACTGGGCTGAGTTTTTGAGCCACTTCATCTGTGTCACCTAACTGATCCTAAATGCTAAATGCTCAATAGTAATTCTTCTAATAGTAGTGGTGTCCCACTAGGGAGCCCATGTACTTTCTTATTATTTTAATTGAAACCATTTCACAATTTTATTTCCATCATTCTTCCCATGCCTGAGTGATTTGTAATAACTCTATTTGGTATTCCCAAAATAGAAAAAGAGGATTTAAAACTCTCAGAAAAGCTCTGCTTGTCCTATCCAGTGCTTTGCTCACACAGTACATAAGAGAACTAATACATTATTTTATTTTTCTGTTCTGTGTGAGTTCATGAACTGGAAGTAAGATGTCATAGCAAACACTCAGAAACTACCCCAAAGATTCTGTCCATTCGCTTTCACCAGGTGGGTATTTCTTCCAGCAGAAGAAATCTATATTGAACCATAGCCTTTCTTTAATCTTCTTGGTATGCTGGAATGTAAGCTACTTCCTGAAACTTATCTGTACTCTGGGGCAGTTTCTATTGGATACTTCTAGTGGTCTGATAACTATTCTCCCTTTATGGGTCAGAATGAATTCTTAGAACATGGTGCACAGCTCTTTCCTACTTTAGCTCTTCAAGGACCCACGGTTTCATTACTATGAGCACCCCTTCCAACAGGACTATGCACAGCCCAGTAATTATTTGTTTTAAATCTTCATGACCTGCTAAGGAAAATAAATAAATGAAAATGCAAAAACAAATCACTGCATGGTATCCAGCTTTCTACGAGGAACCTCTAGGTCTCCAATTTGACCACTGTATTATAAACACAGATTCCTCTGCAAGGCATGTGTCTGGAGATGGTATAATCTGCCTGGGACTATCAGAAATTTACTTCAATCTGGACAGAACCTAACTGTATATTTATCCATGTCTAGGTATTGGGAACTAGTATATCTTAGTCCTAGGGATTATTGTTTCGCAATATTGAGATTTATATTAACCATGATACTTTTGTACTTCCTATAAAACCCTGCTTTGTAGTTTGAATAGCTGATCAATGGTCTCAATTCTTTTAATTATCTGGCCAGAGACGGTGAAAGAATTTGAAACTGTGCCATATGAATATGACTGAAGGAACTAGATGTGATTAGTTTGGAGAGGACAAGATTGAACTGGGGGAAGGACGAGTGATAATCATAATTAATAAAGTAATAATAATAGTAACAGTAATAATGATGAAAGAAAGAGGAGAAAGCAGAGGGGGAATAAGAAAGGTTTTGATTATATTTATTATTTATGTAGAGTTTTATGGTTTGCAAAGTATTTTATCGCTATCTCATTTGATCCCTACAATAACTCTTAGGGTAGATACAGTAATTATCTCCATCTTGCAGATGAGGAACTGAGGTTGATAGAGGTTAAGTGATTTTCCAAGAATCACACAACTAGTAAGTAACTGAGGCAGGATTCAAATTCAGGACTTTCTGACTCTAAACCTAATATTCAACCCTCTTAATTACCTGACATTTACAGATTACCTTAAGATATGCCAAGTCCTTTATATACATTATGTTATTTGAACAACATAACTGCCACCATGTGGGATAGGTATTAAAGCTATTTTTGACCTCATTTTAGAGAGGAAGAAACTGAGGATCAGGCAGGTTGAGTGAGAAGTAGTATTTAAATCTGGGCTCTCTCTGCATCACCTAATCAGTACTCTGTCCTTTCTATCCACCTTGCTGCAAGTCAATAATTAAAAGGTCTTTCATGGGGGCAGCTATGTGCCACCATGAATAGAGCACCTGTCCTAGAGTCAGGAGGACCAGAGTTCAAATCCAGCTTCAGACACTTAACACTTCGTAGCCATGTGACCTTGGGCAAGTTACTTAATCCCAATTGCCCTGCCTTCCCTCTCCAAAAAGCACACACACACACACACACACACACATAGACACATGCTCTATCATGAAAAAAGTAGAAAGTTTGACTATTGATATATATATATATATATATATATATATATATATAATATATATATGAAAGTCCAGATTGTAGGTAAATGCTAAAAGTTACAGTGAGATAGATATAGATTTTCTTTTTTTAATTAATATTTTATTTCCCCCCAATCACATGAAAAAAAAATTTTTAATGTTTTTTTCTTTTTCTTTTTTTTATATTTATTTTTATTTTTTGCTTAAGGCAGGGCAATCGGGGTTAAGTGACTTGCCCAAGGTCACACAGCTATTAAGTGGTAAGTGTCTAAGGCCAGATTTGAACTCAGGTGCTCCTGACTCCAGGGCTGGTGCTCTATTCACTGCACCACCTAGCTGCCCCCATAAAAACAATTTTTAACATTTCTATTATTTTTTTTTTAATTTTGAGTTCCAAATTCTCTCCCTCCCTCCCCTTGCCATCCTGAGATGGCAAGAAATCTGATATAGGTTTTACATGTGCAGTCAGGTAAATCACATTTCCATATTAGTCAGTTTGTGGAAGAAAACTCAAACAGGAAAAAAGTTTTCTAACAAAAAAAAAAACTTTTTAACAAATAGAGCTGTCCAAAAGTACAATAGCATACCTCAGAAATTAGTGATTACAAATAACTGAAGGCCTTGAAGATAAAACTAGGTGAATCCTTGTCAGGGGTTCTGTAGACTTAAGCTTCAGGGAGAAGGGAGCCTAGAGAGTTCCCTGTTTCTTTCTGAACAAAGCTTCTTTGAAATGCCTATTTTTACATCTGGATTCTTGCTAATGAACAAATGCTCTATAAGTTAATGTTATGATGTAATTTAGAAGGAGAAGAGAGTAATATTGGAAAAAATAAAATTTACAGAGAACCTTCCCAAATACCTAGAATTTTCGAGGACATTATAGTGGCCAAAGATGTCATAGAATAATCACCAGATGGCAAAGGTGGTAGGAAGGTCAGAAACAATCTAGTCCATATGATGTGTTAGGAGGAAATTCTTTTGCATGGTTCCTAAATAAAAGGTGGCCATCCAGCCTTGACATCAAGGTCTCTAGAAATGGAGAAACCATTATTTTTTGAGGCAGCCAACTTTTGGATAGTTCTAAATATTAGGAGAATTTTCTATTCCTTCCCTCCCTCCCCCTTTCCTTCCTGCCTTCCATGTTCCTTCCCCTTCTCCCTCTCTTCTTTCCTCCCTTTCTTCCTCTCCTTTCCTTCTTTCCTTCCTGCCTTCCTTTTTCCTGTTACACTGTGTTTAACTCTGCCCCTATAACCACCTCTCTTTGTTGCCAGTTCTACCCTTTAAAGCTAATCAAAACAAGTCTGATCTCTCTTCTTTGTGATAGTAATATGAAGACTACCAGCTTTCAATCTACCCGTCCCTCCTCTACTTCTTGTCTTCTCCAGGCTTAAATAGCCTCAATTCCTTAAACCAATGCTATTCTCACCAGTCAATCCCCCTTCTATGGATGTTCCTCAGCTTGTCAAAGCTTTACCTAAAATGTGCCCTACCTGCCAAATCATGTCCTCAAGACATGTATGGTCTGTTTTGGGAAGAGACCACCACTAACATATAACAATTCTTATCTTATGAGGAATTTTTACATCTGCTTTTCTTGCTGCTCTGTATTAGTCATTGATCCTGATATACCCTGTCTATAAATGCATTTTGTAAGCCTTAGATGAAGGCAAGTTGCTGATTTTGTTGAAAATGAGAAAAGATCCAATTAATTTGGTTATATCTTGATGTGGTTGAAAAAGCCTGAGCTTTTTCTTACAAGCTTTATGATATGACAGGAAAAATCTGTGACTGTAGTTTTTGAATTTTATGAATTAATTGAATGTGAAAATTCTCCTGCTTAAATATTGGACTCACTATACATTTTCATTGGTACCTTCCCCTATAGTTATTGTATCTCCAGACATCCCCGAGGGGTGGGGAGTGGGGTGTGGAGGTGTCATATATAGGTCAGCATTTTTGAAAGAATATTGGATTAAAATTTAACACTTGGTTCTACTCCCAATTCTGCCTCTAAATATCTGTGGGACTTTGGAGAAGTCTTTTTTCCTCTCTGAACCTCAGCGTCCTCCTCTGTAAATTGGGTGTGGTGGACTAGATGGTCTCAACAGGTTCTGTCAGCCTTAAGGTTTTATGTCTCTACAAGGTTCTTTTGAGTTCAGTTTCTACAAAGTAGTACAGAAAAAGTACGTTTGGACATTCACAAATGCTGTCTTAGAACAAAAAAATCAGACTTAAGTCATCATCATTTGCCCTTCCATTTGTCCAACTGGCATTTCTTCATGTCACTAACATAATTTTGGGGGAAAAGAGCCCTGAAACAAGAGTTAAATTTCAGCTCTCCTACTTCCTACCCAAATTACTTTAGACAAAATCCTTTATCACTCAAGATCCAGCGCCCAGTTCTAAAGAAGGATAATGATATGCACATACCTTATGTCCCAGGATAACTGTGAGGAAAACAGAAGGGCTGTATAAAGGTATTCACATCATTATTTAATATAGCATTAGTATTTGGGACACAGAAATGGTTCAGACATGTTTCTTGAATTTGTGACTTTTGTACATTAGCATCTGATTGCTCTCCAAATAGACTACATATAAGATCATCAAAATCATGGAATTTCATAGTTGCAAAGAATCTCAGAGGCCATCTAGATCAATTCACACCTGAACAAGGAAACAACTTGACAATATATCTGACAATTTTTTGACTAGCTTGTTTTCAAGGACCTCTCACACCCACTACATTCCAAGGAAATCAAGTCCACTGTTGCTTGTTTAATAATCAGCTGGTGTTTAACAATCAGCTCTTTAATAAAAGCAACATATTTTAAAGTTTAATCTGCTTATTAATATTTTCTACAGTACTCTCTTGTGTCTAGATAATCAACAAAACAATAAACCAAGTCTTGATTTGTAGTACTTTCTATATTCCACCATGTATAAGCTTGCATTGAAAATTTAGCAGTTGGCTCTCGGTAGTGGTTCTAGCTGGTTTTAATACACCTCTGGCTCTCTAATTATTGGGAAACCTTTCCACATAACTACCTCTTGTAGGTCAAAATATTCTTGAGGGTCAGTTTCCATGCAGATGTCTTTCAGATTTCTGCTTTGGCTTCTAGCTTTGAAGCCTGATCTTGGGGAGCATCCTTTGTCCTGTAAATACATTTTGATAAGAGTCAACTGACTTTCCCCATGACTTCCTGGAGCTTCATAACAAAGCCTGATCTTATCTGAGCTACTTCCAGGATATGACAGAGTATCATAATGATGAGACTATGATAATTACAATAATATTCCAGGATATGACAAACTAAGCTTATTGATAAGAGTACCAGAATCTTTGCCTGTTCTATAAAAGCCTTGTTAAAAAAAAAATCATTAAATGTAGTTCATGGTTCTTCCTTGAACTACTCATATGATCTGATCATTTCTTATTCACATCTCCAATCATGCTTAAGTGCTGGCCACTGAGCAGCCCATGACCAACTACCGTTCATTGCTCCTAGTTTAATCTTCTAAGCCCAAATGGAGCAAGTCTATTTTTTCTTTGAGTGATAGTCTTCTAGATATTTAAAAATAATTATTGTGTCTCTTCCTTTTTTTCCTGTTTGAACAGAAAGCATAAGCAATTTTAATAGTCTCTACAAAGATTAATATGGAGCCATAGGTTAAATATCAGTACTCAAGTCAATTAGTCCTTAGCTATTATTTTATCATTATAATGGGATTGAGGTCAGTTCGTTGAATGTAGGTAGATATTAGGTCCATATCCATAAGCTCTTGCTAAAATTTTTGGTTGAAACTATATTTTTAAAAATATTTGCATTTATAGTCTAAAGAATCTCCCCAGTATAATTTTAATGCTTTGAATATTTGGAAAGAATATTTGTTTATGTGTACATATATTCACATAAACATATATTAGGTAGTTGATAAACAATTATTAAGTATTAATTATATATGACAGGTACTGTGCACAGGAGAGACAAATCAAAGAAAGCCCTCAGAGTTTACAATTTAATGGGGAAAGTCAATACACAAAAAGGTAAAAGAATGTAATATCAGGGGAAACCAGGTACAGCTGCATGAAATTATTGAAATTAGGAAAAAAAAACAAGCAGAACTGCTGATGAGATGATGTTACCTGCAAAGTTCTGAGCCTTCTACAAATAAAGGGTTTTGGAAGTTTGTTGCTCCCCCCCCAACCTTTCAACCAGAGGGGAGAAACAACTAAAGGAGTTGAAAAGGTATTGAGTATCAAAACTGAGTTAATCTGCATCATAATAAGATTTAAGGTGATGACCTTATCTTTGGAAGAGCTATGATATTCCTGGAGTCTAAACCAAGAAAAGCACCTGAAAGGAAAAAAAAAAAAAAACTAAAAAGAGTAGGGAAGGGTGTTCCTGGTAATGTTGGAGTTAATCAAAGGAGAGCAGCTGGTGGAAAATTAAGTGTTGGTTGCCCTGAGAACCATCTTTAAATGTTGTTTTGGGGAGGGGCATGTACAGAGTTTTTGTTCATGCTCTAGTCAATCAGAGCGATAGAGTGCATTGATATAAGATTGTGTACATATACACACATGTATGTATATTTATGTATATATATATACACACACACATATACACGTATGCTTGCAAGTATTGTGTACATGTAAAATGTATATATTCTGTACATATATATATATGTATCTGTATGTACACATGTACTATGTATTATATACACATATATAAATGATATTTACAAGTATATTTTGTTTTTATATCACATATATTTCCTAACATATAGTACCTCCCTCTCCTGGAGAGTAGTCCCTTATTTAAAATAAATAC
>CM053588.1:100000730-100018795 GCA_028646515.1 Pseudochirops corinnae
CGGTTGGGAGATCCATCCTGCCCTACCGAAAAGTGACATAGGAGAGAATAGACTGGGGGTGGGGGGACACACTGGGATGGCTGTTTCGGGGCGGTTGGTGGGGGAAAGAGGGGGAGAAAATATGTAAATCAAAATCTTGTAGAAATGAATAAAGCAAACTATGATAAAATTTAATTAAAAAAAAAATCAGTGACTCTAACAAAATTTACATTTATTTCAATTACTTAAAAAACTGATCCCGAGAAGGGATCCATTGGCTTTCCCACACTACCAGAACTCCAGATTATATACAAAAGGCTAAGAGTTCTTGCTCCATATTATGGTAGTTCAAGAATTTAGCCTCATGAGAAAAGGAGAGTGGGGAACATGGAAAACATGTGCCTTCAGCTATCTGAAAGGTTGTTACAGGACAGAGGATTAAAATTGCCCTGCTCAAACCCAGGATATTGAATTATGGGTCATAGGTAGAAGTGAGAGAGAAGTAGAATTAGGTGAGATGTTGGGGAAAACTTTCTAATAACGAAAGCATTCTTAAGAAGATCAGACTGTCTTGGGAGCTGGTGAGATTATCCTTATTAGAGGACTTCAAGTCTAGACTAGATATCTTTATTTTTTTTTTATTTTTTGTTGGGGGGGGAGAGAGATTGGGTGACATCATTTGTAGTATCTGTTCAGGTTCAGTTTGGTTCAGTGGGTGTGAGTAACCTTCAGTATTTAACTTCTTTTATTCTGCTCATCAAGCTTCTTTTAGGTAGCCAAAAAAAAGTGTTCAGTTGATGAGAAACTTACTGACTCCCAAATCATACCATTTTTCTTTTGGACAGCACTAACTAGAAGGAAGAACTTTTTAATAAGGTCAATGAACTTTTGAATAATGATGCAAGTTATGCCCATCTGAAAATATGAGTTGGCCACCAGTTAATTCTAAGATGATGCATTGACTTCAATTAGGCCAATTAGTCTTTAGTGTTTCAGCTTTTTTCCCCATTCTTTGCCTCATTTCTTTTTCTTTCTTTTTTTTTTTTTTTGCTTTTTGGAAGGGTGAGAGCAGAGCAGTTGGGGTTAAGTGACTTGCCCAAGGTCACACAGCTAGTACGTGTTAAGTATCTGAGGTCACATTTGAACTCAGGTCCTCCTGACTCCAGGGCCAGTAATCTATTCACTGTGCCACCTAGCCACCCCTCAGCTTTTATTTCTATAATACAAAATACTGATAGTAAAAAAAAAAAGTTACATATAATTATTAAGAAATAACTACATGCAAAGCACTGTGTAGGGTTCAAGGAAGACAATGGTAGAACGACTGCCTCCGTCCTTAGGGAACTTTCATTCATTCCCTTTCTGAGCAGCAAGTTGCTCTAGATATGGTCCCAGTTCTACTCTCAGGGTTTGTTTCCTCACATAAAAGAAAGGGTTTAGATTAGATGGTGTCTAAATTCTCTTCTACTTCAATAGATTGTTACTCCAGAGAGGGTTCTGACACAGAATTAGTTGAACAGAAAAAAAAAAAATCTATATTTTAGGAAATCTCTTAATATCCCTCCTAGAAACTCATACATGTTGCTTTCTAGGACAAATAGTACAACTTCATAGTGTACCTTCTATTTATCCTAGGAAGAAATCTATTTATGGCACTGGTAGCCTTGGGAACAATAATATTTCCCAACTGAAATTTTTGTTTCTGTGATGATCCAAATGCTTGCTTGCCCTCAAGTCTCTCTCTCTTTGTCTCTGCCTCCCTGTCTGTCTCTTTGTTTCTGTCTCTCTGTGTCTTTCTATCTCTCTTTATCTGTCTATCTCTACCTCTTTCTTTGTTTCTGTCTTTCTGCCTGTCTCTCCCCAAAAGGGGAAAAAACAGATTTTCTGAGCATCAGAGCACTTAAAACGCCAACTATAGGACAAATAGAGTTTAATTTCCCAAGTAGAACAGACCCTTGAAGTTACCGAATCCTTCATCACATTTCTTTTTTCCAGAAATCTATTATAAGCTGGAAAGTTTACTTCCAGAAATTTCTCAAAAAGCAAAACAAAAGAAAGCAAGACAACTCTCCATTATTCTTAGCCAAGTATGATCAATGGGAAAGGTGTGTTTAGTCAGAAAGTATATAACCTACATTATTAGGAGTTTCCTTATTTGGGAGTCACCTTTAGCAATTAAATCACAGGCTCATTCTTTATCAGGTAATTGTACATAATTTATAAGTATTTACATGTGTGTATATACACATATAGGTATATATTTGGTTACCATGAATACCAGCCTCCCTAACCTTCCCTTATGAAAGATGTATACAGACACACATAGTATGTATATGTGTGTGTACACATTTGACTATCATGTATACCTACCTCCCTAATGAAAGATGTGTACATATCCACACAGATATGTATATGTATGTATGTATATATGCATATTTTCTTTCCCTCTATCTATCTTTCAAAAGGGATTGCTGGGAGGGGAAGGGGATGTTCAACAGTCACTTGGTTTTTCCAGCGCTAAAATCTATATGGGTCAGTCTTAGGACATCAAATGGGAAATGTTACAAAAATGGATTCATGGATTAGATCCTTGAAAGTCAGGATCTATTGCCTCACAGAAACAATATTTTCAGTCAGGAGTGGGGGTAGAGAGGGGAATCCCATTCTGTGTCATCTTTTCCCTTTCATCCCACCTCATAGAACTTCAGATGTCTCTTTGCACTTTGTTTTTTTTCTTCGTCCTTGCTTTATTTTACTAACTAGACTCTCAGATCATTCAGGGCAGGGCTTTGTTTTATATAACTGTAAAATCCTGAATACTTGATACAGTTGTTGTTGTTCAGTTGTATCTGACTCTTTGTGACCTCATTTGGAGTTTTCTTGGCAAAAATCTGGAGTGGTTTGCCATTTCAATCCTCAGCTCATTTTGCAGATGAGAAAACAGGCAAATAGGGGTAAGTGACTTACCCAGGATCACATAGGTAGTAAGCAAGGACCAATTTGAACAAATGAAGATGAGTCCTCCTGACTCTAGGTCTAGCATTCTGTCCATTAAATGTTCTTTGATTAGATGAATCTGTCAGGTTCCCATCTATGAATGAATAAATGAATGACATACATACCTCAGTAACTGTAAAAAATTTATGACATAGTATATGTAAAGTATTGTAATAAGTGAAGAGGTGCAAATTGAAAAGCAAATAAGTAATTCATTAAGGAGTTTAAGACAACTCACATCAGAAGTTTAACTACAAGTCAGATGGAATTGTTGTTTACTGTGACAATCTGAGTCCTCCCTCTTGTCTAACTGCAATGCTCATAGAAGATCTATGTGTTCAAGGATATTCATTCCACCTCTGCTGTGGCTCAAAATCTTGTATATTTGCAATGAGGAATAGTAGGAAACACTGTTGTGACAATATTAGTAAATACCCTGACTTTGTTTTGTTTCATAACATTTGGAAAGTGTTACATCGGTTCCTTCCCACTAAGATTTGTCCTGTGCATAGCTGTCTTTTTTTTTCCTGGTACATAGTAGTTTGCATGTTGTCTCTAATGTTATTTTGTGAGCTCCTTGAGGGAAGGTGCTGATGCACTTTTGTATGCATCCTCAGCACTTTGCAGGGGGACTGGGGAATTGTTGTTTAATCAATTTCAGTCATGTCTAACTCTCTGTGACCCCATTTGGGCTTTTCTTAATACTGAAGTGTTTGTCATTTCCTTCTTTAGCTCATTTTACAGATGAGGAAACTGAGGTAATGAGGGTTAAGTGACTTACCCAAGGTTACAAGTCTAAGAAGTATCTGTGGCTGGATTTGAACTCAGAGGACTGAGTTTTCCTGACTCAGGTTTATCTTTATCTACTGAACTACTTAGCAATTAATCAGTGCTTGTTGACTTAGTGAATGGGGGTGGGGGAAGGGGAAAACTGACTTAAGTCAAAGATGATGAGGGAATAAGTCAAGATTAGTTTGTGTACTGATTCTTAAGGTGACTCCTGAGCACTTTTCATGGGCCTTAGAAGTGGACAGGCCTCATTTTTTATGAGCTCTAATTTCATTTTAAAATTTGTAGGCTTTCCTTTTCATTGATTTCCTTTATTTTATTTGCTTTAAATCAAAGCAGCGTTGTACGGAGGATAAAGAGCCTTGGACAGAAAATCAGGAGATCTGCATTAAGAGCATTACATTAGGCTGACAGTCATACAGTGAAGGTCCTAGAATGACGTTGTGGCAAGAGTACAAGTTTTGGAGTCAGTCACTTCTCCTGCCTAGGGCAGTGAGTGAGTTAGTGGACCAAGTGCCAGGGCAGGAGTCAGGAAGACTAAACTTTAAACCTGGTCTCAGACAATTATTAACTGTCTGTCTCAGTTTCCTTGATTGTAAATGTGAATAATAAGAGCACCCACCTCCCAGTACTGTTGTGGGATAAAATGAAATAATAATTGTTAAAGCACTTAGCACAAAGTAGGCATTGAGTAAATACTTTTTAATTTCTCCCTTTCTTCCTTTGGATTCATGTGTGTACAAAATTATATAGAAAGTTGGATTTTTTTTTTCAACGTGCTGATTGGTTTTGCTACTTTTTTTTTCTTTCATCTTTGTCTTGATTTTTTGTTACAAGTGAGGATTCTCCAGGAAAGAGGAAAAGGAAGAATAAAAGGAGAAATGTAGGAGATATAAAACAATAATATCAATAAAAATCTATTAAAAATAGGATTAGGAGTAAGAAGAGAGATGTGTGGAATTCCCCATTTGTTCCCCACGCCCGCTCCAAGCTGAAGGATATTAGGCAAATAATTTAACCTGAGTTATCTATGAAATATGACAAGTTGGGACAATTAAGATATTTAGGAAGCACTGTGATTTTCTTTGACCAGCTCATTATAAACTTTAGGATTGTTGCTGTTTTCTTTCATTCTCTAAGAGGACCAATGACATCACCACAGTAAGGTCGTGATTTGCATATGAATTGAATTTAAGTGACACAGAGCTGCCCAAAATTATCAGCCATCGCACTTTCTCTTTCAGAGTCATCTAAGTCCTGTGGCAGGACAAAAGTATTACTGAAGTGGATGACCTTGGCCTAAGTTAAGTTCTTTCCCAGGTCTCATTCTGTGTAAATAACAGTTGTTGCCACCACTCTGTAGTCAGAAGCTTGAGGAGGGCTTGGCTCTGCAACTTCAAAAACTCTGCTATTTAGATTGTCTTAATATCCTGTCCCACTTTAGCCAGTGATTGAATTATCATATTTCTTTGAATTCCCAAGACACTAGATTCAGGTTCTTGGAGGCCCATGGGTTCCTAGGAAGACGGGAATTTTTGGTCTTGTTGTATTTAGGAGCAGACGGAAGGAACCAGAGAACATAGAATAAAAAAATGTGTTGGTCAGAAAGGAGCAAGGATGAAGCCTGTCTCCAAGATAGTCCCACAGCTCCTTCCCTAGCCCAGCATCTCCAGATCTAATTGACTCCCTATCTACACTCAAAGAAGTGAGGAAATCTTCGACAAAGCCAAGATGAAAACTGGGAAAAACAGATAGTCAGGAGAGCAAGTAGCCAAGAGCCTTTTTCCCAGATGAGTGAACTAGCCTATCTTTGTCTGGGCCCTTTAAAAAAGCCAGTTTCTGATCAAATTGGGAACTGAGCATGAAAAGACTTCTCTCTACAGAATTGTTGAGGTTTAGGGGTGCTGGAACCCTGAAATAGTGAAAAACAGGTCCTACTCTAATGAATTTGACCCAAGCCTTCTTTCAGCTAAAGACCAGGTTTGTTAGGACACCTATAGCGGGTGTGTATGATTCTAAAAATCCATCATATTGTCCAGACTGAATGTGAACCATTGGCTACACTCTTAAGGAATTTGAGCACCTCAATGGAGGCAAGATAGATCTGATATTCAGAAAGACTGTGGGAAGGATCTTGGAGTGGCCAAGTAGTTGAGGGTGACTGGGAGGTGACAGAAGGGTAGGGAATGCCAGGGACCTGGACCACATCCCAAGGGAGAATGGGGTCTAGATAGGATCAAGGGTGGAAAGTAGTGGAGGCAATTCAGAGGTAAAAGATGATGGAGGGCCAGGCTAGGTTAGGGGTAACAGAGAATTAGGAGATTGGACATAGGCTACAATGAAAGGCTAGTTGACTGGGATATTTCGATGTCTCTGGAAAAAGCAAGAGACTTACCAAGTGAAAGAATTCAAGGAGAGTTCAGGGGAAAGTTCAAGGTGGGGTTGGGGGGAGAAGGTTTCAAGGGCATATAACTTGTCAGAATGACCACCCAGTCCATCTCCTGATGCCAAACAGCCTGAAACTAACCTATATTTCACTCTAGAAAAGAATGGACAGAGAAGATGACATTTCCTGACTCTGCCTTACAAATCAATCAAATGCTTTTGAATCCTTGCTTTCTGGAAGTTTTCCTTTCTTTATATCTTAACGATTTTCTTTTTGTTGTAGCTTCAGAGCAATACTGTTCTCTGATCCTTGGGAGCCAGTGGCTGGTACCACACACCTTCCCAATATGGAGGACATTTATTAATCAGAAGAATTAGCAAATATTAGTTTAAAAAAAACACCTTGAGACCATCAGTAGAACAGGGGGAATGAACAAACAATGATTCACACGCAAATATTTAGATATTCATCTAAGAAAGTCTCCCTTCCTTGCAAACTAAAAAAAAAAAAAAAAAAAGCGTGTAACTCTCGGCCATATATGGCACAATAGCCCATTGATTAATTATAGTGGAGGATGATTTTTCTCTTGCTTCTCTTTTTCTACCATTTATTTTAGTTATTTTGGCTTTTCACAATTTCCAAGGTTGGATTTTCATTATTCATACACCTTTCAGCCACCCCCTTTAAAAAAGCCCAGCTGTGTAATGGCCTTACTCCCTGTACATTGTTGAGGTCTAGAAAGAATCCTGATTCAGTCACTCCAAAGGCCTGCTCCTGGTTTGTTAGGGTAGGGGCTGTATTGGCACTCCCTACACAGGACTGTGTTTCTCTCTCACCCAGCTTCAACAGACCCCTCGGCTGACCTTTTAGGTTGTCTCTGGAGTCTGTGGACTGAGAAGTCTGGAAACTATCACTGCTACCAGTGATTCAGTCTCACCAGGTCTGCTCTGGCTTTGCTGGTACTAGGTTTGTGCTGGTGTTACCTGCACTATACTGCCTTCCTCCCTCAGCCTGTTGCAATAGAACCCTTCCTATCAACCTTCCAGGTTGCCTTAGAATGGAAATCTGCCCCCACTCTATCTCTTTATGAGTTTTACCACTCTAGAATTTGTTCTGAGTCACTTTTTAAAGGTATTTGAATGGGTTTGAGGAAGAACTCAAGTGAGTCCCTGCTTTCACTCCACCATCTTGGCTCTGCCCTGCAGTTTTCATAATATGTATGGGAGTTTTTGGAACTCTGAAGGAGAGCACAGAGAGGTGACAGTAATCCCATAGTAGTTGAGCAACTGGGGACTGCAATATCTGGAGTTTCCTTCTTGAAGACAGTGATAAATTACTTCTAAATCAACAAACCTGGGAGTGTATGTGTGTCTGTGTGTGTGTTTTGGGAGATTACCCTGGGCTCTTCATTGAGTAGGAACTTAAAAAGCCCTATCCCACTTCTCACTTACTGTTCCTTATTTTCTTTTTAAAATTCTTTTGGAAAAGTAAATTAGTTAAAGCATACATGATAGATTTATTACCTTTCTCATAACAAACTTGGTTGAACCCGTCCTTTTGTTGCCCAGTGTCCTATTTTGTAGAGTGTGGAGGCATATTTGGATCTATACTGGAGAGAGTGAGTAACCTTTTGTAAAGCCACACATGAGCAGCTTTCCAGAAGAACTGTGAATAACTTTCAAGATTCTGATTACACAGTATAGTGAAAACTCTATTTATTCAATAACAAATCAGAGCAAAACATCCATAGAATCAAGGTACAGCATTCACAATGTTACAGCTTATGACAGATAATCAAAATACAGCATTCACAATGATTTATCACTAAAATGGCTACATAATTTTTACTACAGTGGTCACATAGTTTTGAACAAAGTATAATCATTTATTCAATCAATCACTTAGTAACTCAATCATTCCATCAACTCAATCATTCAATCATCCTTAAAGAGGCTTGCCTCACTACTCAGTATCTACAGAAAGATTTCTTCATCTTTATCTGAGGTAGGCTTTCAGATACCCTGGATCCACTTCTATGTTCCCAGATCGTACCTGGATTTATCAAACTGTTACCTGGGTTCAAAGGCAGACAGCTCCCAGCTCCTTGTCCAGCTCTTTGTGCAGTCCCTGTTCCACGCTGAAGCTCACAGTGTCCAGTCCACCTTAAATCCTTCACAGTCTCTGTTCCTGGGAAGTCAAGGCTTAACAAAACCACAAACAGACAAACTACCAATACCACCGTCATGTTTCCTCAGTCTTCTGCAGCTCTTGCTGGTCCTCAGAAATCCTCAGCAGCTCCAGCTGGCCCTTGGACTTAGCAGAAATGTCAGCTGGTTCCCAGAATAAAAATCACTTCATCCAGGTTATCAAAATAAAAATCATTCTCTCCAGACTGGCCCTCTCTTCCTCAGCCTCTAGAACCTGGTTCCATGAAGATCTGAAATTCCAGCCAGGGCTTCTCCTTCTATACCTATTAGCTCCTCCCTGTTATGCCCCTTCCTGTTTCATCAGCTGTTATGTCAGCAACAGGGGTTCCTACCTTCTGTTTCTTTAACAGAAGTTTGATTAATTGCTAAGTGCTAAATACCTCTCAACTTTGTGTATCAGCAAGCACCCTAACATATCCAGAGTGGCTGCTGGCACAGGTTCTTAGATCTGTTTTTCTAAAGGAAAGTAACTCAAAAAGGGTTAAAAATCTTACTTTAATCAGTCAAACAAATATCATTTACCTAGTTTAGGGGAAAAAGTCAGCACCCTGAACTTCAGAGAATGCAAACACAAGTTACAAGCAAACAAAGAAACAGGTCAGCAGACGGGCTTCCAAACATCCAACCATTACATCCATACCTAGTCAATTACCAGAGAGGGAAGCACCAACATGTGGGTTTTTCAAAGCTGGAGGGCTCAATGGCTTCCCAGAGTCTCCTCTGGCAAAATCACACAACTCTTTCCAAAGTGAGCCCCAAAGCAAACCCTTATATCAGGGTATATATAGCCTTCTCTTGGATCAGAGAATGTCACAGCCCTCTTGACCCACTGCCCAATCACAAAGTAATAAGGCGTGGGCATTCCTGAAGAACAAGCCTCCTGCCACAGGCTGCATGTGACCACATTCAGCCCACTGGGGGCAGAGTATACTTCCAAATCAGGAAAGATTCTCAGAGTCACTTAAACCTAGCAAAGGGCCTAGGGGCATAGAAGATCTTCAGATTCCCATAACACTTTGCCAATACAAAGGGATCAAATTACATTACTATTACACCCTTCCTACAGCCTGGCTGGAATCTCATACCCTAGCCCTTTGTTAGATAGAGTTCTGCTCTCTAACTGGGGTCATAAGCACAAGCTATTTTATAACTACCCTTCTAAGTACAGAATTGCTATGAATGAGGGTTTTATAAATCTGCCCCTTAGACAGAAGCCAATGTTTACTAAGGGCTAAGAATACAAAAAGAAGCAATAAGAGAGACAATCCCTGCCATCTACGAGTTTACATTCTAAGGGAGGAAGAAAGCATACAGAAGGGGTACAAAAAAAGAGTCTGGGACCTGGAAAGTCCTGGGTAAATGAAGGCAAAAGTTCCCCTATGGGGGTATGCAATGGTAGTGTCCAAATTTCCAGTGGATTGAAGCAAAGTAGGTGAATAATAGGAGCAGAACAGAATCAGAGTGAGTCCAAATCCTAATCTTTTTCTCCCTAATAAATATCCCTTCAACACTTTCCCACTTCTCTTCTCTAATTCAGTCCAAGTCTATATCAAGTATCTTTTCCTCATTTACTTCCTCTTTTTCTCTGAACTTAATTGTCAGAATAGGGCCTGTTGGTAGCCTCAGGCATATTTCATTCAAGTAGGAAAATTTCCCTTAGGGAGTTTACCTTAAGGTTGTGTCCTAAGTTTTAAGAGCCTAGTAGGAAAGACTATTCTGCCCACTTGTCTTTGAAAGAACTTCTTGAGCCAAAATAGCTTCACCATATTTTGTAATAGTCAGAATTTAAAAAAAAAAAGTGTTATGACCTGACTCAATTTCTTACACATAGCGCAGAAATGGAATTCATTTTGTCACAGTTGTTGACGTTATAATAACAGCAAACATTTACTAAGTACCAAATATCTGCAAGGGGCTTTGTTGACTAATTACTACTACTACTACTACTACTACTACTACTACTACTACTACTACTACTACCACCACCACCACCACCACCACCACCACCCCACAAAATAATGATATCTAACATTTATATAGGGTTTTTAGGTTTGCAGAATGCATTGTGATAAGATTTTAGGTGATGTCTTTATCCCTGGAAAAGCTATGATATTCCTGGAGTCTAAAAAAACACATGATGGGGGCAGCTAGGTGGTGCTGTGAATTGAGCACTGGCCCTGGAGTCAGGAGCACCTGAGTTCAACTCTGACCTCAGACACTTGACACATTTACTAGCCATGTGACTTTGGGCAAGTCACTTATCCCCAGTTGCCCTCCAAAAAGCCAAAAAAAAACCCAAAACCCAACACCTCATGACAATTTTTAAACAGATTTGAATTTGTATCTCTACCACCCAGCACATTGTCCAGTACATAGTATATCCTTAATAAATATTAAAATCAGTATATTCCAAAGACCTCATTTTATAGACAAGAAAACTGAAGAGACATTAAGTAGCATTCCCAAGGTCACAAAGCAAATTTGAAACAAAGAAGAGAAAGACAAAATGGTGTATTGAAAAGAATCCTAGATTCATCGGAGCACCCTCTTTAGTATAGTTATTAAACATTTATTGTTTATACTATGCCATGTACTATGCTAAACTCTAGGGATACAAAGAAAGGCAAAAACACAGTACTTACCATCCCTGCCATCAAGGAGTGAGTAGGGAGGTACTACATCCAAAGAATTGCATTCATACAATATGTATAGGTTAAAAAGGATGGTAGTCTCCAGTCAAGTCAAATCAACAATCATTTATTCATCACCTACTACGTGGTGGACACTGTGGCAAGTACTAGAGATACAAAGAGAGTCAAATAAAACCCTTGCTCTCAAAAATCTCACTGTCTGTTATGGGAAGAACTATGTACAAACAAGATATATAAAGGATACATTGGAGATAATCAACAAAAGGAAGACACACATTACATGGAATCAGGAAAGACTTCTTGTAGGATTTTAGATGGAACTCAAAGAAAGCCAAAGAAGTCAAGTTATGGATGAGAATGGAGAGAATTCTAGGCATGGAGGAGAGTCAGTGGAAATGCCTGGAGTCAGGAGGTGAGGGGTTGTCTTATATGAGGGGACAAGTAGGTTGTGCAGTGGAAAGAATGCTGGATCTGGGGTCAGAAAAACTCATCTTCCTGAATTCAAATCTAATCTCAAACACTTACCACCTGTGTGACCCTGGGTAAGTCACTTAATTGTTTGCCACTGTTTCCTTATCTGTAAAATGAGCTGCAGAAGAAAAAAAAAAAATGGAAAGTCACTCCAGTATCTTTGCCAAGAACTCCCCAGTGGGGTCACAAGGAGTTGGACATGATTGAAACAGTTAAATAACTACAACTTTTGTGAGGAATTGCAAGAGGTCAAGGTCATAGGATCACAAAGTTGACAGAGGGGAATAAGATTTAAAACTACTAGGGAGGTTGGAAAGGGCCAGGTTATGAAGGTATATTGTCAATGTGATCCTCACAGTGTGTGCTATGAATATGCAGGTATATTTCCAGGTTTGAATTGCAAGATATAATAGACTCTCTTCTTTGAAAACAAAACCAAGATATTTATTCCGATACTAGAAAGCCAAATCCACCATGGTAATAAATAAATTGGTACACATTGTTGATCCAGGAAGCACCACTGTCCCCAAGCCTTCCCTCCATCAGACCTCCCCACAAACAAGATTCCTTGAGCAAAATTCCTCCCTCTCTCACTCATGCTAGCTTCTCTGCCTCAGCTCTCACCCTGCTCTGCTCAGGTCTGCCTTGCTCCCTGCTCTCTGCTTTATGTTCTCTGTTCATGCTCTGTCGGGTAAACTCCTCTACATACTGAGCTCCATGTGACTCAGCTGTGGGCTGGGCAGTAGGTCACATGGGCCTATTAAGGAGCAAGGAAGACCTTCAAATTCCCTTAACAATACTTTACACAATAAAGAAGGGATTTAAAAGCCAAAGAGAGGATTTTATAATTTCTTCCAACCGGTAACACAGATTCAACAGTTTATTGAATAGTGAGGTGATGTGCTCAGACTTCTGCTTTAGGAAGAGCAATTTGACAGCTGAGTGGTGATAGGACTGGAGCTAGATATTACCTTGGGAAAGTAACTTCCCCTGTTTGGACCTCAGGTTCTCAAATGAAAAATGTGTACTAAGAGGATATGTCCTCAGATTCTTACCAGCTCTGGATCTATGAAAATGATAATAGCAATGATTAGAATCCCTCGTTCCTCAGTCACACTGGAGAATTCTTTCCTCTTTCAGCTCAACTAGAACAGACAACTTCACTTTCAGGGCAGAGGCGTGAATCTTATAACCCCACCCCCAAACCCGTACAAACACACATCTCCATGATTACAAAACACCAGTCTGTGCAAAGGGATGCTTTGAACTGAGAGAGGTGTATAGTGTTTGGATCTAGTTGTACGACCCACAGAATGTTCTTTTTCCCTCTTTGATGACAAGAATAGCATCTCTCACACTGGGAAAGAGTCCAGGATGGCTCTTACACAACAGAGGAAACATTGGCAGCATTTCTTTCTAATCTGGAAAGTAAAATGAAAGGCAACTCCAGCCAGCTGCTGTCTAGCAAAGTGGCAAACTTATTTAATGTTTGGGCAATTATTAGTTTCCTACCATGTTCCCCAATGCTCCTTTCAAGGCATTTTTTTTTTCCTTCTTGAGAGATTGAACAAAACCCTTATTAAATAATAATAATAATAAAGAAGGGCTGTGTTTCCAGCACACACACAAGCACAGATGAATATTAAATAATCAAGAGGAAGTACAGTAATGTGCAATGTAAAGCCATCAGTACTAGACTTCATTTTTTAAGTCTTAACTTAATAACTGGTCTCATTTCCATTGCACTTGATGACACTATGTAATATTCTTTTGTACTAGGATCCCTATCTTTGTCCTAAACTCTGATATTATCTGGGTAAGCTGTTTGTGATATGGAACTTTCTCTACCATTGCATATGGACAACTCTTCAGTTTAGAGTCTTAGGGAGTCAGTTTCTTGGGACACAGAGAATTTAAGTGACTTGGACCCAGTGCTTGTACGTATCATAGGTAGCACTGTGCCTTGGGCTTCATTGTGCTGAGGCCACATCTTTATTTAAAAGGTCACTTTTATTCCCCAATTTTCAGAAGAAGAAACTGAGGCTCAGAGAGGTTATGATGGGGAAACAATAGATTTTGGAAATGAGCAGTCCCGCAGTAAGCATTCAATCCAACTCCTTCATTTAAGAGCTGAAGAAATGCTGGCACAATGTAGTTAAGTTCTTGTAAGTAATCACATAGCTAGGAAGAAGCAGAGCAAGAAGTCAAAGAGATCTTCGGACTCAAATCCAGCATTTATGTGATTCCTCTCATGAAAACTTAAGTCCTTCATCATATGGAATATCTCATATAATCATGGACAAAACTCATGTAGTATAAGTGACATTTCAATAGTATGTCCTATATTTTATATCCTATAATAATAAGTCAGATTTCTTTAGCTCTTGTATAACACTAGGTTTGGAGTCAGACCAGGTTTTGAAACTCTTTCTGACTGTTACTAGCAGTGTTTGTTACTGTTGTTCAGTTGTTCAGTCATATCAGACTCTTTGTGACCATAGTATCCAGTACTTTCCGTGGGGTTATCTTGGCAAGGATACTGGATCAGATTTCCATTTCCTTCTCCCAAGGCAAATAGAGGTAAAATGACTTGTCCAGGGTCACATAGCTACTAAGTATCTGAGAATAAACAGTCCTGCATAAAGCACTAAGTTTCCCTTTACTTTTAAATGAAGGGGTTAGAATAGGCAGCTAGGTGGCGCAGTGGACAGAGCACTGGAACTGGAGTCAGGAGGACTTAAGTTCAAATCTTACCTCAGACACTCACTACTTGTGTGGCCCTGGACTAGTCACTTAACCTCTATTTTACTCAGTTTCCTCATGTATACAATGGGGATAAAAACAGCGCCTAACTTGTAGGGGTCTTGTGAGGATGAAATGAGACAATATATGTGGCACAGTGTCTGGCACATGGTAGATGGTATATACATAATTATTCCTTTCCTAAGGACCCTTCTTTCTCCAAATCTATCAAACTTAGAGATCATCTAGGGCCTCTATGACCAAGCCCCTTATGACCCTAGGATATGGAGGTCTCCTTTTTCACACTCTCTCTCTCTCTCGAAATTGTTAGATATTGCTTTATTCATATTTGGCAGGGAATGTTTTATTTTTGCCTTTGTAGCTCTGGCAGCCAACCCAATTTCTTAGCCACAGTAGATACAGAATCAACATTTGTTGAATGGCATTGAACTTCCTCTGAATAAGCTTGTGAGATAGGCATTATTTTCTCCATTTTGTTTGTGAGAAAGATTAGTCTGAATGCTATGATGATAGCCATACAACTAGGAAGGGTCATAATTAAAATTGGAACCTGTTACACATGCCACACATCAGCTAGCTTAGTCTACCTGTTGTTCCCCCATTGTGTGTACAAGTCTTCCTTTTTTCTTTGACCTCTTTGAGATGCAGACCTAGTAGTGATATTTCTATGAATGGTTTTACAGCCCTTTGGGCAAAGTTACAAATTGTGCTCCAGAATGTTTGGAACAATTCACTACTCTGCAAACAATTCAATAATGTGCCAATTTTTCCTCATCCTCTCCAGCATTTTTCATTTATAATATGTGTGAGGTGGTACCTCAGAGTTCTTTTAATTCACCTTTCTCTAATCAGTGGTGATTTAGATAATTTTTTATATGACTATTGATATCATTTTTAAAATTTTTGGAGGGGTGAGATAATTGGGGTTAAGTGACTTGCCCAGAATCTCACAGCTATTAAGGGTCACGTATCTAGCCAGATTTGAACGTTAAGGTGGAAGCTGCTAAATCTTTTGTGATCCTAACTGTGACTCCATGATATTTGAATCATTTATTTTTGACTGCCTGCAGTATTTTCTCTTTCACTAGGGAGCTCTGGAATTTGGCCATAATATTCCTGGGTATTTTCATTTTGGAATCTCTTTGAAGATGTGATAAGTGGATTCTTTCAATCTCTATATTAGCCTCTGGATCTAAGTTATTAGGGAAGTTTTCTTTGACGATTTCATGAAATTTTATGTCTAGGCTCTTTCTTTGATCGTAACTTTCAGGTTGTCAAATAATTATAACATTATCTCTCCTTGATCTATTTTCCATGTCAATTATTTTTATAATAATATATTTGTACTTTCTTCTGTTTTTAATTTTTTGACTTAAAAAAATGTTTCTTGATGTCTCATGGAATCATTAGCTTCTGCTTTCTCCACTCTAATTTTTAAGGGATTATTTTTCTGTGATGTTTCATATCTCCTTTTCCATTTGGTCAATTCTACTTTTTTAAGGAGTTCTTTGATTCAGTGAAATTGTGCCCCTTTTTAAAAAATAGGCTACCACCATTAGGTTTTTAAGATGTTATTTTATTCAGCTATTTTTAATGTATATATGTCTCTATATGTACATTTTTTACCCAATTGTTAATTCTCCTTTCATAATTATCTTTATCACCATCATTTCTTTTCCCCATATTTCTTCTACTGCCAAACTTTAAAAAACAACAACAAACAAAAAGACCTATTCTAGGAATTTTTGTTACCCTGGGGTCCTATTACCATTTTTCTTTGAGGCTTTCCTTGAAGTTGTTTTGACATTGTTGTTTTCTTCTAAATTTATATCTTAGTCTGTCTGCTTTTGTAGTAGATTTTTTTTATGGTCAAGTTCTTTTTCTAGTTGTTGTTTGTTTATGTTATCAGTCTATTTCTTTTCTTTGTATTTTATATTAAAGTTCGGCTCTGCTTTTGGGGAGATACTGTGACAAGATTCAGGTTTTTTTCATGATTTGGTTTCCATAGCCAGTCCTTAAGCGTCTGCAAGTTTTTGATGCTTCCAAGATGTGTTTATCCTGGAGATGTATGATCACTGATCTCTTGGTCTGTGCTCCTGTCTTTACCCCAGAAGGGCTTCTATTCCTCAGCAGATGACAGTACTAGAGCTCTTGTTTCTGCACACATGAACAGGAACCCTATTCCCTTCTGAATGATAACAAGCACTCTTCTTTGCTCTGGAACTGTGACATGAAAAGTTTGTGGGCACTTGTTTTTCCAGTCAGCACTAGCTGCACCCAGTGTCAGCAAAGTGTCCCCTATAATCTATTTCTGACCAGTGTCTGGGCTGAGAGTTCCTAAAGCAAGTTCCTAAAGCTGCTACTCCTGTTGCAGCCACTTCTAAGGTCCACTGCTGGTGCTCCTGCTGACCTCCAATCCTATATCCACCCCAGTTTTGTAGATCAGTCCTGCCAGACTCTTAAGTTGACTTAGGCTGGAAAAGTGCCTCCCTTTTTTCTCCTTAGCTGCTCCAAAATTTGATTTAAGGTGTTATTTTAAAGTTGTTTAGAGAATGTTGGTGGAGTTCAACAGGGTATGAGCCTTTACCATCCTGATGCTGCCTGATTTCTTAAATTAAAAGAAAAAAGTTAAGGGATTTCAATAAGTATGCATTTTAACCACCAAATTTGTAGAAAGTACTTCAGTTCAAGTCCAAATTGTATTTGTAACATTTTTTTAACTGACATCCCTTCTACATGTTGTTGAAAATGATTCCCCTTTATATCCCTTGAGTTTTGATAGTCAACCATATTATCAGGGACCTAACAAATATGGCCCATCATTTTTTAAATAAAATGGACATAGTCATGTTTCCTGGAAACCATTAACTGAGGCGAGGACCATAATAAAATCCTCTCACAAAAGATCTAGGATCTTCAGTGCCTACTTCTGGTGAGTGCTTGACCTGTGTCCTCTCTGGGTTTATTGACTCTAAACACAGAAAGGCAAAAAGTAATTGGTCCATGACTTCCACAAACTTATGCTGTTGCCAAGGGTGGCATCATATGTAAATATAGGTACATATAAAAACTATATAAGATAGATGCATGGAAAATCTGAAGTAGGAAGAAGGAGGCATAGCATCTCCAGTGATTGGGAATGGCTTTAGGAAGAAGCGGTCTCTTCTCAGGGAGAGAGAGAAAGGGGTAAATCCTCTCATATAGAAGAGGCAAGGGATAACTGTTACAATGGAGGGGAAGAACAGGAAGGCAAAAGGGAAAGGGTCAACCTTACTCTCATTGAAGTTGGCTTAGGGAAGGAATGACATACACTCTAAATTGGGTATCTTGCCCTGCAGGAGAGTAGAGGGGAAGGGGATTAGAGGGGGATGATGGAAGGAAAGGCAGGTTGGGGGGGAGGGTTGTTAGAAGCACACACTTTTGTAAAGAGACAGGGACAAAGTAGAGAAAAGAACAAGAGGGGGGTAGAATAGGAAGGAGGGAAATATACACGTACTGGGGTAGGAAGAACCATCTAGCCCTTCCTTTTTTTTTTTTTAACTTTTATTTATTTTTTTTATTTTTTTGGTTTACATCTTTGATTTCCACAAGATTTTCAGTTACAAATTTTCTCCCCGTCTTTCCCTTAACCACCACCCCAAAATAGAGATTCCAATGTATACCTCCTCCACCAATCTGCTCTCTCCTATATTCTCCCTCATTACCTCACTGATTTCCTGGTAGGATAAGATGGATCCCCCTATCCCAGTGCCTGTATATCTTATTTCTCAATTGCATGTAAATGATAATAATAATTATATATATATATATATATACATATAT
>CM053588.1:100019295-100074474 GCA_028646515.1 Pseudochirops corinnae
ACCTGGAACCAGCAGACTTCTTACCATTTTCACTTTTCTTGTATATCTACACTTCCTGATTACAATATCCCTTGCTTTCCCATTTCTTGCTCTAGGGATAATAATTGAATAAATTCTGTCATTACAGGAAAAATAATATACTGTCCCATCACCCTACTCACCAACACCACGATTCTCCATAGCAAAAATCCCCTTCCTTCACAATCATTCATTTAACTATACTGTCTCCTACATTAGAAGGTAAAGATTCTTGAAGACAGAAATTGTTTTAATTTTGCATTTATAACCCTAGTAATTAGCACAATTCTTCATCTACAGTAGATTTTTAATACTTTCCCCCCATCTTTTGTTTTTATATAACTTTTCTTTCTGATTAGATCCCTAACCCCTCTTTTACCAAGGGAAAGAAGAAAAAAGAAAGATGAGGAAAAAAACAGTTCAACAAAAACAGCTGTAAATGCCATGCACAAGCAGCCTCCCAAAAGAATGCTACTGTGAACAGCTTCTAAGTTTCTGATTACACAGTATAGTGAACACTCTATTTATTGAAGAACAAATCAAAGGAAAACATTCACAACAAATCAAGACACAGTATTTACAGCATTACATCTTATCACAAAAAAATCACAATATAGTGTTCACAATAGATTAACATTAAAATGGCCACATGGTTTTCACCAAAGTGGAACATGGTATTAAGAACAAAGAACAAAAGAACAACAATCTGGGATCCCTAAGGAGGTTTGCCTCCTAACTCAGTCATTCTGTCATTTCAAAATACAACAGTCAGTCTTCCACTCATGGAGCAATCATTAGTTAACTTAATCAGTCACTTATCTAGCAATCAGTCACTAAGTATAGTTAATCACTAAACATAATCATTAGAAAATTTTACAAACCCTCCACCCCTTGGTCTCTAGTAAATTTCAATTTCATCACTGCATTCAATATCCAAGGAGAGATCTTTTCTTCATCTTGACTCAGGTGGTCTCTCATATTCCCTGGATCCCCTTGCATTGTCCCAGCTCCTACCTCAATCCACCAAACAGTCACCTGGATTCAGAGGCAGACAGCCCCCAGGTCCTTGTCCAGTTCTTTGGGCAGTTCCTGCTACACACTGAAGTTCACAAGGTCCAGCACATCTCAAAATCTTCAAAACTTCTGTTCTGGGAAACTCAATGATCAACCCAGCAACAAACAGTCTGGTCCCAGTCATGCTTCTTCAGTTGTCTGGCAGGTCAGCTGGCCCTAGCACTCAGAAGAAATCTTAGCCTTCCAGGCAGCCTTCTTGGCAGCAACTTCAGCCTTCACCAGATTCTAGTATCAAGGAAATCCTCTCTCAGTTCTCAGTCAGCTTCCAGATGCTCATTGAGAGAAACCCTTTCTCTCCTCCACTAGGGGCCCGCCAGGAGAAAAATTCTGATTCTGCCTCTTTGGGGCTTTTCTTATACATACACACACAGCACTGGCTTCCTGTTTTAGCCAAATCTTCCTGTTATGTCAGCAACAGGAGACAGAGTTCACACCCTCTGCCTCTTTCACAGAGGCTTGACTAAGGGCTAAGTACCTGCTTATTGACATAACAAAAAGGGGTCTTCAAATTTAAATTAATTACCATTATGCCAGCCAACAAAACCATAATCTGAAAACACATGCAAATGCCAAGTCCATAATACTCTATTTCTGCAAAGAGAAAGGGGAAATTATTTTTCTTAAGCCTTATTTGGATATAATACTTGTGAACAATCTGTTACATTGATTATTGTTATTCATTTTTTTGGTTGCTATTTCTGTCATCATTAAATATATTGGGTTTCTGACTCTACTTACTTCACTTTGCTTCAGTTGATACAAATGTGGAAGATTTCATGAAGTACCCATGCCATTCTCACTTCACTGCTGATTAAAATTTTCACCTTTTAGCTTTTCAACTTCCTTCTTAGCAAACTTCTTATCTTGAAGATGTCTCCATTCTGTGGCCTTCTCTTTTTATTACTGGCCTGGTCCAATATTTCATAATGCACCCAAATTAAGTTAATACCTGCCTTCACTCCTAACTCTTTGAGTTGCCCTCATGGCGATGCTCTTCCAGCCATTATGTCTCTATGTCTGCCTGTCCATCTGTCTTTCTGTCTCTCTCTCTCTCTTACTCTCTCTCTCTCTCACACACACACACACACACACATACACACACACACAAACACACACAATTTCCAGCTCCTTTTTATATTTTATATTCTTTATTATGTTTTTTGAGGACAAAGACAATATTTTTTAATTGAATTTGTATTCTGTGAACTTAACTTGTGTCTCTTATATATTAATTTCTTAAGAAAAGTTCTATCAATTTACATCTATCATCTTTCTATCTGACATATTTAATGGAAAAATTACAGCAAAGATAATAGAAATTATTCCATATGAGAATCAGTTGAGGTAAATAGTGAGATGTAGTCTGTAGAATAATGTTTAATTGCTCATGATAACCACTTAAAGGGGTGTGTGTATGTGTGTGTGTGTGTGTGTGTGTGTGTGTGTGTGTGTGTGTGTTTACACATCTGGAGAGAGAGAGAGAGAGAGAGCTATATTTACTGTGCTTAGTCTCAAACAAGAGAACTAGACTTGATGAATGTTGCTGGAAAGTAGATTTGGGTTCAATCTTAAGGAAATGCCATTAAAGTCTACCTGTGATGCTGGAGTACATGGAGGTGACCTGCAATTGTTAAAGGCTATATCAATTAGAGTTCCATCTCTCTTTAATTTTTTTCCAATTACATATTAAAATGTTTACATTTTTTTTAAATTTTGAGTTCCAAATTTTTTCCATCTCTCTTTCCCCCTCTCCCATCATTGAGAAGGCAAGCAATTTGATCCAGGTTTAAGTGTCCTACAAAACATACTTCCATATTAGTTATGTTGTGAAAGAAAACACAGACACCTGCCCCCAGAAAATAAGAAAAATGAAGCATGTGTGTATACACACACACACACACACACACACACACAATGATTTGATATGTATTCAGACTCTATCAGTTCTTTTTTCTAAAGGTAGATGACATTTTTAATCATAAACCCTTTGGAATTGTCTTGCATTATTGTTTTGCTGAGAATAGCTAAATCATTCACAGTTAATTATCCCACAATATTGCTATTATTATGTATATTTCTGTTTCTGATTACTTCACTTTGCTTCAGTTCATATCTTTTCTTTTTCTGAAAGTATGCTATAGAGTTCCATCTTTTATACATCCTAGAAAACAGAAAGTAGGGTTCCAAGCAATGTTCTCTGCATTTGTGGTCTCAAGATCAGTATAATTATGTTTAGAAATGTCACATGCTGGTCAATTTTTCAGTACTGATAGTAAGTCAGACAAGAACTATTTGTTAAAAGACTATTATACTCCAAGCATAGGGCTGAGTACTGGTGATACACAGAAAAACCAAGACTGGTCACAGTTCAATGAGAGATATAAAAATTAAAACAAGTATTTGTCCACAAGATATATACAGGATAAATTTGGATAATTAATCATTCAGACACAAAAAATAGTAGATTTTGTATATACATATTTGTTGTTGTTGTTGTTTGTTTTTTAGATTGAACTTGAAGGAAGTCAAAGAGAGCATTGGATAGTGATGAGGAGATAGAGTATTTCAGGCATGGGCCATGGGGGACAAACAATGAAAATGTCTACAGTAAGAAAATAAAGTGTCTTATGATGTGGTTGATGGTTTTTAAGGCCTTTGAATGCCAGGAAATGCTACATTCAATCCTTGAGGTACTAAGGAAACAGTGGTGTTTACTGAATAAAAGTGACATAGTCAGACTTGTCCTTTAGGAAGATCAATTTGACAACTGAATGTGAGATGGACTGGAGTGGGCAGTAATTTGTGGAAGGGAAATCAACCAGTAGGTTATTTTAGTAGAGCAGGCATGAGGTGATTAGTACCTGAACTAGGGTGTTTGCAGTGTCGGAGGAGACACAGGGGCATACCCAAGAGATGTTACACCATCCTTTGAATACTGTCTACTGAGACAAAGAGGCATTACATTCCGAATTAGTAGGAAGGCACTCATATTGGGACAAATGTAATGAAATAAAAGAAGACAAACAATAAGAGTGGTCCATAAAATGATGGAATTTCTTTGACTGAAATTATATTATAATTGGAATGGAGTTAAGAGATCATTTGTCTAACCCAGGGGTGGGGAACCCAGGCCTTGAGGTCATATGTGGCCCTCTAGGTCTTCAAGTGCAGCCCTCTGACTGAATCCACCTTCAAGTTGGAACACCTCCTATAGAACTTGGCACTCGAACTACAGCTCAAGGAAGAAAAGAATTCTGAGGCAGAAATAAAGAAGTACATTGTAGGCTAAGAGGACAGATAATGCAGAGGCATGGGGATGGGAGATGGAGTGTCATAAGTCAGCCAAGTTTAAGATTGAATTCAGTCAAAGGACCATAGTTGAGGTCTAGAGGGTCTCATGTGACCTTGAAGCCACAGGTTCTCCACCCCTGGTCTAACCCATAGTTGAAAAATATGCCTCTGAAACATCTAGAGCAAGTTATTATCTATTTTTCACTTTAAGGCATCTAGTGATGATTGCATTCTCTCTTTTTTGCCACTTAGAATGTCTGGCTTCCTTTAAAACACAACTTATGTCACCTACTATATGAAACCTTTCCTGGTTTCCCTAGCTATTAATGATTCCCAAGTCCAAGAAATTTCATTGTCTTTATTTTGAATATTTTAATTTACTTATCTGGATACATATTTTCTCCTCCCTGCTTCTTGTAAGCTCCTTGAGAGCAAGTATTATTTCCTTTTTGTTGTTGTTCCTCCTAGGCCTGAAGCAGTCAGTGGAATAGAGCAGATGCATAACAAAAACTTAATGATTGATGGGCTCCTTCTCAAACCACACCATTATACTTTTGGTGAACTCAAATTGTTAGGAAGTTTGCAATATATTGTGCTCAAATCTGCCTCTTTGCAACTTTTACCCATTGATCATTGTTTTGCCTTTTGGGGCAGGCAATTGAAATCTAATCCCTTTTCCACAGAATAGCCTTTCAAATACTGAAAGACAGATGTAAGGTTTCTCTTTTCTTCTCCTGCTTTAACAAATTACCCATTACTGGAGGTCTTCAAGCAGAGACTGGATGGCTACTGGAAGATGATACAGAAAAGATGCATATTTCAATGCAGAGTTGTACAAAATGACCTCTGAGAATTCCTTCCAACTTTTAGATTCTATGGCTTTGTGATTCTGCTCTTAGATGTAATGTTGCTGTTTTTAATATTCATGAGGTCCTCTTTCTCATCTGTGATGACATGGGCAGCATATCCTTTCTGGAGCAGGGTTTTTTAAAGAAAAACAAAACAAAACATAACAAAAGCTCCAGCGAATCTATGAAGAATTGTCATTGCTGAGGTCTATGTGTTAGCCAATCAATAAATATTAATTAAGGGCTCACTATGCTAGACATTGAGGATATAAATATGGAGAAAAACAATTTCTATAGACAATGAACTTACATTCTGAGAAAGACGTGTATGTGTATATATGTGTGTGTGTATGTACATATATACATATATACATACATATATACAGCATAAATATATATTGAATAGATGCAAACTTGTTAAAAACAAGATTATTCAGGAAGTAGATTATTATCAGGTGAGGCATATGGAAGAGCTTCTTACAGAAGATGGCGCTTGAGTTGCAGCTTAAGGAAGAAAAGAATTCTGAGGATGAAATAAAGGAAAGCATTGCAGGCTAGGAGGGCAGATAATGGAGAGGCATGGGGATAGGAGATGGAGTGTCATGGTTGAGCCAGTTTGGTTGGATTGCTAAGTGCTAGAGTTGAGGAAAATGGCTAATGAGCTGGAAATTTTTGTTTTGTTTTGTTTTTTAAGATAAGAAGACTTGGGCAAGCTTGGGATCAGTAGTGATGGAACCCATTGTAATAGATTAAAGATTTAAGGGAAAGAGGATGATTGAAGACACAATCTTCTACTGAATATGGGAAGGGTGGAAATCAATGTATATAATTGAGCTTTGTAATCTGACTACATACATAAGAATATACACACATACACATACATCTACAAACACACACATATATTTAGTAGGGAAAGATTGGATTTCATCATTTTGGGGAACCACATTGGCATTATTTATCAGAAGTTGTTCTGGAACCTTTATCTTTCTCCCTATGGGACTGGTCTTCTAACCACTCTGCTGCACTGACTTTCTTAAGATCTATTTAGGATTCTAATCTTGTAAATATCTTGTTGGTATTAGGATGTCAGTTATAATTTAGTCAGTCTTCCCAAAGCATTCATAAGATTGCAGACTAATTGGTGGTAGAATTTTTTCCTCTGAAAGCTGAGAGCAGGGGTCAATTTTTTTTTTTAAGAACTTAGGATTTAGGATGTGGGTGTCCATTGGGGAAGAGCACAAGGATTATTCTTTGAAAGGAAGATGGTAGGGCTATATGATGACTGGGCTTATAGTTTAGTAAGATTTTAACAGATGATTGGTGAATATTTGTGCCAGAAAAGGACGAGGAGGAAAATAGCACTCTTGGCTCGTAAAGATCTTCTATGTTAGAAATCACATTACTCTGTATATGTTCCTGGTCTTTATGCTAGGTCAGTGAGTACAAGGGTCTTATCTTATGTAAAAGTTATATCTCCAACAATTACTAGTGCAATGTTCTGTACAAAGTAGGTATTTAATAAAGCATTTGTAAAACTAATGAATTGATACTTGTGGAAATTAATTGGGCAAGTTTAGGGGAAAAGTGCTAAAAAATTACAGAAGTTAGGCAAGGTTAGGCAAAAATTGTTGAAATACTAGACAGGTAGAAAAAGGGGCAACATATTTTTCAGTTTGGAGGTCTTTCCAGTAACAGCTGAGTACAGAGTAGTAGACACTCAGAAAAGGAAGAAAAGCTCCAGGTGGTTGGCAATCATAGCTCCTTTGCCTTATGGAATATCCTGTTCCAAGTCCCACACACTTACTTATTGCAGTAGCTGCTAAAACTTATATGATCCAGATTGTGGTTCTATAGTAGTTGTATGTATTTTTTTTTCTGTCTGCCTTCAATATTTTTGTCTTGTCCTTGGAGATGTGGAATTTGACTTTAATATTCCTGGGAGTGTTCATTTTGGGACCTCTTGAAAAGTGGTCAGTACTTTCTTTCCATTTCTATTTTGTCTTCTGGTTCTAAAATACATGGGAAGTTTTCTTTTATAATTTCTTGAAATATGCTATCTGGACTCTTTGCATCATAGTTTTCAGGTAGTCCAGTAGTTCTCAAAAAAACCCTTTTTGATCCATTTTCCAGGTCAATTGTTTTTCCTATGAATTACTTAATATTTTTTTTATTCTTTTGACTTTTTTTGTTTGTTTCTTAATGTCCCATGGAGTCATTAGCTTTCACTTGACCAATTCTAATTTTTAAGGAATTATTTTCTTTAGTGATGTTTTATATCTTGTTTTCCCCCCAATTTGATTAATTTTGCCTTTTAAGGAGTTATTCCCTTTAGTATTGGGGGGGGGTGCTCTTTTATCAAAGTGTTAGTTTCCTTGTCATATTTTCCTTGCCTTCCTCTCATTTCTTTTCCAAATTTTTCCTCTACTACTCATATTAGATTTTTGATTTTGTTATTTTCATCTCTTTCTTCAGCTCTTGTAAAAAAATTTTTTGTGCTTTTGTCCAATCTGCTTTTTTTCCTCCTTTGAAGCTTGCCTAGAGAGTTCATACATTTCTATCTTCTTCCAAATTTGTGTCTTAAGCATCCCTATAACCACATTAGATTTTTATGATCAGGTCCCTTTTCTGTTTGTTTATTTGTTTGCTTGTTTATCTGTTCAATTTTCCAACCTGTTTCTTGACATTGAATTTTATGCTGGAGTTGGGCTTTGCTGAACTCTGGCATGAGGGTTAAGGATCACTGTCCTCAGATTTAGGAGTTTTTATCCTGCTATTTCCAAAGCTATCTTTGGAAGACTTAAGTTTTTGATCCCTCCAAGGTGATATGGTCTGGGAAGAGATGTGGTCACTGCTTTCCTAGTCTATATTCTTGTCCTGGCCCAGGAAAGGCCCCTGTAACATTGCAACTACAAGTACAAGAGATCCTCTTTCTGCCATAAAATTGCTAAGAGGAATTTTAGAGCCCCTAGTCTCCCTCTACCCTGAACTGAGACCTAGAACTGAGTAATGGGCAATGGAGTTGCCAAGACGTACCTACTCCTACACCCAATATCCACCCAGGGGTCTCCTGTAATCTATTTCTGAGAAATTGTTCAATCTCATTACCAACTCTGGGTAGTGTGAGCTCCTGCTGCTGCTGCTATTGCTGCTACTCTCACTATTGCAACACATAGCCAGTGTTGTTGTGTACTGTGCTCTGGGCCAACCCTCACCCCAGTGCCATAGACCTCTCCTTTCAACCTCCTAATTTGCCTTGTCTCACATAGATGTTTTGTTGGGTATGCTGCTCTGGAACTTGATTTGATGCTTTATTTTAAAGTTATTTGTAAGGGGATGCTGGCAGTGTTTGACTGGAATGTTCCCTTTACTCTATCACTTTTGCTCGACCTCCCTCCTTTCACCCTGAAAGGGTGATCTCCTACAGATATGAAATATATTCTTTAAGGAAATAACCCTTTTTCCTCATGGTGAAGCAGGGAGCCCAATTCTTTAAGAAGGTCCTTGAAGTGCTTTTATTTCTCTGATGACAAGACAACAGCATATCACTTTACTGACGTGGGTCCATTTTACTTAAAGCAAAAAAAGGACATCATGATGTCTTTTCAATTTGTTCCTTAAGCGATGTCTCTCAGTGCTACTGATTTTCATCCTGTTTTCTGTAGCACTTATGACACTTAAGGGCTAGTAGATAATATTATAAAATAAGTATTTATATAATATAAAATACTAGTAAGTATTTCATTTATTACTCAAATATTTATAAATTGTTGGGAAGGTAGGATTTAGTGGAAGACTTGTTGGATTTCAAGTCCAAGAACCTGAGCCTGCCAATTACAAAGAATGTAAATAGAAGTGTAAGTCTATCATTTTTTACTGAGGTATACTGAGGATTCTGTGACAATAGTTTCAAAGTATCTTTCAGTTCTAGACCTACAATCATAGGGTCCTGCTACAGGCTATATCCTTTGTTAAATTCTGGCTTAATAATGACAAAAACAGTATAACACTTAGAAAGAAGAATAATATAATCACTCACATTTAGAGAGATCTTGGTGGTTTCTGAAGTGTTATGACTAATGTCTCATCTGATCCCCACAACAAACCTGTAAAGTAGGTGAAATCTGGTAAAAGTATTTCTGAAGGCTCATTTAATAGTTTAGGAAGTTAACGGTCAGTATGACAAAGATGCATGCCCTTGGTTGCACAGCTCACAAAAGTGGTAGAACTGAAGCTAGGATCCAGACTTGAAGTGTTTTCCCCATTATATTATTCTTGAGTACCTGTTACCTCCCTCACTACATTGTTTGCCTCAGTTTCTTCAACTATAAAAATGGAAATAATAATAACACCTATTCCCCAGTGTTGCTGTAGAAATCAAATGAGATAATATTTATAAAAGCATTTAGTATAGTTCCCGGCACACAGCAGAAGAGATATACATTTTTATTCCCTTCCATTTCCCTTCCCCTTTTAGAGAATGGACTTTCTTACATGGTCCTTTACACAAAGTAGTTGCACAATAATTGTTTTATTGTTTATATTTAATTTGCTATTTGACATCATTTAATGGGTTGTTATCTGTCATTCTCAAAAAGGACCAAAATGACATCACCATATTAGAGTCAAGTTACAGGGTATCATCTGACTATGGCTGAACAGACCAACATGTGTTCTGAATGTTCTACTGGATCAGGCACAAATAGTCCATGTGAACATTTGCAGTGGTTTCCCTAAATTTCTGCATATTGCATTTCTTTTGAGCAACTTCAATTCTGCTCTTCTTAGGACACACCATGCTGGGTGGTCCTGTGCTAGTATCTCCCAAATCATGCAAGCAATTTCAAAGTTCTTAGGAGAAACCCTGAGAGTGTCCTTGTATCACTTTTTCTGACCACCATGTGAGTGCTTGCCTTGTATGACTTCTTTATAAAAGTCTTTTAGGCAAGTGTATGTTGGCATTTGAACAATGTGGACAAACATCAGAGCTGTCCTCTCTGCAGTAGAGGTTGAATACTTGGCAGTTTAGTCCAAGAAAGGTCCTCCGTAACTGGTATCTTATCCTGCCAGGTGATCTTTAGAATCTTCCTAAGAAAATTCAAATGGAAGTGATTCATTTTTCTGTCTTGGCACTGGTATACTATCCAGGTTTCATAGGCATACAATAATGAGATCAGCACAATGGGTCTATAGACCTTCCATCTGGTAGGCAGTCTAATACCTCTTCTCTTTCACATTCTCCTTCAGAGCCTCCTGAATACTGAGGTAGCCCTGGCAATGTGTGCACCAACCTCATTATCAATATGTACATCCTTGGAAAGTATACTGCCAAGATAAGTGAACTTATCCACAGCATTAAAAACTTCTCCATTAACTACAAGCAATGTTTCCATGTGTAAATGGTGTGATGCTGGCTGGTAAAGCACCTATGTTTTCTTGGTGTTAGTTGTTAGGCCAAAATTAGCAGAGATAGCAGAGAATTGTTCCATATTGTGTTGCATCTCAGCTTCAGAGTCTGTGTTGAATGTAAAATCACTTGCAAACAAAAAGTCATGTACTAACATTCCTGTCACTTTAGTCTTGGCTTGTAATCTTTTCCAATTGAATTATTTATTATCAGTGTGGTATTGACCTTGATACTGTGTTTGACCTCATTGAAAACATTTGACAGCATGCATAAAAATATCATGTTAAAAAGAATGGGATCAAGCACATAGCCTTATTTTACTCCTGTGGTGCCTGGGAAAGCACAAGAGCATTGTCCATTATCCAGAACCCAGGTAAGCATGCTGTCTTGAAATTGGCATGTGATACTAATAAACCTCTGGAAAACCAAATTTTGACATGATTTTCCCTAAGCCCTCAGAACTGACAATATCAAAAGCAGAGCAATAAACATCGTGTACAGACCTTTGTTCTGCCCCAACATTTCTCCCAGAACTATTGCGCAGGAAAAACTTCATTGAACATTCCTCAGCCCATTCTGAAGCCATACTGGCTCTCAGGTTTGATGACCATCTTCCAGGTGAAGGGATCAGCTTATCAAGGAGAGGATAGAGAATCTTGCCAGCAATGGCTAAGAAAGAGACATGTCACCCCTCCCATGATTTTCACAGGACAACGTTTCCTTTTCCTTTATAGAGATGGACAATGAGGTGTTCTTGAATTCTTGGGGAATAACATTCTTTTGTCATATAACCCAGAAAATTTTAGTGAGCCTTTTTGTGAAGTATGGATCTCTCTATCTTTTAAACCTCAGATGGAATAGAATAAAACCAAATGCTTAAACAAAGGGGAGAAGCCTAATGGCATCCAAATCCTCTTCTTACCATAGCAAGGGATTGACTTCAACCTGAGGTAAACAGTCAATGACTTTAGCATTGATTGATAATGGTTTGTTGAGAACATTATTGAAGTATTTGGCCAATCTCTCTAGTCATACCCATATCACTAATCAATGTGGTACCCTCAGCACTGAGTACTTGAGATGTACCATATATCTGGCCCATAAATTGCCTTTGGAGCATCATAAAAGCACTTTGAATTGCTACTATCAGTGTGAAACTGAATTTCATTTGCTATCATATTGAGTCAAAAATCCTGCATCTCTCTAAACTTTGCTTGTACTTTACTTTTGATGAACTTAAATGCTACCGTCTTAGAGAGAGATGAATTATCCTGTTATGAAGGACATTTATTCTGCTATCCCTGTGAAGTCTTTATTGTTCATTTATCAGTTTCTGAATTTTCCCATCATTTTCATCAAACTTGTCTTGATGTTTGCCAGTGCTCTGATCCAGATGAGTTTATGAATACTGTACATCAGATCTATGAAAGTTGCCCATTCCTTTTCTACTCCACTGTTGCCAACCATACATTGGCTCAACTTTTCCTCTAAGTTAGCAACAAAATGTTACCACTCAGAGAAATACAATAATCTGTTGACATGAAATGTTCTAGTGTCATTTTGTCTTGGGAACTCTGCTTTTGTTGAATGCAAATGTTTAGCTTGGAGAAGATAATCTGTTATCAGTCCAGCACCCTGCCACACATTTCTTTCATTACTTTCACATCAAGTTCATCTTTTCTCCTTATAATTATAAAATCTATTCAATTATTTAGTGCAGTAACTCTGGAAACCAAATAGATATTCATTGATTGAGAGAATGAGAAACTGAGATTTTTTCACAATTACAGTGGGATATACCTATGTTTCAACGTGATTTGTGAAAGTAAAAGATCTATATAAATGCTATCAGTGGTTATGATGGTGGTGGTGGTGGTGGTGGCGGCAGCAGCAGCAGCAGCAGCAGCAGCAGAAGTACTGGTAGATGTAGTAGTAATATTGTAAGAAATAAAGCTTATGGAGAATTTAGAGAAGCATTAGTAGACATAAGAACTGATGCAATGTGAAGTAAGGAGGATGAAGAAAGGAATAGAGTCAATGAAGAGCACAATGTAAATGGAAAGAGCAAATATAACAAGCAAATCAAAACAGATTGTTGTAAAGTTATAATAACCATGTTTTCCCTGAAGAAGAAATAAGGAGCTTCTTTTTTTTCAGAGAGGAGAATATGATTGTGGAACACAGCATGTACTGGCAGATGTTGTGTTATTTAGTTTTGTGAAGTTATCTCTTTTCTCCTCCTTTTAAAAAACTTTTTTTTCCAAGCTGTTTATTTTATTTTAAGCATATTTTATTTATTATGTATTTATTTTTAACATTCTTTTCTTTTTAAATTTTGAGTTCCAAATTCTCTCCCTTCCTCTCACACCCTGCAAGACTCACTGAGAAGTCAAAAAATATAATATTAATTTTTATGTGAAAATCATGAAAAAAAATCAATACAAGTTATGTGTTTTTTTTAGACAAGAAAGAAAAATAAAATGACAAAATTATACTTCTATTCACACTCAGAGTTTATCAATTCTTTCTTTGGAGATAAATAGTATTTTTTCATCATGAGTCCTATTTCCCAGGGAGTACACTAGTACTCCATCAGAATCATGTGTCACGAATTGTTCTGCCATTTCCCAATGGAAGAGCATCTTCTCAATTTCCACTTAGGTACCATGTAAATAATTATTATAAGTACATTTTTACCTGTAGGTCCTTTTCCTTTTTTATCCCTTTCTGAGGAATATCTAGCAATTATATTTCTGGGTCAAAGAGTATGCACAACTTTTTAGTCCTCTGGACCTAGGTTCAAACTGTTCTCCAGGATGATTGGACCAGTATACTACTCCGTCAACAATTCATTAATGTAGACGTTTTTACCTCAACCCTTCTAGCATTTATTATTTCTGATAAATGTTAAGTAGTACTTCAGAATTATTTTAATTTACCTTTCTCTAATCAATAGTGATTTAGAACCTTTTTTTTCATATGAATAGAGATAGCTTTGATTTATTCTTCAAACATCTGCCTATTTATGTCCTTTGATTATTTATCAATTGGGGAATGGCTCTCATTTTTTAAAAATAAATTTGACTCAGTCCTATACTAAGTATGCATTTGAGAAATAAAGACTTATTCGGAAAAAAAAAATTGATGCAAATGTTTTTGACATTATTTCATTATCTATGTAATAGACTTTTTCAGCAAGATACAGTTTCCCTGACTATCCCTTTTGATTAAGTCTGTTTTTTGGTTTTTGTTTGCCTGAGATCATGATTTCTACCTTTACCCTTATCTGAAATGCATTAGAGTCTATTCCAACACTCTTTTTGATCTCTATGAATGTATTTCTATTTTAAATATTGCTCTTGTAAACAACATATTGTTGGATTTTGGTTTCTAATACATTCTCTTATCCAGTTTAGATATATGGGTGAGCTCATCCCATTCACAATCACAGTTATGATTACAAGTTTTTTTTTAACTTCATCCGATTTTCTTCTTCTCTCTCTTTATCTTGTTCCTTCTCAAAAGTCTGTTTTGCTTTCAAATACTGCCTCCCTTAATCTGTCCACCTGTTTATCATTCTCCCCTTTATTATTTTTTCTTCCTATTTGCCTATTGGGTAAGTTTCATTTCTATACAAAATGAGAATGAATATATGTTCTTTCCTCTTTGAATCAATTCTTCCCAATTTGAATCAATTCAAATAAGAATGAAGGTGCTGCTACCAAGGCACCATTTCCCCTTTCACTATAAAGTTCTTTCTTGGGTGCCTTTTTATGTGAAAAAAATTCCTCATTCTACCTCTCCCTTTCCCCTTCTCTTAAATCGTCCCTCTTTTTCAACCTTTTGGTTTTTTTTGAGATCATTCCAAAATAATGAACTTATATCCATGCCCTCCACAGTATTTAAAGTTTTTCCTTTTTTTAACTGGGAGCTCTAAAATTTGTCTATAATGTTCCTGCTATTTCTCATTTTGTGATGTCTATAAGTAGTTGATCAGTGGATTTTAAAAATTCTTATTTTATCCCCTGAATCTAAGATACCAGGGAAGTTTTCCTTGATTATTTCTTGAAAGATGATGTTAGAGCCCTTTCTTTGATCATAGTTTTCAGATAATCCAACTATTTTAAATAATCTCTTGTTCATCCATTTTCCAGGTCAGTTGATTTTTGTTTTCTTCAATGAGATAGTTTACATTTTCTTCTGTTTTAAAAACTATTTTGACTATGTTTTATTGTTTCTTGAAAACTCATTGAGTCATTAGTTTCTATTTACCCAAGTATATTTTTTAAGGAGTTCTTTCCTTCAATGAATTTTTGCTACTATTTACCATTAGGCCCATTCTGCTTTTCAAGGAGTTTTTTACTTCAATGACTCTTTGTATCTTTTTTTGTTGGTTCCATTAGGCCAATTCTATTGTTTTAAGGTGTTATTTTCTTTAGTATTTTTGTGCCTCTTTTACCAAACTGTAAATTCTCTTTTCATAATTTTCCTCTGTAACTCTCATTTCTTTTCCCATTTTTTTCTCTACCACTCATCTCTTTCTTTAACTCTTCCAGGAATTCTTATTGGCCTTGGGTCCAATTAGCATTTTTTTCTTTAAGGCCTTGTTTGGAGCTGTTTTCACATTGCTATCTTTTTCTGAATTTATGGCAACTCTTCTTTGCCATGATAGTGGCTTTTTATACTCAAGTTTGTTGTTGTTGTTTGCTCCTTTTCTCAGCCTAATTCTTGACTTTGAACTGTATATTAAAGTTGGGCCTGCTCACTTTGGGGTGAGGAAGCACTGTGTCAAGCTGCAGGCTTTTACATACTCATATATTCAGAACTAGTACTAGGGTCTGCAAGTTTTGGGTGCTTCCAAGGTGCTGTGATCCTGGGAAAGGCATGATGATTGCTCTCTTTGACTCAAGTCTTTAATCAAGAGGTGTCACTGAACCCCTGTAGCCACACACTCTAGTGTTCCTTCTTACCTTGGAGGTGTTTCTAAGGCCCCTGCTCTTTTGTGACTGACCCCAAGTGTTCCTCTCTGTCTTGGAACTATGAGCTGCATATAATCAATGGAGTTGCCAGGCTCTGCAAGCTATACTCAGTGCTAGCAAAGGATTCTCTACAATCTCTTTCTGACAGGTTTTTTTGTCCCCCTTACTGTCTCTAGCTTGAGAACTACTGAAGTGGCTGCTACTGCTGTGTCTTCTGTTTACTGCCTCTGTATTTGTGGGCTCTAAACATATCCCCACCTCAATGTCACAGCCTTCTTCTGATGGCCTCCTAAGTTTTCTTAGGCCAGAAAAAAATGTCTTTCGCGGAACTTTTGTTGGCTCTATCACACAAAACTTGATATAAGGCATAAAGTTGTTTGGAGGGGAAAGTCGAAAGAATCCAGCTGGGTACCCTATAATCTAATCTAATCTTGGCTCTCGCCCCCACTTTTAATTTTCTTGTACATGGCTCTCTGAGACAGAGAGAAAGGAGATGTCAAGGTGATATCATGAGATTTCTGGGTAAAAAGGACATTAGATATCATCTAGTCAAAACTACCTTTTTTATAGATGAGGATATTGAGTATAAAAAGTGATGAGACTTATCAAGTTTAATTGAGATCAAGAAAGAATCAGGATTCAAATCCATATCATAGGCATCTGAATCCATTGTCCAATTTTTATTATATTATCATATTCTGTTAATAGAACATGTTTTTCTTTATTTCATCCAAATTGTTCTAGAAAGTGAAGGATGTTTATTTTCATATTCAAATTCTGCTTAACAGAGAGGTAACAATAAACATTTGAATCCAGGAGTTGATGCAAAGTGAAGGAAGCTAAGCTAGGAATATAATACTATGGAAATAAAAATATCAACAACCAGGAAATAATTGAAAGTAAATTTTGTAGAATTATAAAGAATAAACTTGACATTAAGGAAGATATTAAAGACAGTCATATCCCAGATCTATTGCAAAAGTTGGGGTGCAGGGATATGGACTATTACATATAATATTAAATATTTTTATGTTAATAAATTTTAATGATTTTTCTCATTTTCCTCTTTTTATTTCAATAAAATATCTGTATTTTAAGGGATTTGTTTCTGGGATGGGTAGTGAGAGAAATATTGGGGGAAATCTAGATGAAATAAAAGATAAACCAATAAAGCTATTTTCAAAAACATATGTCATAGTCACTGTCCCTAAGTAGCAGTCTTTGATTTTTGGGTTTTTTTTTTTTTTAACAAATAATGTAAACTTTAGTTTTAAGGCATCTGGTACTAATGCTGCTCACAGACACAGCTCATCACCCATTAAATAAATGGGGCAGTTAGCATTTTAAAACAAGATGGAGTACGGGGAAACCACAGCATTATCTGACCAAAATGATGTGTCAAAATATTTTCCCTTTCACATGAATAATGAAATATTTGAACATTTAGAAAAACAAAGCACCAACTCCTTCAACTTCAGCCTGATTTTTAACAAATATTTCAAAATATTGATAAATAATTGTGACTGCAAGCAGAATTCTAGTGCCTGAACCAATAGCCCCCAGGAAGTTGTCTAATAATAAGAGGGCACCAATGCACAAACCACCAAAGGCAGCTTCTGTGGGGATATACCTATTAAGTTCATGAAACATGGAGGTGTCTTGGTGACCTCTTATCACCATTTGCTGTTCTTTAAGCTGCTAAGCTACATCTATGGATAAGGAGCCAGACACTTCTATCTAAGTCTAGAGAAAAATTCACCAGATCCCAACATAAAGATGATATAAACAACCACATGGACAGGGTCTTCAAATATGGCACCCATGGACTCTGGAGGAGAAAGATAGTAACAAAGACTTCCGACTGGGTAGGAGTGTGCAGGACCTCCTCCCATGACATCAGCCCACTGTCCTAATAAATTAACTAAGAAGTTGCCACTAAACCAAACAGACAACTTCTAGGATATAACATATAAGTTAGAAATCAAAGCCAATTGAAGAATGGTGGGAATATTGGAGGTATAGAAGAGCTTGATGGGATAGCTACTGTATTATCCTTGATATCGAGCAGACTTGATGGGCAAGTCAACACAAAATCCCTGAAAATATATAACAACATGAAACACAAAAACTGTAGCAATGAGGTTCAGGAGATTGGGCAAATTTTGACAATAGAAAGCCTCCCTTACAGCATGGACTTTGTTTGTTCTGATAGCCAATAAGTGAAACAAAGCAATGACAGCGCCCTCAAACTCAGTACCTCTGCCAGTGTTAATGGTAGTGGAGCTAAAGACCTTCCAGACAATGGTTTCACAGATGTTGGTGGCAATAAAGAGGGAAATACTAAACCCCAAGCCGTAACTCTTCTGTAGCAGCTCATCTAATAGCAGCACAATCAAACCAGCAACAAACTACTGAATGATTATAAATAGACAGATCCCAGCACCCATTTCAGCAGGATCTCCATACATTCCAGTCATGACATACACAATGGCTTGCCCAATAGTAATAATCATACCAAATAATTTCTGGGCTCCATTGAACAGAGCTTGGTCTTTTAGAATATATCCTACTTCAATGATTTTAGCTCCAGCTAACAATTGCATGATCAAACCAGACATTATGATTGGAGAGATACCCAATTCCATTAATGTTCCTCTGGCAGAAGCAAGAATGACTCTCATCCAGTAGAAAAGATATGCAGAATCCCATGCCATGATTCCAAATAGTGGTATCTGACAACTTACTAAGAAAAGGAACAAGGTTAGAGCAGTCCATAATACTTTTGCTCTAAATCGAATATTCCTTTCAGGTTTCTGAATTTCTGGTAAAACTGCACAGAAGGGTTCCATAACTTCTAAAAATCTGAGTATCCAGCAGAGACAAGCAGCCTTCTGGCACTGCCTTGCCGCTCCACCCGTCCCACTGCTACAACCTCGCAGTCTTTGTTTTTGTTCATTGTTTAATATGAGGAAGATTTTACAAATTACACATCATTCTAAGACCTTATTGAATTAATAGGGTTTTTCTTTGTTGACTCAGAAACAATCTAGTATTTCACTAGACCTCAGGATTATCATTATAAATGTCACTTTTCACTGTTAAACACTGGAGGCAGAAGCCACAGAGTCATAGAACCTTAGTTGGAATTGAGTTTCAAGGTCTTTTCATCCAACTCCTATAAAATACATGACATTAAGGGAAGAAAAAAACTTTTACTAAGTGCCTACCTTGTACACGATTCTATGAGCATAGTGTGTGCTGAAGTTGCAGTCTCAAATGTCACCAGTTGCCTCTCAAAGTGTTAAATATGACGGCATCTTCACTGTTCTCATCCTTGACCTTTCAGCAACTCTTTATGCTATTGAGTACTCTCTCTTTGTTTAGATTCATTGACACTATTATCTCCTACCTATCAAACCACTTATACTTTCTATTATTCCTGGATCTATACTCTTCTCCTACCTCCTATGTGTACCCCTTTGCTCCCCAATTCCAAGGCTTAATCCCAATCTCTCTTCTTTCCTCTCTACTCTCTCCATTGCTCACCAAATTACTCCTAAGGACACTCCTCACATGAGGTACATACTGCAGAGGGTTATTAGGTGCAGACACTCTAAACTTGAAACATTTATACAATGAGTAACCTTTGTGTTTTCTTCCTCAGAATTTTGATGGCATTTATATATGATGTATTTATCAAGATTTTTTTTTCAGTCCCAATTCAGAGCATTTAAACATTCAACAAACACATTAAATGTTTATGATGTGAAAAGCTATATAATAACTGCTAGGGGAGAGGGGAGTGAGATGACAAGATAAGTGAGATGCCCTGGAGGAATGACCAGTCACTACTGGTTGATCTGCCTAGATGGAGTAAGATGTTGAGGAAAGAGTATGGAGGTAGAATCAATTAGTTTTAAAACATTTTTTAAGAACCTACTATAGGCCAGACATTGTGCTCAGTGCTATGGATAAATGTTTTTTGGTTTTTTTTTGTTTTTTACCTAGATCATGGAGATTAAAAAAGGAAAGAACTTTGCAAATCCTAAAGTATTTTGTAAATACAAGTTGATAATATAAAGGAAGAAGAGGCTCCAGAAGCCAGGTCTCCTTATACATACATTGCTTTTTCTATAATGCCCTGTTGGCTCCTTCTGTGTTTAAATTGTCCAATTTGATAGTATAAATAGGTCAAACTTGGTGAACAATTCTACTCCTTCACTCAGCCTGCTACTGCTGCTACTACTCCTGTTTGCAGTCACCTTTATAATATATTTAAAAATTAAATCCATTTCTGCATATTTCACAATGTTTCTTCCTCTTTGCAACCATCTGAATGGATAGCAGAAATACCAAATTCTCCACTGCTCAAGTTAATTTGCTTTCTTTGTAACATCTGAGTTAATTAAGCAACATAGGGTGAATGAGGAGTGCTTTTTAAAGGCACAATTAATAATGGGAGAAATTAGACATAGAAATTAAGATGATAATGGAGTATAAAGATCTCTTGTATTTTCATATGACTCCATATTTGTTTTTAAAGAAATCTTGCATGTATTTTATAATTTTATCACTGTAACGACATGCCTCAGAAGTTAAAAGAATATTTATTTCCATCTTACTGAGGAAGAAACTAATACAAATGGAAGTGAAGTGATTTGATCAAGAACACAGTAGTAATGCCAAGCCCAGGTTTGGAAAAGAAACTAAAAGAAAAGAAGAGTCTCCTTTCATAATTTCTTGCTCTGTAGAAAAACAGAGAATTTTTCATTGAGTGCTCAGTGCTAGGAATTGCAGTCTAAGGACATACCTACAGAGAAAGCCAGCAGTGAAAGCCCTGGACCTAGAGGCTCGTTATTGGATGCATCAATGTTGTTTACTGACTCTAAATACTGTATACCTCTGACCCAGAGCTTAGAAAGAAAAATAGGAAACTATCTCCTTCCACCCACCCACCCCAAAAGCATTTACTTTGTGAGGTTGGAAAAGTAAATAGACAAAATGTTTTTTAATTTTAATGAAAATAGACTTTTGCTACTTTTGCAAGTGAAATTAACCAAAAAAGTAAACTAAGGCATGCTTATTTAAACAAGATAACACTTTATTATAAAGGCTAGTAACCTGTCAGTAAGATGGGTCAATGACTACTCAGTTTCTAGCCAAAGGTCCCAAACGAAAGGACAGTTCCCCTTTTATAGGTTTTTGGAAAGTACTAAACAAAGAACAGAACAGGGTAGGTGAAATCATGGGGTTGAAAGCAACATGACTGATATGAAAGCTGAAGCATGGGGGACAATATGATTGATTGAAAGTTGGGAATGGGGGCTAACAACAATCCCCCTCCTACCCTCCTGTGACTAAGAAGTGTCCATCCTTTGAGTCCACCTGCAAGGTAGTTGGCCAGATTTCTTTAGATAGTGAACCAGACATCCTTGAAGGATAACTTGCCGGTTTAAGGATACTAGGCCTAACTCCCTTATGGCAAACTGCATTCCCCCAAGGTTACCATAATTTCTTGAGGCAAGAATAGTATAGATTAGTAAGAAAACTGGATTTCTAAACTTAACCAATTACAGGACAACTGAATTCTGAACTAAATTCAGAGACATAGAACCATGACTTAGGGAATTACAGGATAAAATCAATTCAATGTAAATAGGATCAAAAAGAAAGTAATACAGGATCAATTTTAATCCTCTCATCAAAATAATGCTTCATTTTAAAATATAGATACAAAAACCAAATAGACTGAAGAAGTAACAAAAAAGTAAGACATTCTTCCTAATGTTTTTTTTCAAGACATTCTCTATAATAGATAGAAATTTTATCCTTTTTGTTGGTGTCATGGACATATTTGGCAGAATGGTGAAACCTATAAACCTTGTCTCAGAATTATGTTTTTAAATTCATAATATAAAATGTACAGATTTAATTTTCAAATATATTATAAAGGTGACTGCAAAGAGGAGGAGTAGCAGCAGTAGCAGGCTGAGTGAAGGAGTAGAATTGTTCAGCAAGTTCGACCTATTTATACTTTCCAATTGGACAATTTAAACACAGAGGGAGCCAACAGGGCATTATAGAAATTGTAATGTATGTATGAGGAGACCTGGCTTCTAGAGCCTCTTCTTCCTTTATAATATCAACTTGTATTTACAAAATACACACTCACACACACACACACACATTTGAGGACCCCAAGTTAAGAACACTTGCTATAGAACCTCTGAAATGAATAAATCTTTCCTCTTGCCTAATAAATTAACAATCATTCCAACATCATTGACCAGTTATTGTGTGTCACCAGTTCTTTTACTCTAGGAAATCTATTTAACCTTGTGGTATTCCAGGCAGTTCCTTAGATATGTCCCCCAAGTCAGAGAAAGTTTTTTTCTTTTATAGAGATGGTGCAGAGTGTCAAAATCACAAATCAGTTGTATATATGGAAGTGAATACTTTAGAATATATCACTGACAGGAAATTCACTGCTTGGTTAGCTAGGCCACTTAATGTTTAAACAGGGCTACTTGCTCTATAACTCTCCCCTGTGTTGCAGCAATGTCTGCCTCCACTTAATTGTCACCCATTGGTCTTTTGTTTCCAGGCTAAATATGAGAATATTTGAGAATTGTAATTGTATCCACCTAAGTTTTTTAACTTTCTTTTTAATTTATGGAATAAAACATGTATTTTCATAACAATACAACAAAAAGACAATTGTACATAAAACTGCAAATTTACTAAGCACATATCTACTTTGCACCTGTTATTTCTTTAATATAGACAAGAAAATTATCATGTGAATATTCTTTTTTATTCCCTCCCCACCCACACTAGAGATAGTTAACATAAGAAATAAATTATATAGATATGGATATGGATATAGACATAGATATAGATGTAGATATAGATATAGATATGTATGTATATGTATGGAGAGAGATACACATGCACACATATGTATGTATGCATACATACATATGTGTGTGTAAAATAACTATACATCTATTCATCGGTTCTTTCTTGGAACGCAGTTAGCAACTTTCTTCATATGTCCTTTTTAGTTAATTTGAGTATTCATAATAGAAAAAAAACATTTACTCAAAGTTATTCTCAAAACAATATTCCTGTTACTATATACAATATTCTCTTGGTTCTGCTCATTTAGCTCTTCATTATTTTGTGGCAATTTTTCCTAAGATCATTGAGCATATTATATCTTAAAGCACAGTAGTACTTCACAATCATATGCCACAATTTGTTCAGCCACTCCCCAACTGATGGGCATCCCTGCAATTTCCAGTTCTTTGCCACTACAAAGAGAGCTCCTATAAACATTTTCGAACGTATAGGTAGGTTCTTTTCCTTTTTTCCTGAATTATTTTTGGAAATACACCAAGTACTGGTATCGTTGGTTCATGTTTTGTTTTGTTTTGTTTTTCTGGGCTAAACATTTCCAACTCTCATTTTCTTCTCATGTGATAAGATTTCCAGTTTCTTCTCACCCTGCTCCCCTTCTTCTGGATGTCTTGTCTAAGTTTTTGTTTGGTTTTGTTTTCTAAAATGTGGTATCTAGAACTGAGCATAGAACTCAAGGTGGCATTGTATAAAATCATGGTACAGAGAAATTAATGAAGCCTAAGGTTATTATTTTTTTTTTTGCTAGCTCTGTTATACTGCTGATTCATGCTCAGATTATAGTCATTAATAGCATGATACTTTTTTGTTCATGAGTTGTTATCCAGTTACTTTTCCCCACAAATGGTTAAAGAACGTATGTATCTACAGAATACCAAAATATTCAACTATTCAATAAATTGAATTTAGTAAATCTACTTCATTGAAAAAGTCAAGACTTTGGGGGGGGACATTAAATAAGCAACCTGTTGGTTGTGTAATTTTTAAAACCTCTTAACTGACTATTGAGGTGCAAAGTGTATATACCCAAGGTTTTTCCCCATAATTTTGTTTTTTAAAATGATCTTCTAGTGAGGGAGATGTGTGAGTTAGATTAAGTGACATTCCCTGAAGAATCACAGTTTCTTCATCCTTAAAACTGGGGGCTTGCATTGAATAACTAGGGGTGTGTGTGTGTATTTATATTTTTATATATACATATATATATATATATATATATATATATATAGAGAGAGAGAGAGAGAGAGAGAGAGAGAGAGGTAGAGAGAGGTATATACATATATATTTCTAACAATCTATTCCCCAAGATGACTTTCATCATCAAAATACCATAATTTGTGTTCTATTTCCTAAATATTCTATTTCCTAAACTCTTCCAGCTCTAAGTATTGTTTTTTGTTTTTGCTTTTTTGTTGCTGTTTTGTTTTGGTTTGGTTTTTGCTTTTTGGAGCAGGGAAGGTAGGGCAATTGTGTTAAATGACTTGCCCAAGGTCACATGGCTAGTTTTTTGTATTAAGTGTCTTGAGGTCACATTTGAACTCAGGTCCTCCCTCCAGGGCTGGTGTTCTATTTACTGCACCACCTTGTTGCCCCCAGCTCTAAGATTTCAAGTTCTGTGTTCTAAGGCCTCTTACAGCTTTAACATTGTGTGTTCTAGGTCTCCTCCTATAGTCTCATGGCCTTTCCATCACTATAATTCTGTATGCTAACAGCAGAATATTATCAGTCCCTATTAACATCCTACCTGCTAAAATTCTGACTTCTAAGTTATCTTCTAGTTCCAATATTACATATTCCATTAATCTAATTAATATAAGTGTAGTGTTGAATTATATCAGGAGGTTGTAAATAAGGTTATATGTAGAAGATGCTTCTGTAAGTGTAAAGATTATTTGTTAATACTGGCATTTCTGAAAGAAAAAAGAATCAGATGTATCAACAGAGTACTCCTTTTTTGTTGTCATTCAGGCCTTTCTCTTCTCTGCTGTCTCCTGAAGTCTGTCCAAGCTCATGTTCCTTACTTCTATGACACTATCCATCTTATCTTCTGCCATTTCCTTTTACTTTTAAATTCTAATCTTTTCCAGCATGAGAGTCTTTTCCAATGAGTCCTTTGTTCTCATTATGTGGCCAAAGTATTTAAGCTTTAGCTTCAGTATTTGACCTTTTAGTGAAAATTTTCAATTAGTTTCTATAAGTGTTGACTAATTTGATCTTCTTCCTATCCAAGGGACTGTCAAAAGTTTTTGGCACCACAATTTAAAAGTGTCAGTTCTGTGATACTCATCTTTCTTTACTGTCCCACTCTCAGACATACCTTGCTACTAGAGAAACCACAGTGTTGACTATTTGGACCTTTATTGGCTAGGGGATGTCTCTGCTTTTGAGTCCAAGGATATGATATCTGACATTGCATCCATTTCTTCTCTTTTTTTTTTCCAGGAGGTTATGGGACCAGATGCTATGATCACAGTTTTTGTTTTGTTTTTGTTTTGTTGTTGTTGTTTTGATGTTAAACTTGAAGCCATCTTTTACACTTTCTTCTTTTACCCTCATTAAGAGGCTTTTTAATTCTTCACTTTCTGTCATCAGAATTCTACCATCTGCATATTTGAGACTGTTGATATTCCTCCCAGCAACCTTAATTCTGGATTTTGATTCACCATTTCTCATGATGTACTATGAATGTAAGTTAAATAAATAGGGCAACAATATACAACCTAGTCATCCTCCTTTTCCATCTTAAACCAACAAGTTGTTCCATGTTGGTTTCCAACTGTTGCTTGTTGTCTCACATACTGTTTTCTCAGGAGACAAATAAGATTTGGTTATTCCCATCTCTTCGAGGACTTGGTACATTTTGTCGTGATCCTCATAGTCAAAACCTTTAGTGTAGTCAATGAAGCAGACATAGATTGTTTGTTTGTTTGTTTTCTGGAACTGCCTTGCTTTCTCCATAATCCAGTGAATGCTGGCAATTTGATCTCTAGTTTCTCTGCCTCTTCAAAAAATGAGTCTGCTCTTCTGGTAATTCGTGGTTGACATTGCTGAAGCTGGTTTGCAGAATGTTAAACATAATCTTGCTAGTATGAGAAATGAGGACTGTTGTTTGGTGATTAAAACATTCTTTAGCATTGCCGTTTTTAGAACTGTTGCATACATTGATCTTTTCCAATCCAGGGGCCATTGTTGAGTTTTCTAGTTTGCTGGCATGTTGAATGAAGCACTGTAACAGTGTCATGTTTAGGATTTTAAATAACTCAGCTGGGCTTCTGCCGCCTTCCTCACCTTTAATGTTAGCAATGAGTCTTATGGCCCACTTGACTTCATTCCACAGGAGGTTTGGCTCTAGGTTAGTATTCACACCATAGTGCTTATCTACATATTCTTACCATCTTTTCTTGATCTTTTCTTATTCTATTAAGTTCCTACCATTTTTGTCTTTTATCATGCCTATTTTTGCGTGAAACATTTCCTTGACAACTCTAATTTTCCTAAATAGTTGTCTTATCTTTCCCATTTCCTCCTCCTCCTCCTCCTCTTCCTCTTCCTCTTTCCCTTCTCCTCCTCCTCCTCCTCCTTCTTCTTCTTCTTCTCCTTCTCCTTCTCTTTGCATTTCTTTAAGAAAATCTTTTTTATTTCTCCTTGCTATTCTCTGGAATTCTGCACTCAGTATATCTTTCCTTTTTTCCTTTACTTTTCACTCTCATTCTTTCCTCAGCTATTTCTAAAGTCTCATCAGATAGCCATTTTGTTTCCTTGATCTTTTTCTTTGGATTATTTTTTCTGCCTCCAGTATAACATTGAGTACCTCTGTCCATAGTTCTTCAGGCACCCTATCCACTAGATCTGCTTTATCCTTTAAATCTATTCATCTGTTCCACTTCATACTTATGAAGGATATTATTTATATCAAATCCATATGGTCTGATGGTTTTCTCTATTTTCTTCCATTTGAGTTTGAATTTGGTGGTGCTGCTACCATCATAATAAACAAAAAATGGCAGAGTTTAGATAACATTATATTGTTATATAAATACAGAACTTATTGGAGAACAAAACCTGCAGGGAAGTTATACTTGACTAGATGAGAAGGTATATAATTTAAATTTTGTTAAACTTTAAACTCCTTTTAGGTCAGGTATTATATCTTGCTCATTGCTGCATACTCCACTGATGCTGAGCACAAGACCTTGAAATAATGAATGGTTTTAAAGATTTTTAAATGGTAAAGCTGAAATGAATCCATTGCACAGAATCCAACAGGAGGAACATACCAGTGAGAGAGAGAGGGGGGTGAGAGAGAGAGAGGGAGAGAGAGAGTGTGTGTGTACACCAATAAACTTAGAATGTGTAGACCTTAACAAGATCCGGTTCAAACTTAATAGACATGTGATTATGATTGATAGGATAATAAGTGGGTTGTGAAAAATGTATTTTATAAACCTTAAAGTTTAAATGCATGTGATTTATTGTTCTTACACAGCCTACTTCATAGTATTGCTCTAAAGAAAATGTTTTGTAAACTGGCAAGTGAAATATGAATATGAGTTAATAACACAATTATTTTAAAAGACTCATCTTTTCCCAAAGAATAGACCACTATCAAAAGATGTCTAAAATAACTGGTTATATTTCCCCTTTTAAAGACTTCACTGGATCTCTGAAATTATTGGTACAGGTAGGGGTATACTCTTTTCCCCCAACAAGTATGGCATACCCATGCCTCCTTTCCTTGTGTAAGATTCTAATCTAAACCCTTTCATAATTCAAAGGAAATGGGGGTAGGAGAAGAGGAGGAGAAGAAAAAAAGAGGATAAAGTCCCACATATTGAATTTATGGAAGGACATGGATTAGTCACACAATGCAATCTGGCATAAATGTGTCAGGATTATTGGGGTTGACACAATTAAAATATATGCATACACAATATATATTTGTGTATGCACACATTATTTTATACATCTTTCAATAATGGCCCACTCTTTGGGGAAAAAAATTACTCTTTTCAAATAGTACTATTTATTGTGACTTTGGACAAGTCACTTAAACCCAATTCCCCTGCCTTCCACTCCCTCAAAAAATTAATAAATAGTACTATTTATATTTTATTTGCCAGTTTATAAAAACATTTTATTTATGAAATAGGCTGTATAATAATAAATTACATGGTTTTAAATTTTAAGGCTTGTAAAATAAGTTTTCACAATGTCTTATTATCCTATCATCCATAGTCATGTGTCCAATATGAACCAACTCTTGAACAAAGGTCTTCTCATTCTAAGTTCACTGACAATTAGACACACATACACCTGCATGTATACATGTATGCACTCATATGCACATACACACATGCACAGATATGTTCTTCCTGGTAGATGCTGTGCAACAGATTTATTCCAGCTTTTCAGCCTAAAAAATCTTTGTATCATGCATTTCTTTGACAATATCCTTCAAAATATTGTTGTGTAATGCCATGCAGCATGCTAATAGTATTCCTAGCAAAGGTATGCTATGATGGTCATGGAAAGGACCATATCTCTATTGGTAAGTTCAGAGCTTCACTGAAGTAGTTGAAAGGGGAAAATATTCAGGTATTTTAGACATCTTTTGACATTGTTTTACTCTTTGAGGGAAAAAAAATGAGTCTCCTTAAATAGTTCACCATTAACTAATATTTATATTTCATTTACCAGTTTAGAAAACATTTTCTTTAGAGCAACACTTTGAAGTAGGCACATGATTTACATGAACATTTGCATATTATTCAACTTTCAGTCTCTGGAGAGACAATAGTTGTCCTTGACTCCCAGGCACACAGCTACTCTGGAACAATGCTGATGCTAGAAAGATTATTTTCTGTCTCAGGATTTGAAGCTTGATATTTTAATAAGAATTTTGCAAATTCATTCTATATTTGCATTATGATTCAAATTACAGATTCAGAAAAGTTTTATTAAGGTATTTTCTCTCTTCTCTTCCTTCTCACTTTCTATTTATATCATCCTTATCACTCCACCTTCTTTTCTTCCTTATTGTTCTTTCACATACTTCTTTGGTTCTTTATTTAGTATTAAATATCTGAATGACTGCTATGGCATGGAAATATTATGCTTGATCTGTAGAGTTCCCATGTGAATACTTAGGAAAAGAGGTCTGACCCATTATTAAGATATAAGTTCCTTAAGGAAAGAGACTATGAGCTTTTGTATTTTTATCTTCATCAGTGATTGGCAAATAATTAGCACTTACTTTTTAATTATTCATTGATTATTATATTAATTCATCTATTCACAGAGCATAATAAATGGGACAATTAGGATCTAAAACTAGATCTTCTCAAAAAATATTATCAAAGTCCCAGTATAGAATAAGGCACCTTGGGAGATGATGGTTTCCTCTACAAAGAGATATCTTTGAATAATGGTTGAATGAGGGCTAGTCAGTGTCATAGTGGAAACACCATTTGGAATCTCTACTATGACCGCCAAAAATTCCTTCAAAGCCCCAAATCCTCTGACTCATTCTTTAATTACAAGTTGAACAAGATGGCCACTAATGTTGCTTCTTGCTCTGATTCTAAGATTCAGGCTTCAAGTGGTAAACTGGACCAGATGACCTCTCAGGTCTGATCCATCTCTATGATTCTACATTCTACAAAATGAGGCTATGATATGTTTCTTTCTAATGTCTTTTTTATCCTTTTGTTTTTCAGTGGCCTATATAGTATAGGGATTTTTGCAATTAGCCAGCTGGTCCCTGAGAGGGGTGTGGTTAGCTTGAGATGAATCATGCCCCGGAGGTTGCATGAGGCTGTGTGTACCACTTAAAGCTTCTAATTCTCTAGGGTTGTAATTATCTCAAGATAGGTAAAACTATTTTTAGGGCTGTCATTTTTCTTGATTTACTGGCACAGAAGAACTTTTGTTTCACCAGCCAACCTGCCCAGCAGTGAGGCTTGGTAGCAACATATTTTCTGCAGAAGCACAAGTAATAATAAATTAAGCTAGCAGGTGTTCTTTCTATAACAAAAACAAAAATCTCCAAACAAAAACAAAAACCAGCATCTAGCCCAGTACTTTGCACAAAGGTGGCATTTAATGACCAGTAAATAATAATAGCTCAATTGCTGTAATGCTCCAATAATCAGACTGCCCTTTGCAGCTGTTTTTCCCTTTCATTTGATCTTCACAACTATGTGAAGTTAGTAGTGGAAGGATTATTATCCCTATTTTTAGATGAACAAACTGAGGCTCAGGATGGTTAATGATAATGTTTTATCATTAATTTATAATTATTTTCTTACATATTATTATATAATTTATAACTGTTTTATTAATTTTAAAAATAATGCTTTTTTTCTTTCTTACGCTGGAAGAAATTTTAATTCTATCTGATGACATACAGATAAACAATCATAAGCTTTAGAGGTGGAAGGGAACTTGGACAGTATCTAATCTAAGCTCCTGATTTTTCACAGGAAAATGTTATTCCCCTTGTGAACTTCATACTCCAGCCAAACTGAACTGTTTTCTACTCCTCAAATTACTCTGCTTATATCATCACCATCATCACCATCACCATCACCATCACCATCACCATCACCATCATCATCATCAAGCTAACATTTTTATAAGCACTTACTATGTTCCAGGCGCTGTGCTAAATATTTTACAATTATTATCTCATTTGATCCTCACAACAACTCTGGGAGGTAGATGCTATTAGTATTCCCATTTTACGGATAAGGAAACTGAGGCAGATTTACATAGCTAGTGTCTGAGATAGGATTTTAACTCAAGTCTTCTTGGCTCCAGACCTTGCACTCTACCCACCATGCGACCTAACTGCCTCAGGAACTTTTCTCAGCACAATGCTCTATGTATATAGTTGGTTTTCTGTGTTGTGTTTGTATTTTTTTTTTTAATTCACCATGGTTTCCCAGACATTAAGATTTCTCTAGCTGTTGTGAATGGAATAAAAGATAAGGCAGATGAAGAAAGTTTCTTTGGTGAAAGAATGGAAAAGGAGGAAAGAGGAAGAATAATCATACACCCACAGTAACACTGCATCATGAATATGCTTCTGTGTCTCCATAAGACCCATCATCAGATCTGCCTCCTTTTCTCTGAAGTATCTTAACTCCACATGGAGACTGTCAGGTTGAAGAAAAATAAATTAGGGTCTCTACCAACTTTCCCAATATCATCATTATTCTGATTCAGTGTATCAACTGTCTTTTAAAAAAATCGGGTTAGTTTACTAGTATATACAGCATTAGTATTCGGTACTCTTACTGACCTGAGCTCAAATCTGGCCACACATGAACTGTGTGACCTTAGCAAAGTCATTTGACCCTGTTTGCTTCAGTTTCTCCATCTAAATGACAATAATAGCACCTATCTGTCGGGGTTGTTATGAGGATCTAATTAGATGATAATTACTTTGCCCTTTGCAAAGTACCTGAAACAATTAAACACTATGTAAATACTAACTATAATAATAATTATTATTATTCATATAACTAACAAGTCTATACATAATTATTAATATTTCCATGACAAACCAGAAAAATTAGAGCACATCTCAGCATCTTAAAAACTTGGGGTTAGACATGAACCTAGATCATGTAACACAGTCTGGATTTGAGGAAGAATAGAAACCACCACCACCACCACCCCTCATCATCCCAAGTAGTTATCCATCTCATTTAAATACTTCCAGTGATGGGGAAGGTACACTTTTCCAAGCAATACATTTCATTTTTCAACAACTCTCATTATTAGTAAGTTTCTCCTTATGTCAGAGCCAGATTTGTCTCTGTTCAGTTTCCTTCCGCTTTTCCTAATTCTGCCCTACAGGGCCAAACAGAACAAGTATATTTCCTTTCCCAAATGACAGCCCTCTAAATAGACAAACGCAAGTTTGTATTAATGTCACATCTTTGACCTTGTTCCATCCTTTCCTGAAACTTACTAAGATACTAAAGAATTACAATCTGGGAAGTCATTTCTCATGAATAATATAGGCAATTACTATGAATTCAGAGGTTCTTAGAAGACTCCCTTGGTCCAGCAGATAACTTCTGAACGCTTCCATATGTTTGAAGGATTTAGGTTAGGGAATGGAGACCTTCCATTCCAGAGTAATCCTAAGATTTATAATGTAAATCCATAGAAAAGAGCAAGGAAATAATGATATTCAGTTCCTACTATGGTGTCACTGACTGGTATAAGTTTTTCCTGTAAGTAGGGTTTTATTAATAAAAAGAATCATATCGGAATATTCGCACTGGATACTCAAGCACTGGAGAGAAATAGAGGGTAGAAAGGGAAGTATAATGAAAGATTTGAATCATCCAAGATAAACTTTGCAGACTATACATTATTTTTTCCCTAGAACTGGCTTCAGAGAGAGCTGCCAGAATTTTTATAGCACAGAAAGAATGATATGAACATAAATAAAGATCTGTAAGAGACCTTAGAAGTCACTTAGTTCAAGCCCTTCATTTTTCAGTTGAGAAAATAGAGGCAGAGAGATGTTAAATGGATTTCTCACAACACATAGTCATCAATAGAGCTGAGATTCAAACCCAGGCCCTTTGACTTCATGGGCAATTCTCTTTCCACTGCATCATGCTACCTAAGTACTGTCATGAAAGAAGGAAGAGGAGAAAATAGCTCTGGAATTAAGGAAAGGTAAACATACTCACGAAGGCAAATACATCATCGGGGTATTTTTGAAAAATGATTGCTGACCTGTGACTTTAATTGCAATTTGAAAACGATTTATAAAACCTTGTTAGAAAAAAAAAGAGTCTACTGGGGGAAAATGTGTAATTTGTCCTCATTAGTCCAACATTTGTCTTAGGGTATTATCATAGGAGTCACAGCAGTCCTTCCCTCATGGAGAAGCTGTAAAAAAAGGAGGATCCCAGTGTCATGAATAAATTTGCTTTCCAATCCACAAATTCACAGACTCTCAGATTTAAATTATCTACTACTTAAATTGACTTCCTAAACAAGAACCCCATCTCTAGTCTTTGTGGAAACTTTCATCCAGTCTCTGCTTGAAGTTGTTTACTAAGGGTAGTCCTAAAATTTCCCAAATGCAGCTTATTCCACTTTTGGACATCTCTAAATGTTCCATTTTTTTTTTTCTTTTATTGAGCCAATATCTACCTCTCTCCAGTTTCTAATTATTGCTCTTAATTCTGTCCTTTAGGACCATCAAAAAGTTGAGTTTTTCTTCTACATTACAGACCTTCATATTTTTAAAGATATATATCCTATAATTCCCAAGTCTCTTCTCCTCCACGCTAATTATCCTACGTACCTCAGTGAGCTCAGAAGTTAACTGTGTGTGTATATGTGTGTGTGTGTGTGTGTGTGTGTGTGTGTGTGTGTGTGTTATGGACCCCTGCAGCATTTTGGTGAAGCTGATAGACCCCTCCCCAAATAGAAATGGGAATCATTATACTACACAAAGATCACTGCCTATTGCATTTTGACTTAGAATATCTGTGTTCTATTGTAGGGCAGCTAGGTGGAGCAATGGATAGAGTCCTGTACCTGGAGGCAGGAGAACTCATCTTCCTAACTGTGTGACCCTAGGCAAGTTTCTTAAGCCTGTTTGCCTCAGTTTCCTCATCTATAAATTACCGGAAGAATGAAATAGCAATCCACTCCAGTATCATTGCAAAGAAATCCCCAAATGAGGTCATGAAAAGTTAGACATGACTGAAATAATCGAGCAAAATGTTCTTCGTGTCTTTATTTTGCTATATATTTCACAACTACATCTTAATCTGGTTCAGGCTGTACTTTCGCCATGTGGTTAACTCTTCTGTTTTTGTGAGTGATCTTGTTTAATTCTAGGTAGGATAAGATGGACCTCTGAGGGTCCTTCTGACTCTCAGATTCTATGATTCAATTCTGGAGCTTGACCATATCTAGCTGCACTTCAGACACTACTGAGCTGAAAACCAACTTTTTTTGTTTTAATATCATTACTTAGACAGAAAGCAAACTATATCAGTACTAGAGGTAGAAAGAGAAGGCCAGGACAGATGGTGGTGGAGCAAGGTCAATGGTTGGTACTTACCTTTGGTTCTCAGGCCAAGGATTAATCCTCAGGTCTAAAATTATTGTGAAATTAATTGCATCCTTAATGTAAGATTGGTTTCCTGGACTTTATAAGAAAAATTATAATTTAAGGTATTGAAGCTTAAGAAAATATTGTATTGAAAATAGAATTACCATTAGAAATAAGAAAGTGAAGGGTCAACATGATTAAAAACAAAGAAGAAACAATGGTTCAGAAAGACAATAGTCAGTAGACACATGGAGTTAGACCTGGGTTTCCATCCTAGCTCTGATATTTTTTTGTTTTGTTTTGTTATATGACGATGGACAAGTCACTCTTAACTTTCATTTTTATACTCTTCAAAATGAAATGTATAATGCCATTATCACCTACTAGACAGGTATTGTGAGCAATGTACTTTTTAACTATTTTTGCTGACCAGACCTGTGATTTCATTAGTATTAAGAACTCCTGGTAATCCCTGAAACAATGCAGAACAACACCTGTCCTATAATCTATAGTCTCAGAGGTCTGCATGGGGTATTTGAGTGGTTTAGTGATTGCCTAGGGTCTCATAGATGACAAGTATTTAAGAGTGGCATCTGAACCCATGTCTAAGTCTAGATAATTTTCTAGTTACTTATCTTATAAATTATAAGCTGCAATGTAAATATGAATTATTGTAAAGAGTATCAACAATGACAATGAATGGAGTTTCTCAAATGATGTTCAGATGGGTTTTTAGAATAAGAGAAAATAATAACTTACAGACTTCACAAGAGTTAAAACTGATTAATAATAACAACAATAATAATTATTATTATTACTAGTATTATTAATCAGTCATGTCCAGAAGAACTAAACAATGCCTCATCATGGTGGAAAGGTGAATTTTTTTTTTTCATTTCAATAAACATTTATTAAGTGCCTATTAAGTGCCAGACACTGTGCTAAGTGCTAGGGATACACCCAAAAAAGAGTTGCCAAAAGAACACAGTAGAAAGAGAAAGAATAGTTCAGTCTTGTCAGTTGTAAAGACTCAGGAAGTCCATCAGAGGAGGCCAGACTAACTCACACACATGGTTGAGGGTGCAGTTGGCTCCATATTAGACAACCTGGGCATGCTCAAAAAGCCCCTCTAGGATATCTTTATGTTAGACTGGGCATATCCAGAGAAGCCCAAATTACATAAGTAAATAATAATTATTTATCCCTCCAATTTCTTTGCTCATTATTTTTATTTTTCTGTGAAACAATTTTTTTTTTAATAATTCTTCCTTTTCATTTTTCTTCTTTTTTTGAGGACTATATTAGGATTTTACCTCTCTTGCAACTTTTCATTCTTCCTGGAAGTTTTTAACATTTAAATTTTCAATGTTCTCTTCCATTATTATTTTTCTACATTGAAGTATTTCATTTTGTCCGACTTTTTCTTTAATTTACTTATTACCCAATTCACATTTTACTTTTCTTGTTTTAAGAATTTATTATAGAATACTTAAAGCCTACTTTTTGTTTTTTTTTAAATTCATTTATTTATTTTTAGTTTCCACATTTCATTCATTTCCACAAGATTTTGAGTTATACATTTTCTCCCCAGCTCTCCCCTACCCCACACCCCAAGATAGACAGCCTACTGAATACCCCTTCTCCTAATCTGCTCTCTCATATCCTTCCCAATCACTACCCTAACTTTCTAGTAGGGCGAGATGGATTTCTATATCCCAGTGCCTATATATCTTATTTCCCAATTGGATGTAAAAAACAATTTTTTTGACATTTGTTATTAAAACTCTGATTTCCAGATTCTTTCCCTTCTTCCCTCCTCATCCACCCCCACTAGGAAGACAAGCAATTCAATATAGTTAGTACATGTGTAGTTATGCAAAATGTTTCCATAGTAGTCATATTGTGAAAGACTAACTATATATTCCTCCATCCTATCCTGCCCCCCACATATACTATTTTCTTCTTTGACCCTGTACCTTTTCAAAAGTATTTGCTTCTAACTACCCTTTCCCCCAATCTGCCGTCCCTTCTCTCATTCCCCCTCTTATCCCCTTCTCCCCCTACTTGAGTATGTATCATTCACTCAAGCCAAATTCAATGAGAGTAAGGTTGATCCATTTCCTTTCACATTCCTGCTTTCCCCGCACCCCATTGTAACAGTTTTCTCTTGCCTCCTTTATACAAAGTAATTTACCCTATTCTATCTCTCCCATTCTCCTTCTCCGGTTATATTCCTCTCTTACCTCTAAATTTTGTTTTTTAGATATCATCCCTTCATATTCAACTCCTCCTGTGCCCTCTGTCTATGCATACATGAACATACATATGCACACACTCACATACATATTTATATACACATACATCCTCCTATATACACATATCTGTATGTATACATATACATATATATGTGTGTGTGTGTGTGTGTATATATATATGTATATATATATATATATATATATATATATATATACACATATAGACATATATATTCCCTTCAACTATCCTCATACTGAGAAACGTCTCAGGAGTTACAATTATCATCTTTCCATGTAGGAATGTAAATAGTTCAACTTTAATAAGTTCCTTAAGATTTCATTTGTGGAAAGGTGAATCTTACAGGCTATACGTTTGGTGCGTCAACTCTAGCACTCTTACCAATCAGGAAAATCTTTCATTATAGTCTTTTAACAAGCCTGATAATTATATGTCTGATATTGAAGGAGGTCATCAGCAACAGATTAGCCACCAGGCAATCAGATGTTTTGGGTGCCACAGCAATTGATAAGAACTGTCTATTAAATCATGTACTGGTTACACTGTGCATCAGAGGGGCTGATCACTATACCTGAAAACAGCAGGATGAGCTGGAAAGGATATTGGACTTGGAATTAGAGGACCTGGGTTCGGCTCTTACCCCGTCACCATATGTGATTATGAGATGGTTTTCCTTCTCTGGGCCTCAGTTTGCTCATGTCTAAAATGAGCAGGTTTGACCAGATGGCTTCAAAGGCCCCTTTAGTTCTAAACCTATGGTTCATATATAGATCTTTTCAAGTATAAGAAATATCATAAGGCCAAAACCAACATTTTCTTTTGAAAAAAAAAAAGTGCCATGTGAATTGCTAAGTAAAATATTAGTTGTAATTGGAAGTTTGGGGAGTTTAGTAATTTTTTTTTAAATCACATCCATAAGCATAGAGTTATATCCTTTTCAAAATGTCATTAAATTTAAACCTTCTTAGTATTTACTGAATTGCAAAGACCACTTGAGCTTCTCTGTGGGATATATTGTGAAATATAATATACACAGACTTGAGGGATACATCATTGTCATTAGATTCTGGCTGTTTTGATGGATCATAAAAAAATAACAACTTTAAAGTGTGGTTAAGAGCGAAAAATTACATCAAACCCTTGTAAGTTCTTTGAATGTGAGTATCTAATCCTGAATATTTACTACCACATGCCTACCATAAGGCACTGCATCCAATAAATATTATTGACTGCTTAACTGTTCCATTAAATTAAGGATTTAAAGAGCAGGAATATATTTTGATTTTATAGGAACTAGAATTATCATACCAGCTTAACCTAATAACAAGTTATAATACTGGTCACAGATGATACTCCTTCCTTCTGAGGAAATCTACAATGGCTAATTTAAATGGATGCTCCATTAAGCATTTAAATACCCATTTTGCAGAAGGGCAAATATAGGTATAGGATTTAATCCAAAATTTACTATGCACTACAAGTTACAAGGCCCCATGCTAGATGCTAGGAATTAAAAGATAAAACTGTCACTGCCCTCTGAGAGCTAATATGAAGTCATTCTGCTTGATGAAAACCCCTCATGGGAATTAAGTTCATTCCTTTAAATACATATTAAATACATAAACATACCCATAATTATATTTATATCCATTTCCATATCCATATCTAGGCATGTTTATATATGAACTTATAAAATACTCTTTATTGAACAAAACCAATTAAATATATAACAAAGAATAAGAAATAAATAGTACCTAAGAAATTGTGAATGTATTACAGAGTTTATTTTGACACATACACATAAGTTTTATATTTATACAATTTAACAAGCTAGACAAAATTACTTTATTAATGTGTGTCCCTTTCTATACTTTTCATTTTTTTGCTTGTTTTTCCTTCTGTGGTTAAAAGAAAAAGTTTTCTTGATGTTTTATTTTACATATTTATCACTACCCACTGACTTACTACTTGTAATAAACATGTATAGTCAAGCAAAGCAAACCAACATATTGGTCCTGTCTGAGAGTATGGATCTCATCCATCATCTCTAGTCCATCACCTTTCTTCTAAGAGGTGACAGGCAGTTCATCACTTTCAGAATCCATAACTTCCAGTGCAGGGAACAATATAAGCCCGCAGGAAATAGTAACCACTTGATGGGCAATTTTGCTCTCATATGTGTCCTACAAAGACATTTTACTATTTCTTTCCTCTCTGAGAAAAATAAAAAAAATATATATGGCTAGAATTTTTTTTTTAAATAAAAAGGACACTCATTAGGGTAGAAGACTTTAGAGTGAGAAGGGACCTTAGGAAGATTGGCTTATTCAGATCCTTCATTTTATAGGTGAGAAAACTATAACTGAGAAAGATAAATTATGTGATCAGAATCATACAGAAGGACCAGCACTAGAAAGAACACAGACAAGACTTCTGACTTCAAGTTCCAATAAGATTTTTCTACTCCATGGGTGAGAATGTAGTAGATATTCAAGAAATGCTTCCTGGATTAAATTGAACTTGGCTGAATTGTCTAAATTTTGTTTCCTCATCCTTATCTTCACCATCATCATCATCATCATCACTAGAATTTGTGTAGCACATTAAGATTTACAAACATCTCATTTGATCCTCATAATAACTTGGACAGGGGGTTTACTATTATTATCATACCCATTTCATAGATTAGGAAACTCAAGAAATCAGTGATTAAGTGACTTGCCCTGGTCACATAGTCCCTGATTCTAGGTTTGAACTCTTATCTTCCTGATTTCAGGCACAGAGCTCTCTCTACTTTGCCTCTGGCTACATTAAGCAATTCTATTTTGCCAAAGTAAATCTTCTCAGACTTTTATGAACTGCCCATCATGGCGATGTTTATCTTTTGCCTTCTCATACTACTTTTAGGCTGTAAGAATGGATAGAAGCAAGGTGGATGAGTCCTAACTTTCAATTCCCATTACATAACAAAGTGACTCACAGTAGATGCTTAATGCATTATTTTTAAAATTGACAACATGCCTGTAGTGCCGGGGCCGCGGGCTCGGGTGGTGTCCTCAGCCAAGTGCGATCTCTCGTGCTGGGGCCATGAGGACACCTCGGCCCCTGCCTGCCTGGGGCTGCGCTGCTGTTTCGTGGTCCGCGGCCTCCCTGGACCTCCCCTGGGCGTCGCGTGCCCGGAGCTGGCAGCGGCTGCGCCTGCGCCGGAGGACTGGGGTCTGGAGCTGTTCTCTTAGCCCGAGCGGCTCGCGGACCTGGTGACGCAGCTGTGGAGGCTCGTCTACTAGCTGCAGCTCAACTTGAAGGCGGAGACGCTTAATGGCCTCCTGGAGGGCCTGGAGGCCCGCCTGCGCTCACTCAGGGAGCCCGGAAGGCGCCGAGTGTGAAGAGGTCCCTTTACTTCCAGGAGAATGCCTGGTGCGGCCAGCAGCAACCCCGCTACCGGCTCCTGGCGGGCGAGCCTCACATTTTCGAAGACCTCCCCAGACTGAAATTCCGCATCTCCCCGATGCCTTTTTCCAGATTAATTCGGCTGCCGTCGAGGTTCTCTACAGGGTGGTGGGAGAGGTTCTCCTCGACCTGAGCCAAGGCACCAGGGCCACTAGCCTCTCCCTGGCCCGGCACACGACCCAGATCCGGCACAGGGCTGGTGGGCCAGGCGATGGAGGACTTCCGCTGGACCGCGGCTTTCAGTGGATTCACCAATTGGGAATTCCTTGCCAAACAGGTGGAAAACATAGTGCCCCAGCTTTTTAAAGTCGCAGGACACTGGCCAGTCGCTAGTGGCTATGGTGGACCAATCTTGGACTGAACAGCCAGGTGGTCCAGGCTATTCAGAATTACAAAGCCATCAGGAAGCTGGTTTTTGTTTTCTGCTACTCCAGTGGGAAGGCCAAAAGAAACTTCCATGAGTTGTGCTTGCCCCCCAGACCCTGGTATTTGGGATGAAAAATATCCTTCATCCTTAATTTAGTGAAAAGAAATAAACACAGAGATCTCTTAGGATAAGAACAGGACTTTATTCTCTTCCCCAGGAAAAGAGGGTGGTCTTCCCCATGACTCATCATGGAGAAGAGGCAAGTTACAAAAGATAGTGATGGAATTTATAACCTAACTTAGTCAAGACCCCTCCCTGACTGTTTCCCCTCTCATTGGTGGAGAGGCATACTTCACTAAATACTTCCCCAACTGGGACTACAAGGAAAGATAAGGGGAGGGTCCCACTAGGTGAGAAAACAGACAAAGTAACATAAAAGTGATTGACAGAAGCAATTTGAAAAGTTAACCACACCAAACTGAGAAGTTTTCACTCATCCCATACACTGGCAAGGATCTCCTGGGTGCAGCTTTTGTCTTGAGACAAGCTGTGCCTGTAGACATGTTTCCACACACTGTACACTATGAGTTAGTGCTTCTGTTCATTAGGTGATGGACTGACGAACCGACCTTTACCAGCCCCGCTCCGTTTCAGGATTCTGTAGGCTCTCTCCATTAAGGACTGAGTGTTAGATTGTACCTGGTATGACAGGCCCTGGAACTGACCATACTTTCAGAAGCTACACATGCATCAGCTTCTGTTCCAACCATAGTTGAAGGGGCTTCCTGGCTGAACTTCCAAGTCCTCCTATGTTTCATAAATCAACACACTGCTTTGTGCAAAGCAGGCCTTTAATATGTGATGATTGAGTGGGTTAAGAAATTTGAAATGGAGAGAGACTGCAGTGGTGAGTTCTGGGAACCAGAGAATAGTGGCAGCAAGAGTTTGGGGCTTTTGGGTAAATTGCTATTAGGTCCCAAGTCAAGTTGAGCCAGGGAAGGAGACAGCTAGAGCTGTAAGCCTCTGGCAGGACCCTGCCTGAGCCAAGGTTCTAGAGCTGCTTTCAACAAAGTTTTCATTCCCCTGCTGTTGGCTATAGAAAAATAATTGCCTAAGCTTACTACATGGTTTTCTTGTCCAGTTGTTTCCAACTCTACACCATTTAGGGTTTTCTTGGCAAAGATACTGGAGAGGGTTGCCATTTCCTTCTCCAGCTCATGTTAGGAATGAGGAAACTGAGGCAAACAAGGTGAAGTGACTTGCCCAGGGTCACATATCTAGCAAGTGTTTGAAGCTGGATTTGAACTCAGGAAGATGAGTCTCCATGATTTTAGGCCCAGCACCACCTAGCTGCCCCTTGCTAAGGGGTCAAGCCATGGAGATGGTTCAATACCTAAACTTCTCTGAGAGGGGAAAGGGAAATGAGGCAGTACTCACAAAGAGCATTGGCTATGATTGAGTTCTGTTACTTTATTGTTTATCCTTGTCCTAAATAAAAGATTATATTGTTTCCACAGAAAAATAAAATAAAATTGACAACATGCACAGTATTATGCCTAAATGCTTAAGATGTATATAGGACATCCAGGTGGAGATATCAAATAGGCACTTTTGATGGGATGGTGGTTGGTGCTCAGGATAGAGCTTAGGGCTGGATATAAATATCAGAGTTACTTGAATAGAGATGATAATTTATTTCATTGTAGCTGAAGTTGCTTGTGGTCACAACACTGGATAATATCTATGGTTGGGAGTTGGGACTAGGATGATGATCTAGCAAAAGATACTGAGAATAGGTGGGGGATAATCAGTTCTACAGTGTCATGGAACCTAAAGAAGGAAACAGTATATGGTAGTAATTGTTAGTCATTAGTATCAAAGGCTGTAGAGAATTCAAGAAGGACAAAGAAAATACAGTTAAACTTAGAAATTAGCTAGATGCTTAGGGACCTTAATAACAAGCATGTTGTGGTTTATGAGCAGTTTAGAAGTTGGTGAGAAGGGAAGAAATGGAGGGAATAAGTGGAAACCAATCAATCGATAAACACTTATTAAGTGCCTACTATGAACTAGGCACTATGCTATCTGCTGGAAATGTAAAAAGTGACAAAACCCAGTCTCTATCCTAAAGGAGCTCAGAGTCTAATAGGGGAGACAACATGCAACCGAATCTATACAAAGCAAGTTATATACAGGATAAATAGGAAATAATTATTAGAGGGAAGGCACTGGAAATAAGATGGTTAGGAGAAGGCTTCCTGTAAAAAGTGGGATTTTAACAGGGACTGAAGAGAAGCTGGGGAAGTCAGTAGTCAAAGCAGAGGAGGGAGAATATTCCAGGTGTAGGGAACAGATTGAGAGAATGCTCTTATTAGGCCAGTATCCCAGGATTGAAAAGTACCTTTTTAGGAATTAGGTGTAAGGAAAGTAGTAAGGTAGCCAATGAAAGTATTTTGCATTTGTTCCTGGAGACAAAAAGGAACCAACCTAATTTATTGAGAAAGTGTGTATTGGAAGGGGGTGGGGTTTGATATGATTAGACCTGTGCTTTGGGAAAATCCTTTTAGTGACTGAATGGAGGATGGATTGGATTGGGGAGAGACCTGAGGCAGGATGACTCACCAGAAGGCTGTAGTAATAATCAAGGCATAAGGTCATGAGGGTCCATACTAAAGTGGGTAGCAGTGTAAGGGGAGAGACAGAGGAGAATTCAAGAAATGTTAATAAAGGTAAAGTCAGTAGACCTTGGAGACAGTTTGAATGTGGGGAGTGAGAGATAGTAAGGAATCTAGGATGACTCTTAGGTTTTGAACCTGAAGGACTGGGAGTGTGTTGTTGTCCACTACAATAATAGAGAAAGTAGAAGTGGAAAAGAGATTTGAGGAAGAAAATATTGAGTTCTGTTTTAAACATGTTGAGTTAAAGATATCTGTTGAATATCCGATTTGAGAGGTCTGAAAGACAATTGGACATACTAGACTGGAGGTCAGCAGAGAGATTGGGGAAAGCAAGGTAGATTTAAGAAGCATCAGCATTTTTAGGAGAGGAGAGGAGAGAAGAGTAGGGGAGAAACGGGAGAAAAGGAAAATCAGGAGAGAGTGGTGTCTTGAAAACCCAGAGAGAGAGAGTAGCAAGGAGGACAGAGAAATCAAAGATGCCAAGGGTTGTAGAGAAGTCAAGTTGAATAGGGAATGAGAAAAAATTATTGGATTTGACAATTAATAGATTATTAGTAATTTCAGAAAGAGGAGTTTCAGTAATGTAACAAAGTCAGAATACAATTATAAGACATTATCGAGAGAGTGAGAGGAAAGAAAGTTGTGGAACCTATCATAAATGTCCTTTTTGAGTTTTGCAACAAAAGGCAGAAGAAATATGAGATGATAGCTGGATTTTCAAGTGAAGGTTTTTCAAGATTTAAAAGACAAGGACATGTCTCTAGACAGTAGGAAATTAGCTAGTAGAGACTGAAAATAAGTGAAAGAATGGGGATGCAAGAGGGGGTTTTCTGTTGGAGGAGATGAGAAGTGGTAGAATGAGTCATTTGAACAGATTAGAGGGGATACCTTTGGTAAGGATTAAGACCACTTCATCATATGAGACGGGTGAAAGAGGGGAAGGTGGCAAAATGCACTTGAGTGACAGGAGATGTGGGAGGGGAAAAGAGGGAGTTCCTGACTAATGGCCTCATTTTTTTTTTCTGTAAAATATGAGGCAAGGTTCTCAGCTGCGGAAGTAGGGGAGGGGAACCATGGGAGGTTTGAGGAAGATTGTAAAGATTTAGAAAAGCCAATAGGGAGAGTGAGATAGTGAGCTGATAAAGGGAGTTATTGTAGGATTGTCCAGAAGCAGAAAGGTTGTGTGATGTAAATTTATAGGTTTGTTTGGTTTTTAGGAGTTTTACTATGAAAGCAAGAAAAGATATAGGAAACTAGATTTAGAGAGTGATGGAGTCAAATGGTTGTTGCTCATCCTTTCTTTTTGAAGAGAACCAATGATATCATGAGTTTGCTATCTTGATTTGTATGTGGACTGTATTTGAGTGAATTTGTAAGTGAATTGATTCAGGCAGAGCTGTGCAAAGTCATCAGCCTTGTTCTTTCTTCCATAGTCATTGGAGACCAGTGGCAAGACAAAGGTAAGGGCAACTGACAATGGCCCAAAATGCAGTAGGTGACCTTGGTCTTTCTAAATTAAGGTCTTTCCCAGGTCTCAGTTTGTCTGAGGCCACACCCATTCGATAACTAAGTGTTAGGTAAGAATTGAGACAAAAGATGGCTCAACTTAACCATTCCAAAAATATCAGGCTGGGAGGGGAAGACCCTTAGAATTTTTGGCCAAAACAGAAAACAATTGCTGTTTACACTCATTCTAATCCATAAAAACCTAAACCGTGAGCCACAGAGGCTTGGGCTAGGAGTTATTACTGGCCATTTAATGAAAGCCAGAATGATTTGGGTTTAAAGATATTTTCTAGTAGTTCCATTTTGAACACAGTATACTTTTTTAATGCCTGTTTTTCAGAGCTATATGTCAAGAAATCAAAAATGTAAACTGCACAGGACAAAAGTGAATTGTCCCAGGTTTTAAAAAAAAAAATGAAAAGGAAGGAGAAGTTGAAAAGGTGTAGTAGTAGTAGTAGTAGTAGTAGTAGTAGTAGTAGTAGTAGTAGTAGTAGTAGTGGTGGTGGTGAGTTTTTTTTTTTTAAGATAAGTAAGTCTTTAGAAAGTTTATAGGCAGTATAGAAGGAACTGATAGGTAAGAAGTAATTGAAGATGTGAAGCATGGTTAGGGATATTTGAAGGACAAGTTCACAGACTAGCCAGGAAGCAGTATCCAAAGTGAAGAGTGGCACAGTAAATAAAATATAGAACTTGGGGTCAAAAAGACCAGGATTCAAATAGCCTTCTATGGCATTGGGCAAATCACTTGATCTTCTGACTATCAGTTTCCTTAGGTTTAAATGCCCTCTAAGATCCCATGTAGCTCTAAATTCACATCCCCCCCATTAGAATGAAAATTCATTATTGTAAGGGGTCATTTCATTTTTGTCCTTATAAGCCCAGTGCCTATCAACGTGCCTGTCACATAATAGATCTTTGTAAATACTTGAATAATTGATGATCCTGGGTTTCATTTTACATACAAGCATCATTTTCTTTATATTAAGTCATTTAATAAGATCACCGATTCAGAATTGGGAGGGGCTTTAGTGGCCCTCAAGTGCAACCCCCTTCATTATATGCGAGAGGAAACTAAGGCCCAGAACAGGGTTGCCCAGCTATTAAGTGTCCTCAGTGGGATTTTAATCAAGCTCTTCATGACTCCAAGGGCAAGAACTACATGACTTCCACTCCATTTCTATAGAGTGGATCAGATATTGCATGCTCTCACATCAAGGATTTACTTAGATTTTATATTAGCTACTCTTCAGTTCATTTGTAGAAACTGTGTACTAATCTCCTCAATAACCGAGAGTCAAAAAGAGATCTTTACCCTGATTGGAAACATCTTCAGAAATCAGATGAAATGAGGCTCCCTTGTCATAGGCAATTCTTATACACACACACACACACACACACACACACACACACACACACACACACGTATATGTATACATATATGTGTTCACATATACATAAGTTCACATATGTACGTATACACACATATATATGCATGCATACACATATATATTTCTCTTAACTAATGCAGATTATTTGTATTAACTGATGCCCCATAACTGATCTACTCTTTCAGTTTACCTCTACTTTGTAGTTTCTCTAATTTCCTTCAAAATTCAACTTGAATCTCATCTTCTGTCGGCTTTTCCCAGCTCTTCCATCTTCTTCTTTCTCCCCACTGCCACTATTGACTTACCCTTTCAGATTACCTACCTATGCTCTGTGTGTGTACCTGCTCATGCACAAATTACATATATTTATTTATATTATATATACTTATATATACACATTTAAGTATATATATACGTATATGTGAGCACATATATATGTATATGTTATTCATGCATGCATATACATAAATATTTACATCTCATCTCCCCTGTTCGATTGTGTACTACTTGTTAGCAAAGACTGGTTTTTGTTTGTTTGTTTTTCGTTTTTTAATTATATCTTTAGCACTTCGCATACAGTGCTTTGTGCACAGAGAGTGCTTAATGTATGTTGGTCAACTGTGGACTGACACTTGACTAAGAGAGAATGATAAACATTATGATGTTACTATGTTAAGGATCTATGATTATAATAATGTCATAGATTTAAATCTGGAGAGCATTTAGAAATTATATGGTCAGATATCCATATTTTGCATATGAAGAAACTGAGGCCTCATTAATGTAAGTGATTTTTCTAAGATTACCTAGGTAGTAAGGGGCAGAGCCTGGATTTCAGCTGAAGATATTTGACTCTAGATCCAGGGCTCCTTCCATTCTACAATATTACTATTTTATTTTCAAGTTTATAAAATAGTTCCATCCCAAGAGCTGTCTGATTTGGGTAATATGTGTATTATTACCCCCATTTTATAGAACATTATACTATTTAGTTCAAACTCCTTCACTGGGAAATCAAAGCCCTCCACTAATTGTTACCTTCCCACCTTTCTGGATTTATCTCTTATGATTGTTTTCATCTCATTTCAACCACCAGTCAAACTGATCTGCTCTCTGAGATTGACCAGGTATCCTCCCATTGTCTATCACTATGCTTATTTTATTACCTGTGCACAGAATGGCCTCCCTCCTCCACTATGTCACTTTAACTCTGATTCCTTATTTTATATGTTATCCTTGATGACTGGTATTTTTTTTGCCTTTATACCTGACTTAGGAATTTGTTTTGTTTTTTACTCCTCTAATGAACTTACCAATTCATTAGACATCGTATATTATAGTTACCTGTTTTTGTTTTTATCAGGGATAGGGCTAAATCTTATCTAAACTTTGCCTGTCTTTCCATCCCTGGATACCCAGCATTGTACTATATTACACACTTGGTGACTAATTATTGAAATAATGAAGGGACTGAATCTTTCAAAGTTTAAATGACTTGCACAGAGAAAGACAGCTAATAAGTGGCAGAGGATGATTAAAATCCAAGTCTTTTGACCAAAAACACATTCTATTTCAGGACATATTTCAATCAAATGTGATTTATTTTTTCTTCAAAATTCCAAGGGCCTGATATTAATGAACTTTCTATTTAAACCGAACTTGACCATTAGAGTACTACCAGTAAAATTTTGTTGGATTTGTTATTGTTGTGTTTTGTCTTTGTTCTCTCTCCCTCTCCCTCCCTACCTCCTTCCCTCCTTCTCTCTCTCTCTCTCTTTCTCTCTCTCTTGCTCTCTCTCTCCTCTCTTGTCTCTCTCTCTCTGTCTCTCTCAGTCTCTGTCTCTGTCTCTTTCTCGCTCATCCAATAAAGGATTCCCCCACCTCCTCTCTACTTCCTTCATAAACTCTGGAATTTTTGAGATAAGTTTATTTCTTTGTAATCCTATATCTTAGAGACAAGAATGACAGGATTTATATGAATTTTAAATTACCAAAGTTTGACTACTGCTGGATTGTCTTGTTTCCTTCTTATAAGTGAAGTCCCTTCCCTGAAGCAAACTATTTAGTGATTTTCCTTTTAAGTGATTCAAAGGATATTGCTTCAATCAGTCCCGCCACCCCACGCCCTACCCCCAGAGGATGCCACCTCTGAATATTGCCACCAAGGAACATATTTGTCTTTCACATGTCACTAACTTGTTCCAAATAGATCTCTATCAATAGAAATCCAGGGATCTTTGCTGACAATAAATTAAACAGCAAAGCAATTTGAAGAATGCCTTGGGGCTTCCTGTTGCTATTTCTCAATGCTTCTTCTCCCACAGTCTCAGGTTTACCCTCTGTGCTATTCTCTGTGGCAATATCCTCAGTGGCAGCATATAAATATACCGAGCCTTTTCTAAAATCCCAGGAATGTGGCTTTCTTTCCATCTCCATTCTGCTTGATCATCAATGGCTATGTGTTTTCAGAGCATCCACAAGACACAAAGCACTATGTAGAACATCAGGAAGGCTATAAACCACCTTCTAAAGATTTCTCTTTTTCTCCAAGAGAAGTTTCTCTGCTTTCTTTATCATATTGTTAGAAGTGCCATAAGTCATCATGAGTAGAAATTGAATTCTCTACCATCCAGTTTATTTTTAAATGATCAATAAAAAAACCGACAGGACCAACATCATTGAACATAGAGTTCCAATCTACAATGACATACTATTCATAAAAACATCACTGAAAATTTGATGGCCTGGGAGAGAGAGAGAGAGAAAGAAAGAGAGAGAGAGAGAGAGAGAGATACACACACACATATATACACATGCATATGTATGTATACACATGTACATATATACATGCATGTGTACACACATGTATATACACCAATGAGACTGTTAAATTTTCCCACACAAAGACCTTCATATACATACATTTCTATTTTTCTACATATTTACACATATACATACATAAATGTATATATATATATATATATATATATATATATATATATATATATATATATATATATATGCACACAATGAAGTGGAATAGAAATTAGCTTTATTGTGAATAGCCTATAAGAAAGAAATGGAACTTTCCAGTGGAAGTTAGATATTAAAAGGGGAAATTTCCATCAGTGTATTACAGAAGGAAGAATTGCTGAACATGGAAAATTTGGAATTGAATCCTGTCAAAGTATGAATGTGTAGTTGCTTGTGGGTAAATCACTTAGATCCTCAGAGCCTCAGTTCCTTTATCTGTAAAATGGGAATAGTAACACTTGAAATAATTAACTTAAGATGTCAGAATTTCAGTATAGGAAAGGATCTTAGCGATAGTCTAATACAACTACCTCTTTTTATATTAGACTAGATTCCTTAAAAATTAAATAATAATGAATCACATCATTGCTGATTTTGAGGTCTTGAAAGTCATTTGAGATTCAACCCAAAGCATGAATCCCTCTTTAATATACCTGAGAATCTGCCATCCAGCCACTACTTAATGATTTCCAGTGACGGGAATATCAACATATCCCAAGATAACTCATTCTACCTCATAGGTACCTTAACGAGTTATATGAATGTAAATTGTTGTTTTCATTAAAATCGAAAGAGCTGCTTTTAGAATAGTGAGCTTCCCCTCAACTAAAATTTTCAAATAGAGGTTTGATGACTTCTTGTGAAAAATAAAGGTGATCTGGGCTTTGGGTATCAGATAGACTACCTTACTTCAATCATGTGATTCATTATTACTGATTTTGAGAAGATTCTCATACCCAGATAAAGCAGAGATGGTAAATGGGTAATCATGGTTGCAATCTTATTTTCAATGAAATACCACATGTGATTTATTAACATACTTCTGACATATGGTCAGTATTGCTAAGCATGTAAAGAAGGTCAGTCTGTGTATATTCATTACATGAGTGATGCTGGCTAGCTGCCTGTGTTTGTTGAATTAAAGCCTGGAAACACATGGATGGAAGTTATAGCTTTCAAGTCATTTTAAGTCAACTAGCATTTATTTAGCACTCACTATATACCAGGTAAGCTGTGTGCTGAAGATGCAAAGAAAGGGGGAAAACAAATAAATAGTCCCTACTCTCAAGGAGTCACATCCTAGTTTGGGAAAATGAAAAGCAAGCAACTATGTACATATGAACTACAGAGAGGGTGTTCCAAAAAGTCAATGTAGTTTTATGCTACTAAGCCTTAAAACTGTAATAAACTTTTGGGATGCCTTGTAGAAGGTAAAGTGGGGGCAATATCAGATGAAGCCACTAACATTGACGGAGACCAATTGTAGGGAGGCCTGTTGTAGAAGGTTGGATATAAGCTGAGATTTGAAGAAAGCCAGATGTAATAAGTCTAAGGGAATTTTATCTTCCCTGCTTTAAAGATATACTCTGCCCTCTAATAGGCTGAATGTAATCACATTGAGCCTGTGGTAAGAGGAGCTTGCTGAAGGGTGGAGCAGAGACCACAGGAACCTGGGAGTCAGAGCAGCTAGAGAGTAGAGGGAGGAGAAGACACATCTCAGGGAGAGAGATTTGTGAGTAAATGTTGGTTTGTGAGAAGCCTAAAGGATGCTGTGGCTCTCTGTGCTGCTGTGGCTTACTAACTTCTTTGCTACTATGATGGAATTGGATTAGTGGTTTTGGGATCCATTTTTCTGATGTCTGAATAAATGTTGTGCTTCTCTCTTCTATAGGGAGAGTATGTTATATCTTGTGATCAAGCACTATGCTGGTATATTTATAGTGACTGTGGATGCTGTGAATGTTGCATTGGTGCTACAAATGTGGAGATGATAAGGGTGTCCAGACATAGAACAGCCAGTTTTGGATAAAGAGTGATATTCAAGGAAAACTATAAAAGTCAGTGTTGCTGGATTGTAGAAAATGTGGAAAGGAGTAAAGACTCTTAAATTAGGAAGAAACCTAGTTGTGAAGATATTTAAAAGCCAAATAGAGAAATTTTTTATTTTATCCTTGAGATAACAACAATGTTATGGAATATCTTTCATTTTTTTTTTTCTCTCATTAACTTCAGGTGTAAGGGTGATGTACTCAAGAGTAGGCAGGCCTTGGTACTGAAGAGAACTGAGTTTGATTTCCAGTTCTTAGTCTGTATTCTTTTAGCTGTTAAGAGTATCTTTTTTACACTGGGAGAATTATTGAACCTTTCTAGGTATCAGTTTCCTCACTGCTGAAAAAGACAGTTATAACAACACCTGTCTCATGGAATTTGTTGTGTAAACATGTTTTATAAACCTTAAAGTGCTATAGAAATTTGAGCAAAACATATGATCACCTCCCCTGGAATTCAGCCATATGGTAATTCTAATTCAGAAATTACTCTGTAATTTAAACTTTTCTGATTGAATGCATTAGAGTTTATTTATTACTACCTCACCATCGCACATTCTACATTAGTTGACCATACCTTTTCTTCTCTTTGAAAACCTCCTATACTACCCCCTCCACTTCTCATTCCCTTCAGAGAACTCCACCTCATATTTTTCTGAAATTCTTCTTCCTACCTATTCTCTATTTCAAATCTCTTCAGGATCATCCCATGTTCCTTCTTCCTTTGCTCTAATTTCTAAGGAAGTTATAATTCTTTTCCTTGCTAATATCAGTAATTCCATTGTTTTCTTGATCCTATCCTTTTTCATTTATTCTTTCTTTAGTTTTTAGTCACTACTTATTTGATAGCTAGGCATAGCCAGATTTCTCTCATCTTTAAAAATTCTTCACTTGATCCACTCCATCCCCTTAAACTACTATCCTATTGTATGTCATCTCCTATTCAAAGATAAACTCTTAGGAAAAGCTAACTGCTTCCATTGCTTTTTATTTTCTCACCTCCCACTCACTTCCCAACCCCTTAATGTTTGGCTTCTGTCCCTACTACATGAGTTACATTAATTTCTCCAAGGTCCATGATCTCATTTCTAAACCCAATAAATGATGTTTTCTCAGTTCTCATCTTTCTTGAGGTCTCTAGCATTTGACTCAATTGAACATTCCCTCTTTCTGGCTGCTCTACTTTCCTGGATTTTTTGATACTATGCTGTTGTAAAGATCCTCTTCTTACATGACCTGTGATGTATTCTTTTTAACTTCTTTTTAAAGATCATCATCCATACCTCACTCCCTATATCTAGGTATAGTAGCTTAGAGGTCTATTACGGGTCATTTCCTCCTTAATCTGAAGTGTCTATATTTTTTTCCACACATAAAGCCTAGATCATCATGGTCTGCCCTCATCTCACTAATGTACTCTAGCTCTGCATCTTCAACTACCTACTAGTCATCTGTACTTGAGTGTGCCATAGTCACATGAAACTCTGCATTTCCCACCAGTATGCTTTCCTCTGTACTTCTCTAACATGCCTCAAGAATCTCTTCATTATCCTAGAAAAATTTAGCCTTGGACCTGAAAATTTTCAGCGTCCTCTACCCTTAGGATCTTCTATTCTAACTGGAAACTTGACAGTACAGTACCCCTCCAATAGCTTTCTTTTATGGAGGACAACTCTCCATTTTCTATCCATTTCACACTCCTTTAGACTTGTCTACCATGTGCCTAGGCCAGGTAATACTCTGTCCCTTTTCAGTTTCCTTTTGTTTTTAATTGTCTTAGATTGGAAGTTCCTTGAAGGCAAGGTCTGCCTTTGCTTTTCTTTGAGTTCTCAGATGTTAGCACAGTGCCTGCCACATAGTAAGCATTTAATAAATGTTTATCAACTGAATAACTTAATATTTCCAAAAGAAAATTCATATTCTTTCTCCTTAAACCTGCCCCTCATCCTGACTTTCCAATTCTTATTGTCACCTAGGTTTGATGTTCTGGATTCACCTTAATATCTCTATTCTCACAAACACCACCTCCATATTGAATGGATTACCAAGTTCTATTAATTTAATCTTTTTTTAAAATTTAAATTGATTTGTTTATTTACTTTTAGTTTACAAGATTCAATTTCAAAGTCCCTTGGGTTTCAAGTTTTCTCCCCTTCCTCTCCTCCCACCCACCTATGGAGACATGTAGTCAAGTATAGAATCTTCAAATACTTTAACATTGGACATTAGGCTGGTTGTATAGAAGGGATGTAACCAGTGGAGTGGACAATGGGAAAAAGGAAACAAAACCAGCCATGGAAAAGAGTGATAGCATGTAGATTGCTTCAGTCTCCATTTAAACTCTGTTCTTTCTAGATCTTTCTCTGAATGTAGGTATCTCCTTCCATCCCGAGACTTGTAGAATTGTTTTATAGCTGTGCATTGCTGAGAAGAGTCCAGTTTATCAAGGTTGGTCATCATATATACGATGTGTCTGTGACTGTGTACAAGATTTTCCTGGTTCTGCTTTTCTTACTTAGTGCTGCATCCCACAACTTTTGGTATGTTGTTTCATTATTGTCATTCTCTTGAATGAAGTTGCTGATTGTTTCTATAATTTCTTGTTTGACCCACTCGTTCTGTAGGATTAAGTTATTTATTTTCCATCTGTTTTTTTGCCTATCCTTCCATGGCCCTTTATTACATATAATTTTTATTGCATCATAATCTGAGAAGGATGCATTTAATATTTCTGCCTTTCTGCACTGAATTGTGAGGTTTTCATGCCCTAGTACACGGTCAATTTTTGTGTATGTACCATGTACCGCTGAGAAGAAGGTATATTCCTTTTTATCCCCATTCAATTTTCTCCAGAGGTCTACCATATCTATCTTCTCTAAGATTCTATTAATTCAATCTTGACATCTTTCATATCCATCCTTTTGTCTCCACTCACATGAGAGCTATCAAAATCAGGCTCTCATCGCCTCTTACCAGGACTCTTATAAATCATTTCTAATGAGTCTCCCTGCATTCTCTCCCCTCCCCAATTTATCATCCATACAGTTGCTAGAATTATCCTAAGAAACAGATCTATCCATGTCACTCCTCTGCTCATGAAGCTTCAATAGCTTCCTATTGCTTCTTTGTTGAAATAGGATTTTATATGTTTGATATTTAAATTACTTTAAAGTTTTTCTTAGCCTGTCTTTCTAGAATTTTTAAACATTAGTGCCCCTCACATACTCACCATTTCTGCTAAAATAGTCTGCTTGTGTTTCCTTTGAATCAGTCAAGGATTTTCTCCTGATATCTCCCACCTTTGTGCTTTTGCATAGTCTGCTGCTCATGCCTTTAATGTTCTTCCTTGTCACCTCTGCCTCTTGGTAGGCCAAATGTGCTCCAAGGCTCATCTTATTTACCATTTTCTACAGGAGTTCTTTGATGATTCTCCCACTAGTTAATAACTCCCCCCACCTTAGAAAAAATTGTCTTGTATTCATTTCATATGTATTATTAATCATTGGTGTTCTTTTTGTTTCCAACCATTAAAATGAATATTTCTTGATGGTAAAATTGTTTTCTTTTTTGGATTCATTGATCTATTACTTATTCATTAATTTATTAATCTATTTCTGGGTGGAAGCAGTCAGAGTTAAGTGACTTAACCCAGGGTCCATACAGGTAATAAATGTCAAGTGTCTGGGATTAGATTTGAATTCAGGTCCTCCTGACCCTAGGGCCAGTGCTGTATGCACTCTACCATTTAACTGTTCCTATTTATTTATTTTCAGCATTCTTTTCTTTTAAAATTTTTAGTTCCAAACTCTTTCCTCCCCCAACTACTGAGAAGGCAAGCAAAATAATGATTATAAATGTGAAATCATGTAAAACATATTTCTATATTAGTTATATCATAAAAAATTAAAGCAAGAAAATCATACTTCAGTTTGCACTCAGAGTTCATCAGTCCTCTCCACATAGATGAACAGCATATTTTTAAAAATCATGAGTCCTTATGAATTATCTTAGATCATTGTATTGATCAGAGTAGTCACATTTATTTTAAATTAACTTTTCTGTCTATTTTTTGGCTTACATCATTCATTTCCACAAGATTTTGAGTTAAAAATTTTCTCCCTGTCTTTCCCCTACCCACCATTCCAAAACAGCAATCCCACTGATTACCCCCTCCCCCAGTCTGCTCTCTCCTATATCCTCCCTCATCCCCCTCTGACTTTCTGGTAGGGCAAGATGGATCTCCATACCCCAGTGCCTGTATAACTTATTTTCCATTTGCATGTAAATAATAATAATAATAATAATAATAATAATAATAATAATAATAATACTTTTAAAAAACATTTGATTTAAAAACTTTGAATTCCAGATTCTTTCCCTTCCTCTCTCATCACCCACCCTTACTGTAAAGATAAGCAATTCAATATAGGTTGTACATGTGTAAGTATGCAAAACATTTCCATAGTGTATATATTGTGAAAGACTGACTATATTTCCCTCCATCCTACCCCACCCCCCACTTGTTCTATTCTCTACTTTGTCCCTTTCCTTTTACAAAAGAATGTGCTTCTCCCAACCTGCCCTCCCCTCCATCATCCTTCCCTCATCTCTTCCCCGCCCCTACTCTCCTGTAGGTCAAGATAGCCAATTTAGAGTGTATGTCTTTCTCTCCCTAAGCCAAATGCAATGAGAGTAAGGTTGACCCATTCCCTTTTGCCTTCCTGTTCTTCCCCTCCACTGTAACAGTTATCCTTTGCCTCTTCTATATAATTTATGCCATTCTGTCTCTCCCTATCTCCTCTAATTACATTCCTCTCTCATCTCTCAATTTCACCTTTTAAATATCTTCCCTTCCTATTCAATTAATGCTGTGCCCTCTGTCTATGTATACCTGTACACATATATACACACACTCACATATGTATTCGTATACACATATACCCTCCTATATAGACATATATGTTTGACATACATATATACATTTATATTCCCTTCAACTATCTTCATACTGAGAAAAGTTTCATAAG
>CM053588.1:100074974-100102428 GCA_028646515.1 Pseudochirops corinnae
ATGCATGTAAGTCAATGAAGACTGAGAGGCAGTGTGGTGTAGTGAAAAGAACTTTTGTCTTGGACTAATGAAGATGCTGATTCAAATCCTAACTTTGGTATTTATTAGTTATGTGACCTTGACCAAATCACAATAGTTCCAGGCTTCATTTTCCTCCTTTATCTGGAACTCTAGGTATTGCCCCAAGGAAGCTCTTGCTCTTAGTTAAACCCATAGTCAAGCAAAAGCTTAGGTTCATAATCTGATGAGGAAGAATGAAAGACTGCTTTGCATGAATTTTTCCTTCGAGGTTTTCTTTTTATTTCCCAGGAAAAAAAGAGAGGGGGCAATGGGAGGGAGACATGAATTTTATTATGAAACTTATGAACAGCTGATGATTATGTCCCCAGTTAGAATCTCTGTAACAATGAGCTTGGGGTTAGAATCCCAGCTCTGCAGCAGGAAAGGTCTCTCTCTACTGTGTTGTTCCCAGAATTGAACCCCAAAGCAATTCATGCCCCAAACCAATAAACACAAGACTATATGTATTCCCGAGTCAACAATAGGAGTTCATGAATAGTGAAATAGTTCTGCAAAACATATTTTGTAACATAAAGTAACATACTTAGAGACAAATGTCAGTTATATCCAGCTGAAGAGGTGGAGACAAGGAGTAATTCTGTTTGCCAGCAACCATCATCAAGCAGAACAGTCTATACCTCTTTTACTCTCCACCCCCTCCCATAATCCCTTAGTTTTGTCTTCCTTTCCCAATGGCCCAGGAAGAGTGTGGGGGGGAAATATACATATATATATGTATATATATATAAATATTCTCTCAATCTTCAATAGATCCCAATTCGTGCAATCACAGCTAATTCTTGCTGCTTCCTCAATAGGCAGAAACACTCTCTTCAAGCTGCTTAGTTGTCAGTAGCAAGGCTGAGTTCTATCTCCTCTAGATGAGTCCTTTCTTCTCTTTTCAGCCTCTTCTCTGTCTACCCTATCCTAAAGCCATGTGATATTTCCTTAAGGAAGCAGACAATTATCTGTCATGCATCTATTATGTGCCAGGCACTGTTCAAATTGCTTTACAAATATGATCTCATTTGATCCTTAAATCAACCCTGGGAAATAGGTGCTATTATTATCTCCACTTTATTGTTGAAGAAACAGAGGCAGACAAAGGTAAAGTAACTTACCTGGGGTCACACGTTTGGTCACTATCAGAGGCCAGATTTAAACTTAGGTCTTCCTGACAACAGGTCCAGTGTTCTATCCATCACATGACCTAGAAGCCTAGATTAGGAAAAGTCCATGAGACTCCCTTCTCTAGAGGAAGTGTTACATGTAAAATGAGGCCAATGGGTCTGATGACTTTTATGGTTATTTCTAGCACAGTAACCCATATTTATCTAACATACTGTAATTTATACAGAACTTCCTCCAAATCCATACAATCATTATATAGGCATGCCATCATCGCTATTTTGCAAATAACTCTCAGCTGGGACTTGAACCCAGACATTTTGACTTCAAATCTGCATTCTTTGAATTATGCCAAGCTATCGATTTAGGCGAGAATGGGACAAATCTTCAGCAAATGTATTTTCTCTCTGACTCACTTCACTCTGAAGGAAAAGTAGAACTATCCAACACCAGTCATGGATCTTCCTTCTCTTCTCATTCCTTTCAACATATTGTAATTTTCTCCTCACTACTGAATCCATCCATATCTGAACAAGTAAGTTTAAGATACCCAAACTACCCTTTCTTCTTCTCTAAGGAACTACCAATTGGGAATATAAGAAAATTTAAAAAAAATGAAGTATAGTTCAATTCAAGATTGTTTGGAAAAGTTTCTTTATGTGTCCATGGTTTTTCTTTTTTTTTTCTTTTTTTTTTTTGGAGGGGGGACCATAATGAACATTTAAAGTAAATTGCACTTTCACATAAAAAGAACAAATCTCATCCTCAACACTTCCTAGCTGTGTTACCATAGAAAGGTCAGTTTGCTCACCAGGTCCCCTTCCTCAGTGGGAAATTGGGTCTGATATTAATTAGTCTGGACAATCTTCCTCTCTTATTTGTGAGAAAAAAAATAGACGACATCTGTAAAGAACTTTGCAAGCTTTAAAACACTATCTATAAATCTTATTCATAATGATTATGATTTTGATCATTGAAAATTAGGTCGGGAGCTAGAGGAACAATTCCCATTCCCAGTGCTCTACTTCTCTTGGGAAAAGAAATAGAATCCTAAATATCAGATACGTCAGGGTGGCTAGGTGGTGCAGTGAATTGAACACCAGCCCTGGAGTCAGCAGGACCTGAGTTCAAATGTGGCCTTAGAATTTAACACTTACTAGCCTTTTGACCTTGGGCAAGTCACTTAACCTCAATTTACTTGTCTTGCCCCCTCCAAAATAAAAAAAAAGGCAGAAGAAGAAGAAACCTCAGAGATAACCTGGTTCGACCTTCTTATTTTATGGGGCAAGGGAAGATGCTTAGGTAGATTAAGTGCCCTTCCCAAAACCCAAGAGATAGCAAATGTCAGAGGTGGGCTGGGAGCCAGAATACTGTGGCTGCTGGTATTTCTAGAATACAGACTTGTCAGCCATTACCAAAACATTGCATTTTTAGCTAGAATGAAACACTCTAGGAAAGCTCAAATGTTCTCTCGTGCCTTTTTACCTTTCCCTAAAGATAGTCAAGGGAATATCCAAAGAGTGAAAAGTTCATGCTCAAAAGATGATCCGTGACAATTACTAAGAAAAACGATTTTCAGAAATTAAATTGAAATCCTTTCCCCTCTCTGACAAAACTGACAATCTTTCATGACAGCTACCCATGTCAAAAAATATTTTCTCCCTGGAAGTAAAACTAGGAAAGCAAGTCTGTCAGTTTCCTTTTGTTCTCTATTTACAGATATGAAAGAAAAAAAATGATTCATGATTACTGTAATTATATCTCTCCTTAGGAGAGCTGTACTAATTACATAATTTTTTAAGCCATTTTTCTTTTTACGAGCTCTTAGTTAATCTAAATTGGAATGCATTTAGCAATTTTATCCCCAACTCCTTTGCAAAACCTCAGTTCAGGTCACTGATTTAAATATCTACACTAACATTAATTTGTCAGATTGGTACCTCATGTTCCCAAATCTCATGGACCTGAGTATTCATGGCCATTGTATGAAGAGCATCATTTAATAATTGGTATTTAGATGGAGGTTGTCTGGGAGGGCAGCAGGAACAATATTGGGATGTAATATTTCGTAATACTGTGGTTAGGCTCTAATAAGGTCTAGCTCTCCGAGAAGCCTGGGTTGAAATTTTTTTGAGCTAAGTTTGCTTTTGGAAGCTTACTTTATTTATTTGATGCATTTTACATCATATTTATAACACTGGTTCACCTTCATGTTTCTGGTCTTTTAACCATTCCTTTTATGGTCTTTCTGTCCTATTTTATTGCCTATCCAAAATCAGATAGTAGTGAAAGATATCGTAGAATATCATCTTCATACTTAATATCTCCCTGAAGTTGAAATATTTTATTTTGAAGAAGGTGTCTCTTTGTACAATGACGTTGTATTCTCGGTCCCACCCCCACCCCCAAAGGCAGTTTTGTTACAGTATCAGCTCAACCATTATAATGGTAGCACTCTTGAAAGTCAAGATAGAGAGAATAAACTTGGAGTAAAATCCTAAGTGTTACTTCCAATTTAAGGAAACTTTCAAATGAAATTAATATTATTGCATTTCCTCATCTTGTTTAAGACTCAGATAATGAAAGTAAAAAGTGCTATGTCCTAATAACAACAAAAAAAGTTCATGTCCAGATTGTTTTGCCTTACCTAACATTTGTTGTATAAAGTTAAAGTCTAGGCCCATCAGTATACATTGAACACTTTCTATGTTGCAGGCACTATGGAAGTGCTGGAGATCCAGAGACAAAAATGAAATAATTTCTAACCTAAGAAGGTCATTTACAATCAGGGGTAACAACATGTACAGTTACATGTTATATAAACAAAACAAATGTTAGGTAATTTTGATGTAAATAGGGTAGAGGGAAATATCAAGAAAAGTCTCACTTAGGAAGTATCCCTTGAGCTGTGCTTTGAAGGAAGTTAAGCATTCTAAGAAACATTAACAGGCATTATCAGAGCCATGCTTATGGAATATAATTTTAGTAACTTTTGGAAGGCTGGATTAGAGAGGGGCAAAGACTTAAGATGGAAGGCCTGATTAGGAGGCAATTGAAGTGTTCTGGACAAGAGGTAATGAGAATCTGTAATTCTATGGTGGCTGTATGAAGGGAGAAATATGGGGGAGATAAGACTTGGAAACTGATTTACTATATAGGGTTATGGGAAGTGAACTATCAAAGGTGATTCTGAGGGAATAAACCAAGGTGATCAGAAGGGCCCGTGACAAGGATGGGGAAGTTAGGATGAGACAAAATAGATATGTTTTGATATTTGATTTGTTTGTTTCTGAGGGAAGGAGATATTAATTTCGTTACTAAGTTTGAGAACATTCACGTTGAAATGTCAGTTAGACAGTTTGTGGTTTAGTGCTGGATATCTAGAAATGAGATGAGGATTGGATACATAGAGCTGAAAGTTATCCATGTATAGAAATGAATTCTTAACTTCCTCTCCCATTATTCCCTTCCCAGCACCTGGCCATTAGGCTCCCAATCCCATCATTCGACTCAAACTCCTCTATTGAAAGTTACTAATCATTTCTTATTTACCAGATCCAATATATTTTTATCAGTCCTCATCTTCCTTTAACTAAGTGTAGCATTTGGCATTGCTTGCAAATCTCTTTTCCTGCATCCATTCCTCTATGAATTTTCATAAAACTTGTCTCTTGGTTCTCTTTGTATCATCCCTCTCCTAACTCCATTCCTGACTCTTGGACACTACCATGTCACAGCAAAATTCTCACACTGTAAATTCACTTTGCCCTTAAAGTCCTCTCTTTTGATTGGCTGATTTGTCCCAGAACTTATTTTAAGACTAGAATCTATGCAGCCATGAATTCATTCCTCCCCAAATCTACTCTGGCTTCTCTGGACTTTCTCCAACATGCCCCCAGGGATACTTATCCTATTTTCAGGTTCTTTTTATATTTTATATCCCTCCCTTAGAATGTAAGTTCCTTCAGGGCAAGGGCTGTCTTTCTGTGTGTATTTAGATGGAAGATTCAGAGAAGCAGAAAAATAGCTTCCTAAATATTAGAGCTGCCCAAAAGGTTAATAAGCTGTCATGGTAAGTAGTATATTCCTCTGCACTGGAAACTCACAAATTAAGATTGGTCAAACATTTAGTAGGCATGCTTTGTTATACTGAGAATGGGATAATAGTTAAGGGGGTAGTGTCTAACACTTAAGATCATGCAATTCAGTAATCTGTGTAAGTCTGATTCAAAATGATTGGGAAAGGCCAAAATTTAGCAATGAAAACATTCATCTTTGTAGAATTTCCTCTTTTTTTGGTAACATAGATTATAAAAATGCATTTTCGGTCATAAACCCAGAACTCAATACAAATCAATAGTGTCATTTAGCTGCTAACAAAACTAATAGAAATATAGGCTTTATTAATATGTCAAGTATCTACATTATTAGAAATGTAATACAACTCTTCCCTTTGCCAGTCAGACCATATTTAAAGTATTTGTTTCAGTTCTCACCTACACATTATAAGGAACATTATCAAATGAGAGTGTATCTAAGAATATGCCATCTGAATGATGACAGGTCCATAAAAATCTCATAGGAAGAATAGTTGAAGAAATTAGATATCCAGAAATAACAAGAAAAGTGTATAGACTTCTTGTCTTTGTCCCTAGGGGGAAGAAATAGGTCCAGTGGGTAAAATAAAATGGGGCTCAACTTTTAGTCTAATAGACAGGAGTTGCCTAATAATAGGAAAGACTGCACTCTGAAAAAAATGAACTCTCTACTACTGAGAGTATTCAATTAAAGATTAGATTAACATTTAGAGCAGGGGTTCTTAACCTGGAAATCTGTGATTGGCTTTCATAAGGTCTCTGAACTTGAATGAGAAAAAAAAAGTCAGGTCAATATAATTGGTTTCCTTTGTAACTATGCATTTCGCCTTATTCATTTTTATATTTAATTTTTTGACTTTATTACATTAAGCCAAAAGGTTCATATTTTGAGACTACTCATTAAACCTTATTCATTTTAAAACAATATTCTGGAAGGGGTTTTTTGGCTTCACCAGACTATCTAATGAATCTGTGACACACAAAAAAAAGGGTAAGAAAAACTAATACTTATAAAGAAAAATACTACATTTGAAGAAGGGAGTATATTGCAGTAAGATTATAGAGACTCTGAGAGCCAATTGTTAAATATTTGTTTTGACCATTTACAAATGCTACAAATTAGGGTTTGATTTATTGGTTCATTGGTGGTCTAGATTAGAAAAATTCATGAAGAAAATGCTAATAATGCAGGTTAAATTTAAAAATATGTCATGTGCAGTTTTCCCCCCCAGGGAGCCAATTGTTAAACATTTGCCAGCAGGGTTCTGGCAAGACATTTTTTCTTAAAATCATCTCAGCTAAGATTCTAGAGTTTCTTTACAATGAAAAGTAAATGGTGGAGCAGTTAATAGAGTATTGGCCCAGTCTAGTGTAAAGAGGACCTGAGTTCAAATGCAACCTTAAACACTTGACATGCTTACTAGCTGTGTGATCTTGGGCAAGTCACTTAACTCCAATTACCTTGCCTTCCCCCCTCCAAAAAGGAAAATAAATAAGTGAATAAATAAATGTTTAGAAAATGAATACAATTATAAAAGTGAAAGATGGGAGAAATGGGTTGGCAATAATTTAATCATTTATCTGATAATTAAGAAGGAAATTAAGTGTGTTTTTGAAGCTTCAGGATCATTATTCATTCTTCTTGGGCTTTTTTTCCCCTTCTATTCATTCATGTTTATTGAGCACATTCTGTATACATGACACTATTATAGCTGCTGTATTATGAGTATCAGTCATCTTCAGACTACACATGTGAACAATGACTATTAGATGTTTGCATAATAAAGTGGAGAGTTAATCGATGATTTTCTTTAATTGACCTCACTCTAGTTCACTTCCCTTCTGTAGCAACAATCCAGAAACTTTCCTGGTGGAGTTATTTGCCTCTCTTTGCTCAAGGGACTTCTCAATTCCAACAAAATTTCTACCCAGAATTTATACTACATCCTTAATGAGAGGGGGCCAAGTGAAAGACATGCATTAAGAAAAGTTTCCTATAGAAAGAATAGACTCGACTGAGGAAAACTGATTCACGTGAGAGAAGGTGGTAAAAATAAAAGTAATCAAAAAAGAAAACACAACAAAGATAAGCAAATGTGTTAATAAGTGAGGAAATAGGGAGAAAAAATGTCCAAAGCTGTCATGATTTCTATTGATACAGATGTGTGAGAGCTTATTTGAAGTGAAAAATAAAATCACAGAATCTCAGAGTAGGAAGGGATCTCAGAGGTCATCTGGTCCACCCACCTGCCTGGTACAGCAATTCTCTCTATGATAATTTGCATTGGATTTAGACAGATGAGAAGAAAACTACTTGTTTGGAAAATTGATTTTAATGGAAAGCACAACTAGTTTGGAGGAGAAATGACCAAGTTTCTGAGCACAGATGACTGATTTGTGAGTATTCCACAAGAGCAATAATAGCTAACATTTATATAACACATTAAGGTCGAATAAGCATTTTATGCATTTTGTGGTTTATACATGTTGTATAGTAAGTTGACTACGAGCAGTGATGTAGCACCATAATGCACAGATGTCTGGTCCTAGAGTGAGTAAGTTAAGCCCTGAGTTCAAATATAGCCTCATTTACCATCATTTAACCCTGGGCAAGTCACTCAGCTTCTAGTTGCCTCAGTTCTCTGAACTGTAAAATGAGAATAAAAATAAAACTACCTGCCAGAGTTGTTTCAATGAACAAATGTGATAATATGGGTAAAATATTTATCATAGTGCATGGCACATAGGCACTGAATAAATGCTTGTTTCATTCCTTCCTTATCTTGTTTTATCATCTTCATTGTCATCATCATCATCATCATCATAACTAGTATTTATGTAGGGCATTAAGTTCTTTGTAAATATTATTTCATTTTATCCTCATAATTACCCTGGAAGGTAAGTGCTATTATTATCTCCATTTTCATATGACAGAACTTTGGTTGACAATGGTTAAGTGACTTCCCTAGAGTCATGCCACTATTAGGTATCTGTGGCAGAATTTGAACTGTCAGCTAAGACAGAATTAAACTAAATTGAAACAAGAACTCATGTTTTCTTCTTTTTGCTTTTTGGAGGGAAGGCAGGGTAATTGGGGTTAAATGACTTGCCCTAGGTCACAGGGCTAGATTTTTCTGTTAAATGTCTGAGGTCAGATTTGAATTCAGGTCTTCCTGATTCCAGGGCCAGTGCCCCAGAATTTGTGTTTTCTTGATTCTAAATCCAACTCTATACACTACACCTGTCTGTTTAAGTAGGGAACACAAACTTCTATTTCACCTTCTTTATACCACTACTGGCTTCTTAAATCTTTTAAGTATGAAATACTATGTGACTTTGCTCACACTGAATGCACTAGAGATGGATTTTTTTTTTTTAACATGCACACACATACACAGTTACAACAAAGGAAATTGATATAACAACTAAATCACTTTCTCCCATTTCAAGTGTTAGCTGACTGTGGAAGTAGTAATCATCAATTATGATAATTGTTATTAGGACAAAACCTTTCTACTTCAAAAAAGAAGTCCATTCCCACTCATTATCCTCACAACAAAGTGCTTAATACGTATTGGTGGGCTGATAGAAAAATCCTGTAAGGTTAGGCAGGGAAGCAATCATTGACATTTTATATAGGAGTAAATTGAATGCCAGAGGCCTGGCTTTCCCAGTTCTGGAAAGACAGGGTTCTAATACCTCTTACAGGCTGGGTTGCCCAAGGCCACACAACAAATTAGTGACACAGCTGGAATCCAAGTGGCTTTAGTCCAGTGCCTTGTCAGACAGGGAAACTGCTTCTCTGAGTTTCTAACAATCCTTGATTGTTAAGGTTTTAATACCTTCTTCAAGCAGTGTCAATTCAGCCTCAGCAAAGTTAAGGATAAAAGGATTATGCCACTTATTCACAATTGATGTTTATACTGAAAATCTCTTCCCTTCTTCTCTTCCCTTGCCCCCAGCTCCAATGTTGGTTAGGTCACAACACAGAGATTCCAGGAGATAGAATAGGAGTATATTTCAGATGTGAGAAACAGCCTGGGCAAAGGCATGCAGCCTGGAAATGTAAGCATTAAATCCTCTTCAGTTCCTTTGAGACTTTGTCCAACTATGGAACTAATGACAAAGCAAATCAAACCAGGTTTATGAGACAGCGACTGTCATTTGCCCAATCAAAATTATTTTTTAGAAATAAAGGAGGAAATGTTTGGGGAAAAATCTCAACAAGTTCAAGGAGAGGTTTAATTATAGGTAACATCCACACACTCAAAGTTATGTTCTTATTGATGTTTGTGGTTCATTTTAAAATTGCAGGAGATTCTAAGTGGTCAATGCTGCCGGAAGAGAAATAATAGGAAATTAAAGTCAGATGACCCAGAAATCCAGACATGGCTATGTAAAACAAACAAACAAATGCAGACAACTAGGAGAAAATAACCACAAATACAGATATTCAATCAGAAGAGGGATCCTGCCTCTCAGTCTGTAGGAGTATATATAACCTAAGGATAACTTAAGTTTGGAAGTTAAGAAGAGAATCTCTACTTTGTATACAGCAAGCTAGCAGAAATAGTAATGGTTTACAACTCAAAAGACCAAGTTTGAGTGATAGTGTCATAGATTTAAAATTACAAAAGACATTAGCAGCCATCTGATAGTCCAGTCTCCTTATTTCACAGATGAAAATACTGAGGCAGAGTCCTGAAGTAAGCTGCCTATGGTTATATGGATCATAAGTAGCAGAGCTGAGATACAAACCTTCTTACTAGCTATGTGACCTTGTGTAAATCTCTTAAATTCCATAGCCCTCCATTTCTGTCTCTGAAAAATAGATATAATAATAATGGCCACCTTACAACTCTAAAAAAGTTACTTTGACTCAAATTGTAGTAAGAGTAGTAGCAGCAGTACTAATAGTAGTACTAGTAGTAATAACTGTGATATCTGAGCCTCAGTAATGTGTCATGCAGCAGTTAGAACAGGTTTTTTATTTTTATTTTAAAGATGATATAACCAAACCATGTAGAAGTAAAGAGACACATCCATTGTCACATGTCAAATGTTTTATAAATCACACAGCACTGAAAAAGGATTAGGTGTCAATCATACCAGTTTAATTTTCCACTAAAATGTATCCTGAGACTCATGCCATTCTGTGCTATACGGAAAGCCAACACATTAGCCAGTCATGAATTGGCATAGCTTAGTTTTTCCCATATTAATTTTATTTTTCCTCTGCCCTCAGTTCCTTGTATCACTTGTTGATCTCCTGGTCATTCTCTCCACCTAGGATGCATTGACAATTATTTCTAACCCATCTATTTACCCCTCTCTGTCTCTATTCATCCCTCCTGAACTCTGTACCAGTGCAGCAGAGAAAGAAAAACAAACATCAAGATCTAAAGTCCTTCACACATATCTAGCCATGCACTACCAGCACCATTCCCCAGCCAAAAAGTATGATTATTCCTGAAAACATATTATGTGGTAAAACAAAGATTGGCTATTTTGAAAACATCCAAAATTATTTCTCACATAGATACAATTCTGACAAACAACTATCAATGAGGGAGGTTATATGCACCAAACAGACATAATTTAGTTCAACAATTAAACAAACACCTTAAATGTGTGCTATCTAGAAGGGATCATACTCCATGCTGAGGAAAAGCCAAAAATAAAAAATATATGGGCTTTGTCTTTGACAAGCTTTAGTATTTAACAGGGAGGATCTGGTTAGGTGGACAGCACCAGATGGGACTTGAAATCACAAAGCTGCTCAAATTCCAATTCAGGGTCTTACTACCTATGTGACTTCAGGCAAATCATTTAATTTATTTGAGTCTTGATTTGTTATTCTCTAAAATACAGAGGAGGTGGTGATACTTGGACCACTTCATAGAGTTGCTAGAAAAGTACTTGATGACCCTTAAAGTGTTACTATAAAACAAGTACACAGAAAAGAGCCCATAGCAGGTGGTCGATGCTTGTTGATGCTTGAGGTAAATTGCAGTATAATGCAAATTGTGATATGCCTTCAGAGAAGTGCAAGATGCTATGAGATTTCAGAAGAGGAAAACCATACTTCCATAAGGAAGATTTACTAGAAGACTTAGTATTGTATTTGAATTATGAAAGATGGGTAGGATTAAAAAAAAATAGAAATATGAGTAGAAATCATGTCAGGCATAAGGAATGTTATGAGGAAAGGTCAGTGATTAAGAACACAGAGCATTAACCTTTGACAAAAGATAACTGGATTTAGCAATTAAGAAAGGGATGATTTGCAGAGGAAGTGTGGTACAATGGAAAAGAATACCTTTGTATCTTCTCTGTTGCTGGCTACCTATGTGACCTTGGGGAAATAACTTAACCTTGCTGCCCCTCAGTTTCTTATCTGTTAAGTGAGGGGGTTAGACTAGATACCTTTCCAAGTCCCTTCTAGACTGAGAATCTTTTTATGCCTTAGCCCAGCAGTTCTCAAAGATTTTGATCTCAGTAAGACTTTATGTCCTTGGAAATTATTGAGGACCTCCAAAAGTTTTTGCTTAATAGGTTATATCTAACAATGTTTACTTTATTAGAAATTAAAATATCTTAGTATTATTATGAGAAGAGTTTTGACATCTTGGACCCCCTGACAGTAGAGGAATACTCCGATAACCTGCCTTGGAGTATAGCCAAGAATTTTCACCTAGTAGTTTTGAAATTGTTTCTGGTACATGTGAAATTATTGCTATTACTTACCCCCATTTTACAAAGGAGAAACTGTGTGACATTCACATAGTCACACAGCTAATGAATTTATTAATCAAAATTTAAACCTATGTCTTCCTGACTCCAAGTCCAAGCCTTCCATCTATCATGCCATGTTGCCATTCAATTAAAAGACACATTATTCATGATCAGAAAATTTATCATCTAAATGGAAGAAAAAATGCACTCCTTCCTGCCCTTCCAACTCCTCTTGTTGACGTACCTATCTGATCTTCAGAAGTCAACACCTCTTCGAAGCCTCACGTGATTCACCCAGTCATGATTTCACCTTGGAATTCTCCTAGATTTATTTGTACCTTTCTTTTTTTTTACATATGTTCTTCTTTCTAACAGAATGTAAGTTCCTTGCAAGAAGGGATCATTTCATTCTTTGTACTAGTATCCCAAGTGCCAGCCACAGTCCTTGTCACTTAATAAATCCATGCTCATTGATTGATTGTTGGTTTGAGTGATACTTATTTGTCTGCATGCGTTATGCCCCCTCTTAGACTTTATGCTACTGAAATAAACATTGTACCTATTTATTAAGAAGACTGCTACCCTCTAAATTAGATAAGGGCTAGTATTCCTGGTATCTCTTAGGCCTTAGATATCAAATACCGATCAAATGGAGCCATGCAAAATTAATACAAAAAAAATTATTTAATGAGGATCATGAAATCATGGACTATTAGGGGAATAAGAGAACTTCTCAAATCAATAACAAACATACTAATAAATGTGTGATTTATTAGCTGAAATTATTAGCTCATTGACTAACATACAAAGCAAGGAAAAATTTTTTCAACATAAGGAACATGGACTCCTTAAAAATATTCTGTGAACTTAATATAGAATTCAATATAGAACTGAATTTAGAAAATGCCACTCAGCACTCAATTAACCAAGTTGAAAGTCAAACACAGAGAGTTGATTGTTATGGTAAGTTCAGGCAGGAGTCTGAATATGCATTTGCAAAAACAATGGAGAAATCTATCTGCCACATTCTATGAAGGCAGAGTAGATTTCCCAGAATGCTCAGGTGGATCTCATTAAGGGTTAAAAAGTCATCTGAGGACATTGGGGAAGCATTTTCCCTAGAGACATTTAAAACTTGACAAGACAAAGAAATGAAGAAAGAAAATTGAAGAAGAGTCCTTTTAGGGCAGAGAAATGGAATTGGATGTCCTAATAGGTCTTTTCCAATTCTAATTACTATGACTCTCAGTAAGGCACTGGATAAATGTGAGTTCATTATCATTTTATTCTGATTTAACTGGAAAACAAGATTGATTGACATCTTGGTGGTATTGAACATTTATATGCAGGTAATTTCAGTTAAGGAAATTAAAAAACATACTCAAAATCCACTTCTGATAGATTGTTTCTTTTAACTATTAACTACTTTTTGCATTCACACTTTTGAAAATGTCACAGCCTCATCATTCCAAAGTAGCTGAAGAAGCATTTTCCAAGGATTCTATAGAAGATATAATTGCATTGGGTGGAAGGGTTCTGTAGAAGGCCCCTGAAATTCCTTCTAATTCTAAGTTCAATGATTCTCTGCATTCATTTTAGGGGTAGGAGACAAGAAACAATTCATTAGAGCTCATAACAGAGTGTTGTGGAATAACAATAACTATATGAGTCTTTTGGACAGGGTCTGGAATCCCTATAGAAAAAGGAACTTATATGTCTACTCACCCCAATCACCCCATTTCCACTTTAAAGATGTACTTTCTCTTGTCTCCCTCCCACAAAATGCACTCAGAATAAGAGATGGAAGTGCCCTTGTGGAGGTTGCAAGTCATCTGAAATGTGTACCTAAATCCTTTCTACAACATTCCTGACTAATGGACATCCAAATTCCAAAGAAAGACCTCTGTGGATAGGAAAGTCACATTCACTTAAGGCAAGCTCTTTTTCTAGATAACTCTAATAGAAAGTTGTTGTTTTTTTTTTCTTATGCTTGACTTTGACATCTGTCCCTTTGTACCTTCTACTGATTGATTTCAGTTCTTCCCTCTAGAGTTATTTAGAACAAGACTGCCAAAAAAGACCTTTGTATATTTGAAAACAGTGATACTATCTCTCCTTCAGGCTAAAAAACAAAAACAAAAACCTTCTTCAGGCTAAAAGCCACTCTTTCAACTAAAATTTCTATGTTGCAGAAACTCAAGTCTTTTCTTACCTTTAAACCCCAACTCTAAAGCCACTTCCTCTGTGCTGTTTCCCTTTCCAACCCTTTTCTCCCACAAATATTTCAAAGCACTTTTTAAACCTTTCTAATGAATCTCTTGTACCCTATTTTATATTACAGGAGCCCTGTTTACCCCCACCCTTTTTTAAGTAGATAGTGTGTGTGGGGGGGAAAGTATGTGTAAATATTAAATTTCCCCAAGGTTTTGCACAAGATGATGCATACAGGAAACAATAAATATTTGTTGAATTAAATTCCTTATCATGACTTCAGGTTCCCTCCCTATCTTGGGCCTTATTCTTTGAATAGCCCTAAATTGTAAATGGTCTTCTTAAAATATTGCACCCAGAAATGAACACATGTAGTCTGATCTGGAAAAAGCACTGGGAGACCTTCACCTCACTCTTTGGACAAAATATTTGTTTTTATCTAGCCTAGGAGTTGTTAAAGAAATGACATAGTATAATAGAATACAGCCTAGTTGTAACTTGAGGGGATTTGAAATTATAGGGCTGTAAATTTAGAGCAGAAGGGTAGTTTAAACATCTGGCTTTCTTAATCTCTATTGTGTCATCAATCAATGAGTAAGCATTTGTTAAGCTCCTTTGTTGCAGACAAGATGCTAAATGTTGAGGATGCAAAGAAAAAAAAACACTTCTTATGGAGAGCAACACTTTTGGTAATATAATGGAATCCTTAACTCAACTGAAACTCATCATATTTTGTTTTGTTTTGTGTTTTGAAAATCCAGAAAATGTAAAAATGAAAGAATTTCAAAGGAAACTATTTGTATTGAAGTGCAATTATCAAGTGTTTCACAGATAACACATTGGAGGCACTGGAGTTTTTGAATTCCAACTTCTAACAGGTTCACTCTTGATCTGTTCAGACAGGAAGGACAGGAAGACAGCTTCAAGAGGTTAATAATCTTATTTCATTCTGGTCTAGTCTTCTCTAGATGAAGTAAGTTACTGACAATGAGAGGACCAGCTCCTACAGCATTCCTTAACAACAAAAGACCGACATGAAGAGAGGAGGGGGGACAACTACATCTTGAGAGGGTCAATGGAGAAAGGCACAGAATTCCAGCTTGTGCACTTCTCTAAATCCACTCAACCCTCAGTGGGGGCTGGTTGAGGCAGGTGTATACATTTCTCTATGCATTACCTAAATCCCAAATGGGTTCCCCCCAATGAGTTCCCCACTCACTGACCAATGTCAACTTGCTTTATAGGGAAACAGACGAAGAAGGCATCTTGCCAACATTAAGGTCAAGGGTTAATTTTAGCAATATTGTCATTCTGCACAAGCACAGTAAGTATCATGTTATGTCACTGCATAGCTCATGGTACAGTCTCAGTGATCACTATGATTCTAGAAATTACTATCTAGGATCCTTGGAGCTCTTCCAGGAGTTATCATCTAATACCTAGAAACTGGACATTGCCTTGGCCATGGATCCTGAGAAACTAAACTCTAAAAAGGATAACAAAATCCTCCTTAAATACAAAGATATGTTAAAAAGTAAGTCTCATACTCCAGATTAAGTACTCCTGATCTAGTATAAACTATTTTTCAAATGAGGAAATTGAGTTACAGAAGGATGAAGTGAATTACCCAAGGTTACACGGTGGAGCGAGTCAGGATTCATACCCAGGTCTTCTGCCTCCAAATCTAGCACTGTGCCCACTGCCCCAGGCCTGAGTCCAGTCACTGAGACCCAACCAATGGCTAAACCTGATCAAGGCACTTAAAACTTTATGATGCTCAAAAAAAAAAAATACTACCCCTAATTTTCTTGCCACTTGTGAGCAAATTCCTCACCATAGGACACTCTTATCAAAGTGACCCAAGGAAAAAAAAAATCTGTAGGCTTTTGTGATGCCATTGAGTGATTAAATTATAAGCCCACCCAAACTTCCTATCAATTTTTCATAAGGATTGTGATCTAGTCACATTTCCCTACAAGATGCTTGTATTGTTGATGGTTTGAATCGAAGTGTTTTTGTCCCTATTAAATCCATCTCATTACATTCAGCTTATCCTTCAAACCTATTAAAATCTCCCTTTTTTAAAATTTAAATTCCACCAAGCAAAGTAATATATTATTATCTTCCACATTTAATGTCAATTAAACATGCGACAATTACATCATCTATACCAACATCCAAATCATTGATAAAGTGCAGATCAGTATAAGGGCTAGGACAGAGCCTTCTGACACTGCCTTAGAGACTTGCCTCCAATTTGAAATCAACACATTATTCAACTTGAAGTGTTGCCCCTTTCTGTGTCCATCTACTTGTTTTACTCTAGGTGCCTTCAAGACTGTCCAGTGTTAATCTCTACTCTCTCCCCCTCTGTCTCAGTTTATGTTCATCTGGAAAGCAGCCAAGGCCCTAAAGTTCAATGACCACATTTTGGCAATTCTCTGGATGCTGTCTATCATAGATTGACCATTTCTCACAAATTCATCAAGTCTTATTCTCTCTTTACTTACAGAGCAACCAGCTTAAATATAGTAGCTCTAAAAAACCATATTAATAAAACAAATAATTCAGCTTTAACTATCTATCTATCTATCTAGCCTTCCAGGTTCATTCTTCAAACAAAAGAAATGCACACTTCCTTGCTATCTCCTCCACTGTTTAAGAAAGAAGCACATGCTACAATTGAATCTCTTCTGTTTCTGATTTTCTTATATAACTGAGGTAGAAGGGGAAAAAAAAAATGTCATCATGCCTCACCTACCTTTTCTTTCCTTTTTTAAGGCCATTCTATTTTGAAACATAATTAAGGAAACTACACTGTTAATCCACTCGTTATGAGCTAAAGAGACACAAATACAATGATTTCTTCATAGCTTATCATTTTACTGGTATTGGTTATCAAATCTTGATCTCTCTGGTTTATTGGTTTCATTATGATCATTCAATTATTCATTTAACAAATGTTTATTTAGCTGAGTTTTAAAGTGCTAAGGGAGGCATGAGTAGTGTATAAAGCTTTAGCCAGAACATGCTCTAAACAACAACCATATAATCACAATAAAAATAAAAATAGTAATAACAACAATAATGCCAACAATAATGTGATAACTAGCATTTATATGGAACTTCAAGGTTCTCAAAACTTTTGATATTTGCATATATAATATTTGCATATTATATTTGCATGCTATCTCATTTGATAAAATTAATATTTGAATTTGTTTTAATATACCTATGGCTGCTCATGGGGAATAATAGCTAATATTTATGTAATAAAAGCAAGCATTTGTATAGTACTTTAATATTTGCAGACTGCTTTATAGCTTTTATCTTATTTTATCCTCATGAAAAACCTGGGAGGTAGGTAGGTGCTTTTCTTATTATTCCCATTTTAGAGATTAGGATACTGAGGCATGCAGAGGTTAATGACTTGCCCAGGGTTACACAGATAGTAAGTATCTGAGGCTGGATTTAAAATCAGGTTTTCTTTTTTTGAGTGTTTTATTTTTTTCCAATTATATATCAAGATAATTTTAATATTAATTTTTTTTAAAAAAAAGAATTGAGTTCCATTTTATTTCTCCCTTCCTCAGTCTCCTCCACCTCCCTGAAATGGTAAGCAATTTGATACAGGTTACATATGTGAAACCAGGTAAAACATATTTCCACATTAGTCATGTTTTGTGTTTCACAGATAACACACCAGAGGCACTGGAGTTCTCCATCTCCAGCCTCTAACAAGTTCACTCTTGATCTGATCAGACAGGCAGACAGCTTCAGAGGGGTTAATAATCAGCTTTATTCTAATCTAGTCTTCTCAAATGGTTGCTGGGAGACAGCTCCTAGACCATTCCCTAATCACCTTTCTCACGGGGTCTGTGAGAAGGGAGCCAACCACCCCTACATATTGACGGGATCAATAGAGACAGGCACATTTATTCACTCCCCAAAATCCCCTCAAGCCTCAATGGGGGCCAGTTGAGACACACACAGATTATCCTATGGGTTCACCGTGGTTTCCCCGATATGTTCCCCATGGTTTCTCCCCCATGGGTTCCCTGTGGTTTTCTCTACTCACTGACCTGTCGCCCACCAGGGCAACAATTAAAGAAGGTATCTTGCCAACATTAAGCTCACAAGTTAACTTTAGCAATATCATCATTCAGTGCAAGTGTAGTAAGTATCAATTATGTCACCCCTGTTGTCTCACACTGCAGCCTTAGTAGGACTTCCTATCACTATGATTCTGGCAACTACCATCTAGAATCCTAGGGGCTATTCTGGGAGTCATTATCAAACACCTGGAAACTAGACATTCCCATGGCCATGGATCCCAAGAAACTGAAGTCTAAAAAGGATAACAAAATCCTCCTTTACATACATTGTGAAAGAAGAAATAAACCAAAAGGAAAACACACACACAAACACACACACAAGAAAGTGAAAATAATTTGCTTTGATCCACATTGAAACTACGTTAGCTTTTTGTCTGTATATGGGTAGCATTTTCCATCATGAGTCCTTTGGCATTATCTTGGATCATTGTATTGCTCAGAAGAGCTAGGTCATTCATAGGTGATCATTTCACAAAGTTGCTGTTACTGTGTACAATGTTCTGCTTCTGTTTATTTCACTTTACATAGGTTTATGGAAGTCCAAGTTCTTGTGAAATCCATCTGTCCATAATTTCTTGTAGAATAATAGTATTCTATTACATTAATATTCTGCAACTTTTTCAGCCATTCCCCAGTTTATGGGCACTGGGCATTCCCTCAATGTCCAGTTCTTGGGCATCGTGAAAAGTACTGATATATATATATATATATATATATATATATATATATGTATACATATATATGTATACATATATGTGTGTGTATGTATGTGTATATATATATGTATGTATATATTTGAACACATAGATCTTTTCCCCCTTTTTTATGATCTCTTTGGGATACAGACTTAGTAGTAGAATTACAAGATCAATGGGTATGCACAGTTTGATTGCCCAAAGGATTTTTTCTGTGAAACTTGAGTTCAGTCAAAGAGCTTCACTTGAGGACCTAGAGCAATGGTTTTTAACCTTCCTAATGCAGCCACCCTTTAATACTTGTATGTGGGCGTATCTGCATGTGGGAGGATCCACCTGGAGACAGATAGAGGAGCGGTGTCTGGGTTCCTAAGGCCACTGGAAATATGTGTTTTCTGATGGTCTTAGGCGATCCCTGTGAAAGGGTCGTTCGACCCCCAAAGGGGTTGCGACCCACAGGTTGAGAACCGCTGACCTAGAGGGTCATATGGATCTGGAGGCTATAGGTTTCCCTCCCCTGGTTTAGAGACTCCCTATTCCCTTGAGGATAATATATAACTCTAATGACATTTAAAGTCATTAACATTATGGCTTCAGCCCATCTTTCTATACTTAGGGAATCTAATTGGTACAGTGTATAGAGCACTGTTCTTGGAGTCAGGAATTGGTACAGTATATAGAGCACTGTTCTTGGAGTCAGGAAGAACTCAGTTCAAATTTAGCCTCAGACCTTTGCTACCTGTATGACCCTAGGCAAGTCCCTTAACCCTGTTTGCCTCAGTTTCCTCATATGTAAAATGAGCTAGAGAAGAAAATGGCAAAGCACTCTAGTATCTTGGCCAAGAAACTCCCAAAATGGGTCATGGAGAGTTGGCATGACTCAACAACATCTTTACTTATTTAATTTTTTTCTTTATGCACTCTTTATTAGGTCTATAGATTCATAGAGACTCCCAAATACCAGGGAACTAAATTAAAATGTACCTGTGAAATATTTAAAAAGACAAAAATATAACAAAATATAGAAAATATATATAAATATAGAATCTATATAGAATATAGAAATATAGAAAAATATAGGAAAAAAATTTAAACTAAGTCAATAGTGGGCCCTCAGGGATCCTTATATATAGACTTTTTTTTTTTTAGTTTTTATTTGCATTTCTTTAATTGGACAACACTGCTCTACATATTCTCATCCAAATGGCTTACTGGCTTTTCCATGAGACTATAATTCATATCTTTCTCTTCTGTACTTTGTTACAGGCTGTTCTCCCATTGCCCCAGAAGTATACTTTGCCTCTTAGACTGCCATCATTTGGGGAATGGCTGAACAAGTTGTGGCATATTAATGTAATAGAATATTATTATTCTACAAGAAATTATGAAGACCTTCATTGACAAAGACCTCATTACTTCTTTTGCTTCCCAAATTACTTTTGAATAGCTCTAATTTTTAAAAAGTTTTCTCTGAAGTTCACCATATATCTATCTCACTAAAATTTAAAATCATAGGATTAGAGATTTAGAGCTGAAAGGAATCATAGAGATCATCTAAAACAACTTCATTTTTGCAAGGGAAGAAACTAAAATTAATAGAGATTAAGCAAGTTGCACACGGTCACACAGGTAATGAGTAGCAAAGCTGGTATTTAAACCTAAGTCCTCAGATTGCAGGGTGAGCTAGGTGACAGAGTGGATAGAGCACCAGATTTAGAGTCAGGAACACTCATCTCCCTGAGTTCAAATCTGGCCTCAGTCACTTACCAGCTATGTGACCCTGGGCAAGTCACTTAACCCTGTTGACCTCAGTTTCTTCATCCATAAAAATGAGCCAGAGAAGGAAATGGAAAATCATGCCAGTATTTTTGCCAAGAAAACCCCAGATGGGTTTATAAAGAGTCAGATGCTACTGAAACAATGAAACAACAATAACCTCAGACTCAAAATCTATTCTTCTTTTCCAATTATACCCATTTCTCCTAGTTTTCTCTTCTGAACGTAAGCAAAAAATATTGAAACCTTCTTGTACATGTTATCCCCTCCTGTACTAGAAAACAACTGGCCATTCTCATCCCATCACTTTCAAAAAGTCTTTTCTTCTCCAGCCTAAAGATCCTCAGGCTCTTCAGCCAATCTTTAAGCATTTCTGGAAGATCCACTCACTAGTTAGTATATTTTGGTCCTTGTGAGAGAAAAACAAAACACATTGTCTCTACTATCCAATATGGTATAGTGTAGTTAAAAAGACCATAGTGACACATTTACTCATATTGTGTGTATGTGGGGGGTGGGGAAGAGAGAGAGAGAGAGAGAGAGAGAGAGAGAGAGAGAGAGAGAGAATAAAAAGGAGGGAAGAAAGAAAGAAAAAGAGAAGGAAGGAAATATAAAAGAAACCAACCGGAATGCTCTTAACATTATGTAGTTCTAAAGAGAGTTCAGAAAAAGGAGAACCATATCATTTTAGTTTTATCTTTGCAGACAAGTTTGTTTTAAGTATATAATGTCTACCTCAATGTAATTTAACAGTGATTCAAACCATACTTCTGCCATGATAGTGACCTCTCTCTCCCTCAACCCCAATTACCCTAAACATTAAAAGATGGTACTCTGAGGAAAATAATTAATTTGTGTGAGAAGTTTGTCTGAGTCCTCAAACGACATTTTCATAGAATGATAGAAGAAATGGAAAGAATAATAGAGGCCACTTGGTACAGCTATCATAATTTTCAGATCAGTAAATGCTGGTCAGAAGAGGAAAAATGCCTTTCTAAAAGTTCTCTTCCAAACTTAATTCATGCATTTCCTTTTCATTAACTCTCCTTTCCAGTTAAATTGTCCAGCTTGCCATTCCACACTTAAAGATTCTATTTCACACTTCTTTACCTGGGTACAGGTGATCCTGCATGCATCTTTCTTTTCTTTTGAGAATTCCTAGCTTCTTTCAAAAAGTGGACCAAATATGACCTCCTACCCAACGCCGCTTTTTTCTGACCATCTCATCCCACTTTACTCCCTGTTGGAGTACTAGCACTCTATCCTTCATAATTACTTTCTATATACTTCATATTTATTTACCTGTCTAGCTGTTGTAATCTTACTCTATCAGCATCCTCTCATAAAAATCTGAGGTCAGAGACTATGATTTTTTTGCCCTCATATCCCCAGCATCTAGCACAATGTCATGAATGTAGCAGGTACTTAACACACATTTATCAAATTCAAATGAGCTGAATCTCAGAACCAGGATTGTTGAATTCAAATTTAGCATACTTTCTCTCAATCTCAAAGATCATTGTCCCATCTGTTGCAAGTCTACATCTAGAGTGTGTATTTGTTCTCCATGAAGCTATACTCAGTGATGGAGATGGATAGAAGACACATCACAGCTTTTCTTCTGAGAGTGTACTCTGTTTTGTTATCATGGGTCTAATCAGAATATATAGAGGTTATAGCCAAATGGGACCTTAGAGATTCTGTACTTTCCCTTTTTATTTCTTTAATCATAAAGAAAAAATGGAGAAAGATTATGTGATTTGTCCAAAGATATACAACCAGTGAGGAGCATAGCTGGGATCTGAACCTGGATCTTTAACTTGAAAAAGTAACTCTTTCTACTTCAGCCTCCTGCATGTTTGACAAGCTTTTTCCTTGTTACTGCACAAAATCAAGTCAGGAGAAATCAGCCTGGAATAATTCCATTTGACCTTTAGTTGGCCGTTGAGCTCAAAAACTATTGAGCCAATCAAGTAAAATGTCTCGTTTAAGGAGAGCAAAAAAGAGAAAAGCAATTTTCTGAAATTTTAAAAATTGGGTGGTATATTAGGAAAGACTTCACTCTTACAAAATCATTATGAAGTTAATAGCATCTCGAGTTAGTTCCAGACAAGAATCAGGTAGAGAGATTTTTAATGAAAGTTTATAATGAAAGGTTTGGCAATTTCAATGGTAATGTTTTCTGCTGAGGGGGCTTAAATAAGCATAGAATCTTGTGGAGATCATACTGCGGTTTTATAAACATATTGTTCATTTTGAAGGAGCTTTTTTTCTGGACTATTATCAGAAATGATAGTCACTTGCCCCACAATATTATGGTGTGGTAAGCAATATCGTTACTGTGAGACTATGGGAAGATTGCTTTCTGTATGAAATGGAAACATAATCAGCAAGAATCTATAGGCAGGTTTCTTTACTACATTCTTAAAGCATGACATTTATCCCTTATAAATGGTTTAGAGAGTGAATTTTCCATAGAACAAGCTACAAGGATGTACATAGTAAATAATCCCCATAATAATTATCTTTAAATTTTCATATCATTACATAAAAGACCATGCCATGCCACTGCTCCAAAATTTTCAATAGCTCCCTGCTGACAATCAAATAAAGTTCAACGTCTTTCTCTGACATTTGATTCTTCCACAATCAGGGCGCAGTTTAACTTTTTGGCCTCATATGCTTGCCTCTATGTCCTCTATACCCGAATAAGGCTGGAATATTCTCTGCCTGCTCATCATCAATGGCACTATGCAGTCTCCTTGACTTTGTTCATATTCTACTTTATGCCTAGCTTACTCATCTTTTTCATGCATTTTTAATGTCTACTCATCTTTAAAGATCGAACCTAAATGATATTTCTTCCATGAAGTCTTCCTTACTTGTCCCTTTTAGAAATAGTCCTTTGACTGTATAGTCTAGGAAGAGATTAAGATACAAAAGAAAATTAGAATGTAAGCTGTGTAAGATCAGTGACTATTTTTAAATGATGTCCTTGTGCCCCCTGTATCTAGAAAAGGGCCTTGAATATAGGAAGTACTTAAGAGAGGCTTGTGGGGGTGGATGCCCTATTGAATACTTTGCTCAGACCTAACTGCAACAATCATGATTATTGTTGTGTTTTTCTTTTATAATTTTCTTTTCAAGTTATGGAATAAAACAAGCATTTTCAAAACATAGAACGATAAAAAAGATGATGTACCTGAAACTGCAAATCTGCTATGCACAATTTGCTATTCCTTTCAAATGTACAAGAAAATGAACATATAATTTTTTTCCCCCTTTTTTCTTCCCTCCTCCTTACCCAATGGCTACTATTGGACAAACATAGGTATATACATGTGTAATAGTAATCAGTTTAGCAAGATACTTAGCACTTAGTACCTTGGGGCTAAATGTGGAAAGTGCAAACTCTGTCCCATTGTTGAGAAGGCATGAACTCCCCTGTTGATGTGGAAGAAGGGGATTGGCTGAGCCCCTGTTGATGTGGAAGAAGGGGATTGGCTGAGGTGTGTATATAAGCAAGAATTCCAGAGACAGAGAGACAGAATTGGAACACTGCTCCTGCTGAAGGAAGAATGGTGGAGACTGAAGCCGGCTGAGTGAGAGAGAGAGAGAGAGAGAGAGAGAGAGAGTGTTTCTCTCCCAGCATCTGGAAGATGAGAACTGAGATGGAGTTTGCCTGAGACCAGAATCTGGTGAAGCTGGCCTGGAAGGCTAAAAGGGCTTGCCTGGAAGGCTACCTGGAAGGCTGAGAGGGCTTGCCTGAAGAAGCATGACCAGGATAAGACTTTGTTTGTGGCCTGGCTGATCCTTGAGTTCCAGGCAAGAGAAGTGGTGAAGTGTTTGAGATGTGCTGGACCCTGTGAACTTCAGTGTGTGCCAGGGACTGCCCTGAGGGCTGCACATAGACCTGGGAGCTGTCTACCTCTGAGGACTGGAGAAGGACCTTGGAGCTGCGTGCCCCTGAATCCAGGTGACTATTTTGGTGGATTCAAGTAGGAGCTAGGATCTTGGAAGGGGATCCAGGGAATCAGAGAGACCACCCAAAGTCAAGATGAAATAAAGGCCTCCCCTTGGATGAAATTGAGGTTTTCTGGATGCTGAGGGGTGGAGGGTTTGTGTGGTTTCCTAATGACTGTATTTGTGATTAAGATATTTAGTAATTGTGAATCTAGATTAGTGACTGATTAAGTTAATGGTTGCCCCATGAGTGGAAGTTTGATTATTCTATTGTGAATTGACTGAATGATTAAGTATTGAGTTACCCCATGAGTGGAAGTTTGATTCTATTGTTCCTTGTTCTAAATATTGTGGCCACTGTAGTGAAAACTGTGTGGCCATTTTCTGTGATAAGATGTAATGTTTTGAATGTTTGCCTTGATTTGTAATGGAATAAACAGAGCATTCACTATATTGTATAATGCGAACTCGAAAAGCTGTTCACGGTAGCATTCTTTTGGGAATCTGCTGGTGCATGGCATTACAACATGTAAAATTATATTATATATACTTCTAGTTATCAGTTCTTTTCTGGATGTTGATAGTATCTTTTTTCATAAGCCTTTTATAGTTAATTTGTATATTTATAATAGACAAAATAACTTATTTGCTCACACATTCTTTAAAAAAATGTTGCTGTTACTGTATACAATCTTCTCTTGGTTCTGCTTATTTGGCTCTTCATTATTTTGGGCAAGCCTTTCCATGTTTTTCTAAAATTCATCTATCTAAAAATCTAAAGTCATTGTTTCTTATATCACACTATCCAACAACATACTTTGTCCATAACACTGTTTTAGGCACTGGAAATACAAAGATAAAATGAAAAAATTATCCCTCCCCAAAAAGGAATTTATTTTGTGTTTTATATTTGTGTCCTAACTCTCTATTATACAGAAGAATGTGCAAGGACTATGTCTTATCTAAACTTTGTATCTTCCTCATACCTAACATGACTTTCTGCACAAAGTATGTGCCTAATAGATGTTGAATGAATAAAGGAATTTATTTTACTTCAATTACATTATAATAATTTTGACATGAAAGCTATTAAATTATTTTTAGTAATTTATCTTCTAAATAGAGAATAATTTATTATTCAAACTCATTCTATAACTTTGAAGTATTTTCAGTTTCTTTATTTTCTTTTACTATATATTAAATCTTCTGCTAAAGTTCCTCTTTAATGGTTCATTGGATGTGGAGATTACCTGGGAATATGAGATGCTAAGCTATTTAATTACTACTTGAAAGTATTTGAGCTTAGATCCAACAATGGACTGTCTCTCTACTTTCCAAGTGAGTGCAAACTCAGTGTATTGCTTAAAACAGAGAAGTCCATTGCCAGAAGGCAGTGCACTGGAAGAATCTTTTCCCCTTTTAATCCAACCAATCCCTGAAACCATTTAGAATAATATAGAGATATTATAAACTGCATTGGTGGATGGCTTACCTTCCCTGATACATTTGTGAATATTTTCCTTTTACCTGAGAGTACATTTTCTTTAGACTCTAAAATTTATGCCTCTAAAGTTTAGAGGAATAGATTCTGAATAACTGTAACATAAGGGCAGGGGTTGATAATTCTTTTCATTAAAGTATCTGGGGGCTTCATCTCCTCCACTGCAGGGGGTATGTATCATAATAGCAGAGAAAACTTGTCAGCTTTTCATGTACTTGAATAGGCAAGTTCTCATATAACAGGCACATAGCTCTTTTCCAGGGCCATAGTAGAGGTATAAGATATTGCAGTTTTATTGCAGTTGTAATATTATATTGCAGTTGTAATATTATCTCATGTATTGGTCAGTAATCAATGAATTCTATATTCATTTATGAAGGCCTTATTATAGAATAAGCACTGTGATAAAGTCTGGGAACAACAACTGTAAATATATCAACTCCTGGCCTCAAGGAGCTTACATTCTAACACTGAAAACAACATAGAGTCAATGTATATATACACATATACACACTGCACACACATATACAGACAGATATACATGCATATATAAATATTTATGTATATGTTTCTATATATACAATATAGAAAACAATTACATGAAAAATACCCTATAAGAAGGCTGAGAAGCGTAGAAAGATGTCCTGAAGATGGTGTTTGACTTGAGTCTTTGAGGATATAATGGGCCGTTAAGATATATAAACAATGAGGAAGAATTTACCAGACTTGGGGGACAGCCACTACAAAGGCATTGAGTTGAGAGAACATTGCCTATGATGTATGACCAATATCAGTCTAGTAATTAGTTTAATGTGTCATGACCTGTTTTTGGTAAAACCATATTGGATTTTTTTTAAAGTGTGTTCTAGCATGAATTATTTAAATAATGAAGACTAAAAATATAGTGTAAGGACAAAGAGAGGTTATATGAAGGAGTGAGATTGTCCTAACACAGACTAGCAGTCTACCTAAATCCAGTTCAACCAATTCAATTAATTTTTTAATTAATTTTTTTATTTTATTTTTGTTTACATCATTCATTTCCACAAGATTTTGAGTTACAAATTTTCTCCCCATCTTTCCCCTACCCACCACCCCAAAACAGCCATTCCATTGAATCCCCCCTCCCCCAGTCTATTCTCTCCTATGTCTTCCCCCCTCACCCCTCTGACT
>CM053588.1:100102928-100135348 GCA_028646515.1 Pseudochirops corinnae
TAAGAAACGAGGTCATCTGCTAAGAAAAAGTTGTCAACATGGAGTTAGGGGCTTGGAATAAAAAGGGATAGAACAGTCACTCTGGGGATAGTGAAAAAATAGGTTGACTTAATGTCAGTGTTGGGAAAATTGAAGTTTCATAGCAATAGGTTTCAGTAGACCCAACTTTAATGCTTTTTTTTTTCCTCCATCAATGTTTCTGATTCTAGATTAAAAGTTAGAAAACAGGTACTGGGAAGTAACTCAGGATTAATAAATTTCATGACATAAACAGCAAAAAAAGGAAAACACAAGAAATTAAAGGACAGAGATCAAAACACAGTGGAAATGATTAATGTCAGGGTCAAAAGTGTGAATGCCTAGTTCTGCTCTTATCAATGGACCCTTCCTTATCATTCTATTTCACATATATATCAGCTTCTTGCTCCCTCCTAAGAATAGGTATATGGCAAGGATCCAAAAAGGAGGAAAACGTGACCAGCATAGAGTAATGAAATAGAATAAGGAGATGAGAAATGAAGATTTACTCTTGGCAGAAGTAAGGCTCCTTTTCAAGAGTGATGAAAAGATTCTGATTAGAGAGGAAATATTTCTCAGTATGAAATTGTGGAATTTGAATGTCGAGGTGATATTGAGAGAAATATGACCATACTCAAATGACTTAGGTAGAATGGAAAGGATGATCATGGAAGTTGAATTGGTCTTTTAATTTGCATACTTATTGAGCAGTTTAAACAAGGTATTTGAGGAATGGAAGGGAAGATAATAATATCTATGTTGAACTCAAACACATTGAAGACAGAAGGAGATTAACCTGAAGATCAAGAGATGATATCCACAAGGTTATAGACAGAGTGAAATAACAAGATTGGAGTGAATCTTCCACATTCGGAAATGGTACAGTGATGGTGACAGAATAAGGATTTGGAAGTGTCAGGGAGCAACAAAGATTATACTGAGTCCTATACTTATGGTGTTGGGTAGGGGGAAGAGAGGGGAGGTATGAATGAAGAAGGGTGTTAACACTGGAGGAAGCATTTTTTTGAATTATAGGCACTGCAGGGCAAGAAATGTTCTAACTAGTCAATTGGATAGGGAGGAGGTAGAATAAATCAGATACAAAGTTCCAAGGAGAATATTGGTTTGAATATATCTCTGCTGTTTGATGAGCAAAATGAGTTAAATTTATTTTCACAGAAGAGGCCTGAGACTTATATCAATCAGGAGGAGGAACTATCTTTCACTGTCTCTCTCTTCTCTCCCTCTTTCTCTTTCCCTTTGATCTTCTTTTTTCCCTTTTCTCTCCTTACCCACTTCATTGTCACTTTTTCCTATCTCTTCCACATCTCTCCTTTTCCTCCTTCACCTCTTTATTCATTCTTCTCTAATTTTATAACTTTTTTATACTTGAAACAAACATCAAAATTCATCAAGTAAAACTCAAACACTTTGAAATCTGCCCTCTTAGAGTAAAAATGCAAGTAACATCAAGTATGTCTTTTACCCATTAATACAAATCAGAATAAAATGTGTGATTTTGGAGGTATCTTGACATCAATGAACTTCATGTAATCCTTTCAATAATATTTCTACAAAAATAATGTTTAGTAAAACATATATGTGTAAATTTGCATATATATATGTATATATGCTGGATTTTATTTACACATTCTACTTAATATTTTATTTTCATGTGTATGTATATATATGCATACATATATGTATATATAAATAGGTATATCATTTTCATGGTGGAAAAGCAGAAAAGGTTTAAGATTAGTTCAAAATATGAAAGCTCTAAATTCTGAATAACCATTGAAGTATAAATGCCAGCTTTCAACTGAATTTTATTTTAGCAGAATGACATGAAATCCTATTGTATATTGAGTGTGTCTTTTTTTTCCCCCAGAGAGTTAGTGATATACTCAGAGTGCAGACTGTGGCATATGTGTGTATTGTGCACATGTATATTGGAGCCATCCCATATAGTCTTATGCTTTAAAGTATGGAACAAGGTTTTGTAGAATTGGAAAACAAAAAAATGCAGCATATTGAAACCTGAAGAGAGAACTAGAAAGCAGTGTTGTGAGATGACTAGTAATTAGGGGAAAAAAGTAGGCTAGTGTATTGTCCCATGGTAGGACTACTATATATGGATACTGTACATTTTCATGCCCTTATGATTTTTCAAAATATAAATAAAATGTGGTTGGTCATTAGACTTTATGAATCAGTTGCTGTAAATGAAGTTGTTGCTAACCAGAATGAAATACCATATGTTTCCATTGCCTGACCAACAAAAAGACTTCATTATTCAGTTTGCCTTTATGGTCTATTTGACAAAGGCTGCCTCAACAGCATGATTTTAGCCATCTCAATCCAATTTCCTTCGCTGATTTTTACATTTTTAGGAAACCAAAATATGTCTAGGAACAAGTTAAAATTCATCTTAGGCAAACTGTCACAAGATGTCCCTGATTTTTTTCTTGAAAAGTAAATTAATATTCTTCAAGATTAAAACTTATGTATGTACTAAATCCTCCAGAGATGGATGACTACAAGTGTTCCTGCCACCATGGGCAGTCTGGAATTATAGCAAGCTTCTATACTATGAGTATTTTATATATTTATACAGGAATAATTAATGTATCATATAATACATAATCTTAGAAACCACCATCAACTACAACCAAAACAAAAAAAAAATCCTACATCAAATTATAAACACCAAATTATTTGTAGCTTACTTTAATGTGTGTGTGTGTGTGTCTGTGTGTGTGTTTATAACAGTTTTAGAGGAGTAGTGTTATATAGTACAGAGAGAGGCCCATCCTGGAGGCTAGGAAGATGTAGCTGTAAGTCCTGTCTATGATAAAGACTGACTAAGTGGTCATGGATAAGTTATTTAAAATCTCAGTGCTTCCACACCTGACCCACACTGATGAGATCACAGATCCAGGCAAAAATAATAAACACACAAAAAATACCTACCTGATTCATGACCCATTTATCTCATCTGATCATTTGTTCTCATTTTTTGTGTGTTGCTGTTATCTTTGTGTCTCTTTGATTGTGTATGATAGTGTTATATAATGGAAATGAGAGTTGGTATTAAAAGTGGAAAAAGCTGGTTTTAAGTCTGACCTCTATAACGTACTTACTGGGTGATTTTAGACAATCCCCCAAAAACCTCAGGACTCTGAATGACTCTCAAAATATGTGTTGTAGAGAAGTTGCCAACTGGCATTGGTAGAGACAATTTTCTCATCTGGAACATCCCCACATTAATGAAATCATAGGTTTAGTCTCTATCCATATTCATTTATAAAATTATCTATATCCAGATACATATTTTATACAGACACAGTCAATGTTTATAAATATTATTCTGGTTCTGTACTCAGTATAAATCTTTTTGCTGCCGTTCTTTAAAGCACAGTTACATTCTATTAAGTCCATATATCATAATTTATTCAGCCATTCCCCAATAATTTTACATATGGCTGTTTCCCATTTTTGCAATAAAGTTGCTATGAATACTTTTGTAGTGTTGAGTATATCAGAAAAAATTAACTTTGTAAGTGATTTAATATTGTCGAATACACCAACAAACTCTCAATCCAGTGTGCACCAAAAAAAAAAAAGTAGTATAGAGTACAGGTTTATTCTACTTACTACCTGTATGACCTTGGGTGAGTTACTTTACCACATCAGGCACCAAAATCTCTATAATGATCTCTTTAGTTCCTTTCTGGTCGAAATCCTATTATTCTATTTTTTTTAATTACCCTTTTCTAAATGTCCTACCATTTCAACAAGAAAAGAAGAATATGTAATGTTTTGTGTTTTTTTAAAAATAACTTCAAACTTCTGTCTAAAACAAAGACTTTTCTTCTAAATATAGCTATTCTTTCAGTGGTGATAGATGACTGAGTGATACAATACTAGGGTCTCCAAAGATTTGGTGGTTGTGAGAATTTAGCAACATATTTCAAGTAGGAAAATATGAAAGTGAAGTCAGTAAAGGATGTCACCAAAGACATATATGAGGAAAAAAGAAGATGGGTTGTCTTTGAGTCAGTGGTGAAGAATGACTAATGAATGACCTATGTGTTCCACTGGCACCCTCATGATATCAAGTGCAACAAAGAAAACAAAACAAAACTCATAAACATTTTGGATAGATTCTCTGTGGTCCACTAATATGAAGGTATGGGAAAGAGGATGGGTATCCATTTATAGGCTGGAATTTGTATTGTTGCAGGGAATAATCACAATGATAAGTTAACAGAACAATCTGAGTATTTGAATGCATGGGATATGTCATCAGTGTGGGTATTCCCTCCACCACTCAAGCCTTCACATGTGATGTCATTTGGAAGCCTCACCTTACATAAATCAGCCATATACATTATGTCCAAAGAAACAGATGTCTTCCTTAATTATTTTGATTTACATATAATTAGTGAAATAGTCAAAATCTAGAGCTAGAAGTTACCTAAGAGAAATGTTATCTAACCCATTGATTTTATTGATGAGGAACCTGAGTTTCAAAGGAGTTACACGGGCAAACTTAGGGTTTGCACTAAAAGTGGTAGGAGGGAGATTTAAACCAAACTCCTTTACTTCTAATCTAGATCTTTCTATTATACCATGCTGGCTTATTACAAATTGGAGGGAGGGAGGGGTGGGAGGAAGAAGGGAAAAACTGTAGTTCAAGTAAAGCAAAACATTATTTCTTCCACATCACAGGGGTTAGAGGCATGGTGCTTCCATGATCTGGAAAATTCATATAGAATTTTTGGCCCTCCATTTGTACCAGAGAAGAAGTCTGAATTTTTATTTTTTCTCTTATGGGGTGTCTGCAGTACCTTATTATAAAATTTGTGTTGATATTTTGTAATATTATACATTTATTTTACATATTTCTGAGTTTCTAAGCTTTTTCTATGACATATACTGGTCTTGTGGCTTCCACAAAACTCCCCCAAAATTTCAATTTAATTTCCTATGCTGACTATGACATATTGAAACTATGACAGGAAAAGTCATTATGGGGAAGGGATAACTAGTAGCAAGTAGATGAGGGAAGACCATAGTCAAGAGAAGAAGTGATTTAGTCAAACCCATACCTTGTAGGATTTTGCCAACTCTAACAAAGGACGGTCTTTTAGAAGGACTATAGAAATAGAAGTAGGCATTCTAATACCTGGAAAATTAGATAGGTAGAGAGAAGAAATATAGAGACCCTGAGATACACTGAGGCTGTTCTGAGGAGGTATGAGATGGGAAATCTTAATTTTTAGATTCCATAGCAAAGCAATGGAAGAAGACCTTTCAGAATGGGGTGTGATAGAGAAAGACCCCATGGGGATTCATCATTAAGATTGATGTTTGTTACCCGGCATGACATGGTGAAAGCTAGCCAAGGACTAAAAGCGATTGAAGATGATTTCCAGGAAGAAGTACAATTCTCCTCCAATTTCTCTAAGGGCAAAGCCCATTCACCTCATGGTGAACCATGAGACAGTTAGCAAGAGATATCTCTGAGACTGTGTCTTTAAGGTGTGGAAATAACTTGTTTTTCAATAACTGCCACATATTCTATTTATGTCAACAAGAAAACTAATTATATGTCTCTGTGGCTCTGAATTTGCATGACAACTTTGTCATTAACGCACCATGTTCACAAGAGAAAAAACACACACACACACCTTCAACTTCTAATCATGTTAACATGGCATTCTTTCACATTCAGTAGGGTCCCAAGATATCCAAATTATAGAGAAGTGTGACATATAATCTTTAATAATAGAGCCCCAGCTTCTTTCCCAGGGCCATTGTTAAATGAATATATTGAGAGAAAAAGAAAAGATCCTTTACTTGCTGAGAAATGATATTTAGGCATTACCTGTAACAGAGAAGTGCAATCTAATTGTACATCAGAGGAAATGATAAAAATTTTGTTTTGGTTAAAAAAAAATTTGTGTGTGTGTGTGTATAAGTGTAGTGTATGTGTATGTATATATACATGTATACATTTATTAACTGCCTTGTGTTCCCTCAGATAATGGGTACAGTATGGGCTAAATTATTGGAAAATCACCTTATGGTAGACTGTGATATGATGGAAAAAGTACTTGGATTCATTACGAATACGATTTCAATCTTTGGTCCAACAACTTAGAAGACATATGATTCCCAGAAAGTTATTTTCTGTCTATAATTCTCAGTTTCTTCAATTCAGTAGGTGTAGAGTGGAAAGAATGTTGGATTTCAAGGTATAGGACTTATCTTCGAATCCTAATTTTACTAATTACTCCCTATCTGACCTTAGGTAAATCAATTCAACTCTTGAAGCCTCAGTTTCCATATATGTAAAATGAGGAAGTTGGAATAGATGAGCTCTCTCAGGTGAATTCCAGTTGGGATCCCATGATCTTTGAATAGAGATAATAATATTTATACTGTCTACTTCTTAAGTATGTGTGTCAGAGGACAGTGAAACTTAAAGCGCATAAAATGTGACATCATATTATCATGAACTTGTTTTTCTTGTAATAATATGAAGGTAGCTCAATTTATGTATCACTTAACAGTCTATAAACCACCTTCACAATATTTCTGTGTGTGTTTGTGTGTGTGTATGTATCTGGGAGGGTGAAGTAAGTACAAATATTCCTATTTTTAAAAATAAAGAAACTGAAGCTCAGTGATTTGCCCAGGGTTACACAGCTAGGAAGCAGCAGAATCAGGATTTGAATCTGGATCTTTTGATTACAAGTCCAGTGTTCTATTCATTAGACCCTGAATTCACTCTCAAATTACTGTCCAGGTCCAGTGCTCTATTCACTGAGCTACATAGCTGTCCCAAATCAACACTACTCCTTAATCTTCACAGTCCTATAACTCCATTCATTAACTCTGTGATTTCTTACAAAACACACTTCTCCAGCTATCAATCATGTGCATGTACACACACATATATATGCATACATGTGTGTGTATATACATATAAACATGTTTAAATGTCTACATATACATTTGCATATGTGTGTGTATATATATATATATGTGCATATGCATGCACATATATCCTTTTTTTTTTAGAATACAAGTTTTTTAAAGGCAAGTGCCTGTCTTGTTTTAAATATTTATATTCTTTGCACTGATTACTATGCCTGGCACATAAAAAGTATTTTATAATACTTTTGTTTCTGTCCAGTAATTCATTCATTAATTGATTGTTTGGTTGGTTCATTTATTCAGTGCTAATGGTCACACTTTTTATGGATGAAGTCCTGACTTTGATTCCCCTTATCTCCAGGTATTTTTGAGATACTTTGTGGTATAGTTGAAAGTCAACATGGTTTGGAGTTAGGAAATTTTATTACAGCTCTCAGCTCTGTTACATTCTTTGTGACCTTGGTAAATTACTTAATCCCTCAGATCTTTGAATTGTTTTAGTAGATGCTCTCATTTCTAAGTGCCACAAACTATGGGTTGTTTTTTTTTTTTACAAATATTCTAACTATTGTTAATTAATTTTCTAATTGTTGGAGGGGAACGATAAGTAGTTAAAAAGCACACATCAAGCTTTCTATTTCTATTCATTTTACCCTCTTCTCCCCTGATCATTGCCAGTTTCAGTAGGATTTATAATAACTCTATCTCTGTCCTTAGAATCTCAGCTATAGAAAGTGGCAGGAAGACAATCCTTTGAAGAAACAAAAGGTGTTATGAAAATCATCTCTAAATTTAAACCCAAATGAAGGACAAAAAGACTCAAATGAACATCACTATCATCATTTGATACCTCACAAGTTCACCACAATTGGCTACTGCATGGACAAATGTGGTGGAATTGATAAGAAAATCTACTCAAAGTTTGAGGAAATTGCTAAGTAAAAATTCCTTCTTGTTTGAGATCTTAGATAAACCAAAGTCTGACTATTGGTATGATATCACCATTGATAGCTCCTCATGGGATTTTGAAACCAGCAAGTATTGCTTGACTATACATTATTGATGGTTAGAACATGGTGGCTTTATTAATAAAATTATTATAAGCATAACTCAAGTAAACTATGCTGTTCTGATTGTTTTTGCTGGGTTTTATGAATTTAAAGCTAAAATATCAAAGAACATATGGGTAGATAAGCCTGCCTTTCTGGTCTACTATGTATAAAAACGACTAGTTGTTGATGCCAACACAAAATGATTCCACCAATTCACAAGCCAACCAGAAGAAGGAGGATAAAATTGTCAAGGAAATTAATACTCACATGATGAGAATTATTTACAATATAATATAATCACAGTGACTTTTTGTACCAGTTTATGGTTGGAATGGCAATGACATGCTGGATGCCAAGTTATAATACACCTTAGTTCAAGAGATGGAAGATGCCCTATAAGGATGACGATGATAATGGAAGTACTCTTATTAAAGCCTTTGGTTATATCCTGCTACCAATTTATCCAACTTGGAATCTCTCTAGTATACCCTTCTAATATATTTCCATGGTTGATGTAATTGATATCAAAGTACTTGACCATGTAGAGACTGGATTCTAAAACCAGGCATACTGATGACATTATCCCGTTAATATTACAAAAGAGGGTGGGAGAATAAGCTCACTTACTCTGTGTAAAGTTCTATGTGAAGCACTTTATAAATATAATTTCATTAGATTAATTTTTTTCAACTGAAATAGAGTTTCTTCAGATTCTTCATGGATTTTTGAGTGAAGTTCTGCCTAGAAATAATTTGGGTTTCAGTGTCAAGATTTTTCTTTCAAAAATGACAATCATGTTAATGTTCCTGGTGATAGCAAGACTAGTTCACCAATGTAAGACAGTGGCCTCACTGAATAGGTCTGAACCATCCAGGCCAAATTAGTGTTGTCTATATACCACTGCCTATTATTGACTTTGCTTGAAATTTTCTTGAACTGAAGGGGAAGATTGATTATTGTTCTTGTAAGAATATGAAACAAGGTTCAATATTTCTGATATCTGGTAATATTGCCATTGTTGACACAGTTCTGGCTAAGCCCATATGTCATAACTTCTCTCATTATCCCTCTTAAGATCGTTTTTGCAAATTTATAAGATATACCTTTGCAGTTGGTGTTATCAAGCTTCTGAAAAAATTTCCCCCAAGTTCAGAAGGATAAATGAATGTCCTGTATATTATGTGCCATCCCTATCTTAATCAATGATAAAGGAATGACCTTTAGGGGATGTATAGCAATTAAAATACTAACGCCTTGTTCGTAGAGTTGTGAACTGACCCAACCATTCTGGAGAGCAAATTGGAACCATGACAAGAGAGTTCTGAAACCATGAATATCTTTGATATACTACTAGTTCTGTATCCAAAATAGATTTTTTTTTTAAACTGTACAAAAATATTTATAACAACTCTTTTACTTGAGGCAAAGAATTGGAAATTGGGGTATATCCATCAATTGATGAAAGGCTGAGCAAGCTATTGTATATGATTTGATGGAATATTATTGTGCTATAATAAATGGTGAAAAGGATGCTCTCAAAAAACTTGGAAAGACTTATGTGAACTGATGCAAAGTGAAGTGAGTAATACCAGAACACTGTACATAGTAACACCAATATTTTATGATGATCTACTATAAATAATTTAACTATTCTCAGCAATACAACAATCCAAGATCACTCTGAAAAACTTTTTTTTTTCCTGAAAACTTTTGATGAAGGGTGTTGCCTGTCACCAGAAAAGGAAATAGTGGAGCCTGAATGAAGATGAAAGATACTTTATCTTTAATTTCTTTATTTGAGAGTTGCTATTTTTTTATTTGCTTTCTTTCCTTCCTTTCATCATCAACATTGTTGTCATTGTCACCATCCTCCTCCTCCTCTTGTCCCCCTTCTCATTCTCCTTCTTCATGACATAACATGGAAATGAGTTTTACATATTTATACATCTATAACCTATGTCAAATGGCTTCTCTTCTCAATGGGGAGTGGGAGGGAGAGAGAGACTTGGAAACTGAAGTTTAAAAGAAAAAAATGTTAAAAATATTTTACATGTAATTGGGAAAAAATAAAATATTAAATTAAAAAAAGGAAGAATGGCATCATGACTGCTTTTTCTTTTTCTTTTTTGCTTTTTGGAGGGGAGAAGGTAGGGCAATTGGGCTTAAATTACTTTCCCAAGGTCATATGGCTAGTTTTTTGTCTTAAGTATCTGAGGCTAGATTTGAATTCAGGTCCTCCTGACTCCAAGGTGAGTGTTCTATTCACTGCACCATCTAGCCACCCCCATGACTGCTTTCTCAACTGTCTATTTAAGTTTTATAATCAAAGACTAGTTATTAGTTTCAATGTATAATAAACCTTCAGGGGAAAAAGGACGATTTGATGTGCTATATCTTTCATGGTACTTTTAAGCTATTAGGTTTTTTAATCAGAAATTTTAAATGAAAAAAATATGAAAAAAATTTCCCAGAATGTTAGATCCTTAAAAATATTAATGTGAAAACAAAAACTTAATAAAAAGGAAAAGAAAACAGGAAGATGAGATAGAAAAGGACAGAAAGGAAGGGGAGGAGGAAGAGGAAGAGGAGGAGGAGAGAAGGATGAGAAGGAGAAGGAGAATAGAATGAAGAGGAGGTAGAAAGGAAGGAAAGAAGGGAGGAGGAGAAGAAGGAAGGAAGGAAGGAAGGAAGGAGGGAAGGAAATTAACGAAAGGAAGTAGGAAAGGAAGGAAGGAAGGAAGGAAAGAGGGAAGGAAATTAAGGAAAGGAAGTAGGGAAGTAGGAAAGGAAGGAAAGAAGGAAAGAAGAAAAGAAGGAAGGAAGGAAGGAAAGAAGGAAGGGGGAGGAGGGAGAAAGGAAGGGACAAAGAAGGAATCTTGGAGGTAAAAAATCTAACCCATACCTGGAGAGGCATCTCTTTTGCATCATTGACAAAAACATCATGTAACACATACTTCAAGGTTTCAAATGAGCAGGAATTTTTCTGCAAAAGTTTACTCTTTTTTTTTTGGATAAATCCGTTTTTCCTTACATCAAACCTGAATCTGCCTCTCTCTGACTTAAAGACATTTTTTTTTGTCTCAGGGCTCAGCAGAAATAAAAGTTTAATCCCTCTTTCTTATACTTTCCAGTACTTGAACAAAGCATAGCCCAAGAAGTTTTCTGTTTTTAAATGTAATGATGCCAAGTTCCATCCACAGATTTTCCTATGATCTGATTTCAAGGTTCTTCACAAGTAGGGTTGCCCTCTTCCAGATTCTCTCAAGACTATTAATTTCATAGCATGCCACTCCCAGTACTGAATGCTAAATGTAGAGCAAAGTGATTTAGTTTTGGATGCAACCTTGAGATTTTGCTGACACCTATTTTACTTGTTGTTAACTAATCCCTCTTCCCCCAAACCTTCAAAGAAACCATTTAACTTTCTCTCTCTCTCTCTCTTGCTCTCTCTTTTACTCTCCCTTGCTCTCTCTTTCTACACACACACACACACACACACACACACACATTCACACACACATTAATGTATACGTGTGTGTGTGTGTGTGTGTGTGTGTGTGTATGTAACTGGGTTAAATTACTGCCTTGTGACACTGGGCAAGTCATTTCCCATATTTTTGGAGATGGAAGATATACTGGACATGCTCTTATTATACAGATCTGGACACTGAGGTTCAGAGAAGAAAAGTTATTGGCCCAAGGTAACAACCCAAGTTGGTTATTAGCAGAAGTGCCTTTGAAACTCAGGTCCTCTGACCACTACATACAGTAATGTTCTTTTGGATTTAAAATACATAGTATTGACAATGGCTTTCTTAAGTGGGCAATGCACTTCACATCTTTGAACTTTAGTTTTGACATCTATATAATGGTGAAATTGTACTAGAGTCTTGAATATGCGTTTCAGTACTAAATTCGGGTTGTCATGAAAGTCTTAATGTAGTTTAAGCTATTAATAATTAAAATTGCACCAATACTTTTGAGACACTGTGTACCATGCCCCCTATGACCTGGACACAAGTCCTAACTCTAAGATTTAATATATGTGTGACCATGAGCAACTCTATCCTTGGAATCTCAATTTCCTCATCTGTGAAATGATAATACTTGCATTGCCTTTCTTACAGGCTTGCTGTACCATGTAAAGAACTATAGAAATATTATTATAACCTTGTCTTATTGTTTGTTTTTTTTCCAGGGCAGTAATTACAGGTCGTTGACAAACTGATGTATTCCCACGGCTGAGTACAGTACCTTCCGCACAGTAAGTGGTTGATAAATGTTTCTTGAATGAATGACAATAAAAGCCAATTATAGAAAACATATAAAAAATAGAATTTTGAGGTCTACTTCTATTGTGCCTCTAACACTTTATCAAGCAGAGTGTTATAGTTGGAGCCCTTTATAAATAATAGAAGGCCAAGCAATGAAGAAGATCATTCATCTTTCATAAGAGGTTAAAAAAATGTGTGTGATGTCTAAAAAAGCAAAGAAGAAAAAAAATGACAGCAACAAGAAATAACACAAGCTAGTTATTTTACCAAACAAAGCAATATTACACCAAGTGGAGATGTATGAATGGAGTTAAAGAAAGAGGGAAGAGGAAGAAGAAGAAAAGAGGGCAGAAAGTAGAGGGAAACAGGAGAAGAACTTTCTAGTTGCATAGTTAAGCAAGGAATTTCAAAAGGGATTTTAAGAATAAGAAGACATTTTCAAGGAGAATTTGCATCCTTAACCAGATAGAGAAGTACTGGGAGTGAACAGTGATTGACAATAATAAGGCAATAGCGATTTTCCAGTGTGAAAGTACTAGAATGGGGAAAGGATCAATACTGAACCATGGTTAGTATATAGCATGTACTGTTAGACAAATAAGAGACATTTTTTACCACTTGGGATACTAAAATTCAATAACAGTGTATACTATTTCTTTTAAAAGTCATCACTAGTTTTTTTACACTTAAATGTTTAATCGGTGTCTTTAATTTTATCAAAGGAATGTGTACCAACACCATTACCACCACAATCATCAGTATCATCACCATCTGTATCAGCAGCAGCTGCGGTGGTGGCAACATTCTTTTTGCTTATCATTATCATGATCATCTTCATCAGCACTATCATAGACAACATTTTTTTCCATAGTGGAAAGAGCCATGGCTTTGGAACCAACAAAGACCTGGATTTAAATTACAGCTCTGGCATTTACTAGCTCTGTTAAAATGGGGAAATCAAAGCTCTTTAAATTTCAGTTTTATCTGTAATACCTGTTTTACCTAGTGCACAATGTTATTTCAAGGGCCAGGTGAGATCATGGATGTAAACCCCATTGAAAACTTATGCTATGGGGGATTGGAGTCAAGATGGCAGCATAGAAGCAGGAGAAATCTGCAGCTTCCCCCATAATCACCTCAAATACCTATAAAATATGACTATATAAAAAAATTTTAGAGCTCCAGAATCCACAAAATGTCAGAAAAACACATGTTCCGCTGAAGACAGCCCAGCAGACAGACCAGAAGGGCTCATCTAAGAGCTTGGGGAGCCAAAAGCAGCCAAGCCTGAAACCTCAGCTTGGTCCTGGGGCAGCTAGGACTAGCTGAAGCTGGAGCACTCAGGAAAGTGGATCACCAGCAGCTGTGGCAGTTTCCAGAATTATCAATCCATAAGAACCAAGGACAAAGTGAAAGGTCAGTGGAACTCGGCTAAATTTGGGGGCAGTCCGGCCATCTGCCCCCAGGGCAAGAAAGCAGAAGAAGCAGCAGCCCTGTAGCCACCTCTATGTGGCTGCTTCAGAGCTGCAGGCCTGCAGATTGGGAGGGGGGTAGAGAAGGGGCAAATGATCATTCAGAGGCTAAGTGCTCTTGCCTTAACCTGCCTGAGTCAGGATTGTGGTCTTGGGTGGTGGTCCTGAGGTGTGCGACCAGTGAGCCAAAGCTGGTGGGGGCTACAGAGACAGCGGCCTCCTAAAAGCTCCGGCAGCTGTGAAAACCCCAGTGATTTGAGAAAAAGATCTCCCTCCGAGGAAGCAGAGATCTACTGTGGCTCAAAAATCAAATTAATTGACTGGCAACATGAGCAGGCAAAGGAAGCAAACCAAGCTCAGCAATCCAACTCTAGATTCCTTTTTTGGGGACAAAAAGTATCACAGCATGGAGCAGGAGGAAGACAACAGTTAGAACTCCCACACCAAAAACCTCCAAGAAAAATGTAAACGGATAACAATCCATGGAGGAGCTTAAGAAGGATTTTGAAAACCAGATAAGAGAAGTGGAGGAAAAATTGGGAAGAGAAATGATAACAATGCAAGAAAATCACAAAAACAGAGTCAACTACCTGACTGAAGAAAATTACACCTTAAAAAATAGATTAACTCAAATGGTAAAAGAGGCCCAAAAAGCCAATGAAGAGAAGAATGCCTTAAAAAGTTGAATTTGCCCGATGGAAAAAGAATCTCTAAAGCTCATTGAGGAGAATAATTTCTTCAGAGTTAGAGTGGAGCAAATGGAAGCAAATGACTTTATGAGAAATCAAGATACTATTAAACAGATGGAAACAAATGAAAAAATAGAAGGCAATGTGAAATAGCTCTTTAAAAAAACCAATGACCTGGAAAATAGATCCAGGAGAGACAATTAAAAAATTATTGCACTAGCTGAAAGCCAGATCAAAAAAAAAGAACCTAGAAAGCATCCTTCAAGAAATTCTCAAGAAAAATTGCTCAGATATTTTAGAACCAGAGGGCAAAATAGAACTTGAAAGAATTCATCGTTCACCTCTTGAAAAAGATCACAAAAAGCAAACTCCTAGGAATATAATAGCCAGGTTCCAGAGATCCCAGATCAAGGAGGAAATATTACAAGCTGCCAAGAGGAAACAATTTGAATACTGTGGAAACACAATGAGTATAACCCAGGATCTAGCAGCTTCTACATTAAGGGATTGAAGGGTCTCGTATATGGTATTGTGGAGATCAAGGGAGGTAGGATTAAAATCAACAATTACCTTCCCAGCAAAATTGAGTATAATGTTTCAGGGGAAAATATGGTCATTCAATGAGGTGGAGGACTTTCAAGCATTCTTGCTGAAAAAACCAGAACTGAATACAAAATTTGACATTCAAAATACAAGAAGCATGAGAAGGTAAACATGGAAAAGAAATCATATGGAACTTAGCAAAGTTGAACTATTTACATGCCAACATGGAAAAATGATAATTGTAACTTATGAAACTTTTCTCAGTATGAGGATAGGTGAAGGGAATATAAATGTGTATGTGTATATGTAGACATACACATATATCTATACAGGAGGGTATATATATGCATATGAATACATATGTGAATGTGTGTATATATGTGTACATAGACAGAGGGCACAGGATCAATTGAATAGGAAGGGATGATATTTTAAAAGGTGAAATTGAGAGGTGGGAGAGGAATAGAAAGAGAGAGACAGGGAGAGACAGAATGGAGTTCATCATCTCATATAGAAGAGGAAAGGCAAAACTGTTACAGTGGAGGGGAAGAACAGGAAGGCAAAAGGGAATGGATCAACCTCACTTTCATTGAATTTGGCTTAGGGAAAAAGTGACATATACTCTAAATTGGGTACCTTACCCTACACGAGAGTCAAGGGATGGGGATGAGAGGGGGGATGGTAGAGGGGAGGGCAGGGTGGAGGGGTGAGGGTTGTTAGAAGCACACACTTCTGTAAAGAGACTGGACAAAGTAGAGAATGGAACAAGGGGGGTCAGGATAGGAAGGAGGGAAATATAGTTAGTCTTTCATAATATGTCCATCATGGAGATGTTCTGCATAACTACATATGTACAGCCTGTATTGAATTACATGTCTTTCCAGTGTGGGTGAGTGATGAGGGACGAAGGGAAAGCATCTGGAATTTAAAGTTCTATAATCAAATGTTAAAAAAAATGTGTATGTATATATATATATATATATATATATATATATATATATACACACATATATATACATATATATGCATATATATACATATATGTATGTATATATATAATTATTATTAATTACATGCAACTGGGAATTAAGATATACAGCCTCTGTGGTAGGGAGATTCATCTTGCCCTACGGGAAAGTCAGAGGGGTGATGGGGAGGACATAGGAGATAACAGATTGGGGGAGGGTGTATACAGTGGGATCGCTGTTTTGGGGTGGTAGGTATGGGAAAGACGGGGAGAAAATTTGTAACTCAAAATCTCATGGAAATGAATGATGTAAACTAAAAAATAAACAGAAGTTAATTAACAACAAAAAAAGAAAGCTTATGCTATGTAGACCACTAATTATGTATTTCACCATAACATTGTCCTCATAATTCTGCATAGTCAATATATACTCACCGAATTGAAATGTCATGTTATTCTGGAACTGAAAACACTTTTTTTCTCGTTAAATTTCAACCCATACTTCAGTGTTAAGATCAAAGAGTACCTACATCACAAAGCTTTACTGTCAAAGAAAAAAAATTGATAGATCCTATATCCTGCCTTTTAAACTGAAACATAATGAAAACTATTTTTTAAAAATCAATTTAATGTTTTCATATATCCAAACATTTCTAGGTTAGAAGAATGTCCAAACTGAATATCACACCCTGGCTTCCCTCCTGCCTTCCGCACCCTTAGACATCTTCCTACCCCAAGACAATTTGAGGTAACATTTGTGGGAATTTTGAATGAGGAAAAAGGCGTGTATGATAAAATGAAATATGACAATCAACATTCTATAACAAATGTCACTGACATTTCTATTAAAGCTCCTTTATTCTTTTATTGACTGCCCCCTCAAGAACTGAAAGGACTTCTTCTAGGTTCCCTATCTCAATCCTTTTTAAATGGAGGGGCCAGGACTTCGCTTCCAAAGATGATGGAAGGCTAGGAATTATTTGAACAATAGATACTTTTTTGTTAAACTTGATTTCCTCTCTTAATCCCTTTTTCTTGAACCTTAGTCTCTATTCTTGACTTCTTTTGTACATTTTCTGAAAGGAAAAGATAGGAAAGGATTTTGGAATAGATAAATTATTTCTTAAATGTTTAGTGGAACTAAAAAAAAAGTTTTCAGTATGCTTCCACATTGCTTTTTTTTTTCTTCCTTGGTGGAAGCGACCTTAAGTTTTCACTCTTAGAGCACTTTGCTTCAATAATGCCTTATGTGTTTGTCTTCGTCTACTTTGTATTTTTGTTATTGTGTCATTGTCTTGTTTTTCTCCATGTAAGTTTCTAGAAGGCCTAGGAAAATCTCTGAATCTTTTGATATCCTCATATTTGCTATGAAAGGTAACACACAGAGGTAGTGGACACTTGAAACAGAATTGTTGAATGAGTGAATGCCTGTCTTCCAACTTTCTTATTTATTTTGTGAAGATAGGAGCCATATAGATCATTACTTTGTTTCCTTAATATATGTAGCAACCACTTAATAAATATTTCTTCTTCTTCCTCCTCCTCCTCTTCTTTCTTTCTTCTTTCCTCCTCTTCCTCCTCCTCTTCATATCTGCTATATCAGGACCATCCTGCTAAGTATAACAGGCTTTATCAACACAGATTTGTTTACTAGATAATGAATTATTTGACCATGGCACATCACAATACACAGAGATTGATTGCTTTGGGGGGATAGCATTCCCATATAGATGAAATAATGGATCCTCTTAGTCACATTAGCATTCTTATTAGACTATTTGGTGTTGATTCACAGCATACAATTAAAATCTAATTAGCAATCCTAAACTAGGAGATTGTCTTCTCCATGCAGTAGCATACATAGGTTCAATTAAGTGCTTTGAATTATCCTATCTATAGCACAGATTTACCATTTGATTTTTTATCTTCAGCAACTAATAAAAAGATCAAAAAGCATCAGAAAATATTATACTTAAAACTCAAATATACAAAGTCAGCATTGAGTACCAGTCTATAAAATAGGACTTGTCATTTCCCTCCTTCTCTCCCATTGTCCCCACTGCAGTTTCCTTAACAGAGGTTAAATTTGATATATTTGGCTATTAAAAAAGACTTTTTCCTCTGTTGCTGAGGGAAGATCCAGAACTGCTAGTGAATGACAATAATAGTGAAGATATGGACCCCAATATGATAAATTCCAGCACACTACTCACTGACATGTAGGAGTGAAGTGATAAAGGTGACAATAAAAAGATATTGGGAAAATACTTACTGCCCATATGAGAAAAGTAGTGACAGTCATGATGTCTACAATAACTTTAAATATATATATATATATATATATATATATATATGGATCCAGAAAGAATGGTAATATAGCAAATTACAATGATAATTTTTTATCATACTACCCTCATGTGTGGAGGAAAAGAAAGGGGGGGAGGAAAGAATGAGGTGTTACTGTGCTGATCTCACAATTGGGCACTCTATATTTGAAAGTGACAACATTGATGGTGTCATTATCATGGGGTAAAAGGGTCACTGAGTAGGTTGATATCTGAACTACCTACATCATACTTTGCCCTGGAGTATGAAGTAAAAGGATGTGTAGGGCACAGAGTAAGATGGAACTATGCCAACACCACGAAGATTCACTGTCCTTTGTATTAGAAGGCAACAATGCCAGTGGTGTCATTTTCATGGTTGGGAGGATGACGAGGGAGACTGATGCAGAATACATATAATATTAGGACTGCAGTGGGTCCAAGCACCAAGCACATGCAATGTAGAATGCACATTATAGATTATTAGAACAAAATAGAGCCAATTAGTGCTAGAAGTGTCCTTAGAAATCAGCTAATCCAACTTTCTCATTTTACAGATGAGGAAATAAGAAAAGCAAGTTCCCAAAGCTAATTAGGGAAAAAGCTAGCACTAGAACTAACTTCTACCTCACTACTAATCTAGTGTTCTTTCTACAGTCTTTAGTTAAGTATAGCATTCCTTCTTCCCCATGGGAACATAGATACATTGATTCTTTATATAACCCTCTAGTTTGCAACCTGTTGTACCTATATCACCTCATTTGATCTTCAGAAGAGTCCACTGAGTTATTTTCTTCAGTTATTTTTATTTGGCTTTTTTTTTTTTTGGTTGGTCCCATGGTTTCATTGGTATAGACAACTCCCATAATGGAACTTCTTTACATGCTAATCAGTTCTTATGCTGTAATTCACAGTCTTAAGGAGTTGACTCAGGAACTGAGAAGTCACATGATTTACTCAGTGTCACACAGCCAGTATATTCCAGGGAAGACTTAAACTTCTAACTCCAAGTATTATTATATCTATTTTACAGATGTGAGGCTCTGAGACTTGCCCAAGTTCACTGAATTAGTTCCAGAGGCAATATTTGAACCCTGATTTCCTCTTCCAAGTCCCTCAACATAAAAACTAATAATAGGTAACATTTGTATAGAGCTTATTATATGCTAGGCACTGCACTAAGCACTTCTCATTGAGCTTCATGACAATGCTAGGAGGTAGGTGCTTTTTATGTATTTTTATATATATTTTATATATTATATGTATTTTATATATTTTTACATATATGGAAACTGAGGCAAACAAGGTTTAAATAACTTGCCCAGGTCACAAATGAGTGTCTGATGCTGAATTTGAACCCAGGTCTTCCTGTCTCCAGGTCCAGTGGTCTATCCACCATGCCATCTAGCTAACATTATACCATCACTCAGAAGCTCTTTAAACATCCTTTGATGGTCAGTCACTTTTCAAAGAGAAACCTAATAGCAGACCGCAAAGGTAGTGACTTTGATAGAACAGCTAAGTCTTCAGAGCAGTCATAGAATTGTCAAATAATAGATTTTTAGAAGTGAAACAGAACTGAAAAAAGTGAAGTCATTGACCTGAGCTTACACAACTAGTAGATGACAAAGTAAGAAATAAACTGACCTCTTCTGAGACTTAGACATTGTATTCTTTTCATTAATGATGATCTCATCTTCCTATTCCAGATTGATAGGTACCATTTATCATAAAGTTAGATGGATCTTCTAAAGATAGTTTGACTTACAATGACAGATATGATAGATATTTGTACTACCAAACTCAGAAACTATTGTAGGCTTCTGCTGTGTGTGTGTGGGGGGGGGCGGGGGCGGGAGGGGTAGGTGGGTGGGGGAGGGACAAAGACCATGCAAAAAAACACACATTGGTTGAGATCTAGTTTTCACCTGCATGAAGAACTTCTAGCATGCATTTTTCTTCCATCAATACTAATTGGAAACTCATCTGTAGCTTATAGGCTGAGTCACATGGATCATTGAGAAGCTAAATGACTTTTCCATTGATCGCATTGGAGATGAGGCAGCTCTTGAACCTAGGTCTTCCTAATTCCAACACCAGTCCGTTAGCCACTTGACCATGATATCTGTCATAAATGTGAGTTATTTTATTTAAGCTAGAAGATAGGACCTAACCTTTTTAAAGCCAAATGATCTACAGGCAGTCAAACTACCAGATACTGTAGTATTTCAAGCCAAAAAGAACCTTAAAAATCATCTAATGCAGTCCTCTCATTTCTGAGATGATGAAAATGAAACCCAAGGTTAATTAAGTTGCCCAAGGTCACCCAGTCAGTAAGTAAGTAGTATAATGAGGAGTTAAACCCATGTTGTCTGCCTACAAATCCAAAGATCTTTTTTTTCTCTACATCATGCAGATTTTTCTTCACTGCAGATGTGACATTTATCTAGCATTATTGAAAAAGGAATACTGTTGGATGACTCAGGGACTCAGCTCTGCTGTTACTGATTTCTCTGCTATGAAACACAGCACTTAAATTTATACTGTCTTTTTCTTGCCTTGGATCAGGGGATTGGCTGTCCACTATGTCAGATCTACAGCAGGCTTGGGTCTGGGAATAGCAGGTTGGTCTGGAGAGATATAAGGGAAATAAAGGGTGTAGTATAAATGAGTACCTGCTTGTCAGGGGCACTGTCATCCATCACTTAACTGATACCTCTTTTCTGCCCAACTTGAAAAGAAGAAATGTTATTTCCATAGAGGACATAACTCTAGAAAAAAATTATTATTTCAAGGGAATCAATCCAGTCCACCATTTGAAACCTTCATTGCTTAAAGTCCCAGGTGCTTGCTTGTTTACAAGGTCCCCAGTAATTTTCATTTAATTTACCAATTTGGTATAGTAGAAATATTGAACTTTATATAACGTGCATATGAATCTTAGCTCTTTCATTTAATAACTACATGGCCCTAGGCTATTCTTTTCACATATCTGGGGCTCAGTTTCCTCACCTGTAAAATGAGGAAACTTGATAAGATGACCTTTAAATCCCTTATAGCTCTAAATTTGTGTTTCCATATTCCATGTTTGCCTTACATTATTATGAACTTATTTTTACATAATACTTAAGTTTTATAAAACATTTCACATATTTTATCTTATTTGATCCTTATAATAATCCCATGAGAAAGGTGGTACTATTATTTCAATTTTACAGATGATAAACTGCATTAAGTCATTTGTTCAGGACTATATAGATAGTAATTTTTGAAGCAAAATTTGATCTTGGATCTTAAAGTCTAGCATTCCATCTAGTATACTACCTAGATACCTATAAACATTGTTCTATTCTCTGTTACATAATTTATATTGAAATCAAAATGAACTACTTTTCATCCCTTCAATCTGTCTTCTGTCCTACAATACCTTTATGTACACAACTCTTTGATGTCTGGAATCCTTCACTTTATCCCTGTATAGCCCCCCTATTTCCTTATTGCAATTCTTTCCATTTAGCAAGGCTGTAATGGTAATGTAATTTGAATTTGAAGACCCCATTGTAGTGGCAAATAAGCAGCTACTTACACTTAGTAATTAATCAAGCCTCTGTGAAAGAAACAGAAGGTATGAGCGCCTGTTCCTGACATAACAGGAAGGGGTTGGCTGAAACAGGAAGCAGCTGATGCTGTGTATATATCAGGAAAAGCCCCAGAGAGGGATGGTCAGAATATTTCGGGACAGGCTTCTGGACGCAGAAGCTGCTGCCACTGAGGAGGCTGAAGAGGAAAGCCTCCCCCAGGCTGAAGGGAATGATTTTGATTTTGAAAACCTGGATGGAGTTATTTTTTTCTGGGAACCAGCTGAAAGTTCTGATGAATCCAAGGGCTAGCCAGAGATGCAGAAGACTGAGTCAGTTGAAACTTCTTCTGGGTCTGAGGGCCAGCAGAAGCTGCCAAGGGACTGAGGAAGCGTCACTCTGATGCTGAGACTTTCTCTGTTTGTGGCTTTGTTGGGCCTTGACTTCCTGGGAGCAGAGACTGTGAGGAACTTGAGATGGGCTGGGCACTGTGAACTTCAATACGGAACGGGAACTGCCCAGAGAACTGGACAAGGGCCTGGGAGCTGTCTGCCTTTGGTGAATCCAGGTGACATTTTGGTGAATCCAGGTGAATCCCATGATCTGGGACCATGGAAGGGGATCCAGGGAATCCTAGAAACCACCCCAAGTCAAGCTGAAAGAAGACTTTACTTGTATACTCTGTAATGACTAAGAAGATTATAATTTACTAGTGACCTAGGGGTGAAGGGTCTGTGTAGTTTCTGATTGAATAGTGAATAATGAAGGATGATTGCTTGCCTAAATAATTGTCCTTAGTGATTGATGACTGAATAAGTAATTGATTTGTAACCTGGTATGCCCTATGAGTGGAAAACTTTGACTATTTTACTTTGTGATTGAATTAAGGATTTTGTGAATGCTTGAGTTACTAAATGACTGTTCTTTGTTGAAAACTTTGTGACCACTGATGTAGAAACTATGTGGCCTTTTTCTGTGATAAGTTGTTGTGAATGCTGCATTTTAATTATCGGTGATAAGTTGTAATATTGTGAATGCAATACCTTGATTTCTGTGAATGTTTTGCTTTGATTTGTGGTGGACTAAATAGGGTGTTCACTATACTGTGTAATCAGAACCTTCAAAGCTGTTCACAGTAGCATTCTTCTGAAAAAGCTTCTTGGCTTTGCAAAGGCTCAGATTGCTTTCTTGACTTCTGTGCAGCTAGAGTCATTTACACCATGAAAGATATCTTTCTTATGCCAGCTCAAAGTGATCTCCCATCTGGTCAGACTTCCCAATGCACAGGAGAAAGAATGCTGCTCCTGGGAGGAGGAACACCTGAATTGAAACCTTGCCTCTGATACTTGCTAGCTGATTGATCATGAGCAAGTAGTCTCATGACACTTCTGAACCTTAGTCTCTTCATCTAATATTATGTCATAGTTATTTGTGTCTCATCTTATCTCCCATGATAGCAAAGTCCTTGTGGGCTTTAGTCATCTTTGATTCCCTTCAGTGCATATGTTTTTAATAAGCATGCATTATTCCTCTTTAAAATTAAGGACAAATAAATCTGTGGAGTAGGTTGGACTACGTCAGAGATTTGCAAACTACTTGGGGACCAAAGAATGCTTTTTATTTTTTCATTTTTAAATTTATTCTAAAATAAAGTTTTATTGTATTTAAAGAATTAATTATAAATATGAAAAAATAATTCTTAGCTTTCCCTCAACATCAAAACAAGGAAGGTAGATTTGGTCATTGGGCAGTAGTTTGTCATCCCTTAGACTTTAAAGTCCTATATACTTTTAACAGTGTAAGATTATATATAATGGCTAACACTAGGGCATGCAACATCTTGGTGCCTTTCCTTTCCTGGTTACCCCTTCCTCATGTCTGGTCTCCTTTTATTACATGCAAACTCCTTAAGGACAGGACTATTTGCCTTTAGGATTTGAGTGTATATCTCTTACCACAATTTTTTGGAACATAAGTTCTTTCTTTTTTTTTTTTTTTTTTTTGCTTTTTGGAGGGCAGTTGGGGTTAAGTGACTTCCCCAAGGTCACATGGTGAGTTTTCATGTTAAGTGTCTGAGGCCGGATTTGAACTCAGGTCCTCCTGACTCCATGGCCAGTGCTCTATTCACTGTGCCACCTAGCTGCCTTATACGTTCTTACTTTAGAAAAAACAATTATTTCATTGAGTGGAAAAGTACATGGAAGAGGAATTTGCTGGAGAGACCCAACACTGATTCTGTTCTTGGGTGAAGTGGTAGTGCAGCTTGGGTTGGTATTTTTAGCCTCATAAAGGATAGTTATGGAGTGTTAGGCCTTGATGGGATCACAGAAAATATGCAGGTTGGATCAAACCCCTTCCCTTAAAGAAGAAAATAACTGAGACTCAAACATGCCCAGAGTTACAAGGCCAGTAGGTGGAAAACTGGGCCTGGAGTCCACGTCCCTGACTTCCAGACCACAGTTCTTTCTACGATGCTTCTCTTCCTTCTACTTTCTGAAGCATAATAAATTCCCCAAGCTAGGCAGAAGCATCCAATGAACTGATTTATAAATCTTTTCAAATGAAACAGAAGAACTGTTTTTAGATTTATAAGCCTTCATCTGGGATCATGTTCAGTCATTTTGCTTCTAAAATACCTGATTGATTATCTAACAAATGTGCACATCCACAAGTACATTTAAAAAGTGCTTGGGACAGATGGGAATACTAGACAAATCCAGTGATGGATTTCCTTTCCTAAAAAAATTTACACAAAGGCTTTACCTTCATGGAAGTCATTATTTCTACCTTTAAAACTACTCTCCTCCATCTCACCCCCACTCCACACACACTTCCCATAGTATCTTCCCAACTGGAATCTTTATTCTGGGGAAGAGGACAATAGGTAGCACCATAGATAGAACACTTAGGACTTGGAGTCAGGAAATGCTGCCTCTAATACTTACAAGCTATGAGCCTCTCTGTGTCAATTTCCTCTTCTATAAGATGAAGAGGTAGAATAGATCTGTTCTCTTCCAGCTCTAAACCAATGATCATATGATGATGATTTTTTTTTTTTAAATTGTGAATGTGGAAAGCTAGCTGGTGCAGTGGATAAAGCATAGGCCCTGGAGTCAGGAGGACATGAGTTCAAATCTGGCTTCAGACACTTACTAGGTATGTGGCCCCAGGAAAGTCACATAACCCCAATTTCCTCTAAAAAATTGCTAATGCCAACTGCCAAACAGTATATTCGCTAATTCACAGAATCTCTCTGATCCACATAATCTTTTAATAGTATCTTAGGGCACACCTGAAAGGAATCCTCAATGATTGAACATTAGACCTCACAGGTAGATTGTTTTTTTTTTTGGTTGGTTGGATGTTGGCCTTTGTTCTCACAGAGGACCGAAATGACATCACTATGCTAAATTCAAGTTTCACTGTGTCTGACTGGCTTATCAGAGCAGTACCAGCTCAAAATGCTCTACCAATGGTTGGGTACAAATAGTCCATGTGAACAATTGGGGCGGATACTCTGAATTTGCACATCCCGCTTTTCCTTTGAGCTGTTTCAATTCTGCTTTGCTCATAGAACACAGCACTTTCTCTGATGTGGGCACACAATGCTGAGTGGCCCATGTCACACAATCACTTCCAAAGTTCTTGAGAGAGAGCTTGAGAGTATTCTTTGATTGTTTCTTCTGACTACCACATGAATTCTTGCCCTGTATAAATTCTCCATAAAATAGTCTTTTTGGTAGGCATACATTTTGCATTCCAAAAATGTGGCTAGCCCCATTTTTTGCACTCTCTGAAGCAGGGTTTGAATGCTTGGCAATTTAGTTAGAGTAAGGACCTCAATGTCTGGTACCTAATTCTGCCAGGTGTTCTTCAGTATATTCCTAAAACAATTCAAATGGAAGTGAATAAATTTCCTGGCATGGTGCTGGCAGACTATATAGGATTCACAGGCATGCAACAATGAGGTCAGCACAATGGCTCTATACCCTTCTCTTTAGTAGTCAATCTAATACTTCTTCTCTCCCATACTTTCCTTTGGAGCCTCCCAAACACAAGTTAGCTCTGGCAATGTATGTGTCAATCTCATTATCAATACACTACCAAGGTAAGTGAACTTATCTGCTTCATTCAAACTTCTCCATTTGCTGTAACTGATGGTTCCATGTATGGATGATATGGTGGTGGCTGATGGAGTACCTGTGTTTTCTTGGCATTAAATGTTAGGCCAAAATAAATGCAAACAGCAGAGAATTGCTCCATACTTTGTCGCATCTCAGCTTCAGAGGCTGCCTTGAGTGTACAGTCATCAGCAAAAAGAAAATCATGCACCAATACTCCTTTCACTTTGGTCTTGGATTGTAACCTTTTCGAGTTGAAGAATTTACCTCAGTGTGATAACTGACGTTGATGCTGTGTTCATCCTTGTTGAAAGCATTTGACAATATGGCTGAACAAGTTGTGGTACATGAACCACACTGTGCTATAAGAAATGAGGAACAGACCAACTTCATAATAACCTGGTGAGACTTATATAGACTGATGCTAAGTGAGGAGAGCAGAACCAAGAAAATGTACACAATTACAGACACATGGTATGTGTGATGACTAACTGATATACTGGGCTCCTCTCAGCAATGCAAGGTTATAAGACAACTCGAAAAGACTCATGATGGAAAATGATATCCACATCCAGAGAAAGATTTACAGAGTCTGAATGCAGATTAAAGCAAAATACTTGCTCTCTCTTTTTTTGTTTTTTTTTTTGTTTCTTCTTTCTTATTGTTCACTCGATTGGTTATAATCCCTCTTTACAATTTCACTAATGTTTAATGTGAAGGTATTTGTAGATCCTATATTTGATTACATGCCCCCATGGGGGGATGAGGGAGGAGAGGTTGTGGGAGAAAATTTGAAACTCAGGGGATTGAAGAACAGAATGTTGTAAAGTAAAAGTAAATAAATAAATCTAAATTTAAAAAAAAAAGAAACAAAGGGGAAAAAACATGGAAGGACACAACCTTATTTCACTCCATTAGTGACTGGGAAGATAAAAGAGCATTCTCCATTATCTAGAACTCAGGCAAGCATGCCATCATGAAACTGATGTACCATGCTGATGAATTTCTCTAGGCTACCAAATTTTGGCATAATTTTCCATAAGTCCTCACTACTAACAGTATCAAAGCCCTTGGTCAGGTCTACAAACATCGTGTGCTGACCTCTGTTTTGCTCCTGGCATTTCTCCTGGAGTTGTCAGGTAGGAAACACTGTATCAACTGTTTCTCTGCTCTTAATGAAGCCACACTGGCTTTCAGGTAGATGACCATCTTCCAGATGAAGGATCAGTCTATTAAGCAGGACTCTGGCAAGAATCCTGTCAGCAATGACAAAAAGAGAGTTAACCCTCTCTGCCCACACCCACACCGTGATTGTTGCAGGACAATCTATTTCCTTTATCTTTATAGAGATGGAGGCATCCTTGAAGTCCTAGGGTATAACCTCCTCTTGCCATATAAGCTATAACTTAGAATACAAATGTTAAAATATAAATCGTCTTATTTGGAAGACATCATAAATGACGTAATGTTCAAAAGCAATGGGTTACACCTTAAGGAAACATTAGAGATGCCTTAATCATAAACCTTCATAGTACCTCTGAGAAAACTGAGCACTAGAGAAATGAAGTAACTTAATGAGCAAACACACTGAGAATTAGTGAAGTAATAGAGGAAAAGTTTAGGATTCTTTCAACTCTACAGTCTTCACTTGTCTCCAGGCAGTTCTCCTCCATGGTCATTTTAATCATATTGTTCCTTTCCTCCCTTTCTTCTGGTTGGAGAAAAGCAAGATTTGGTAGATTATTCCAAATCACTCCTCTTCCTTTTTGCCCAATCCACATCAATTGTTTCTCATACAACCTAAAAACCTTTTTACTCAAGGAAGATTTCAAATATTGGCCCTGGCCAAATGATCCCTTTTTGATTTTGCACCTTCTTGGAACTTAAATATTCAATTAGCTCGGGCTTAACTGATTGTCAAGTCCTCTTTTTTTGTGCTTTATCTCTTCAAGTTGATGTACAGAATTATTGAAGGTGAAGACTATCAATGGTATAGTGGCAAGAGAGGCTGTGCATAAAGTCAAAGGTACTAGATTCTAATCCTACTATGTATACAGTCTAGTAACATAAAATATTATAACTCTAAACAATCCTATGAATTAACCGATCCAACTACCTCCTTTGCTAATGAGAAAACTGAGGCTTAGAGAATACTAGGGACTTTTCCAAGATCACACAAGCATTTGTGGCAGATGGAGAAACTGATTCTGGATGCCTTCTAGCACTCTTTGCTTTAGTGTTCATATTTGTGAAACTTGACAATCAGTTAAGCCTGAGCTAATTAGTGTTCACAGTGTTCATTGTTGGGAATGGATGATCTCAAAGGTCACTTCCAGCGCTAGTGTTCTAAGATTTTGTATATGTGGAGTGAGGGGATGGGAGGCTAGGTTGGGGTCGCTAATAGGAATTCATATATTGCATCCTTTTATCTTTCAGGCAGCTGGTACAGGGGCTGAGGATAGGATCAACATTGGGCAGGGGGGCGGGGGAGAGATCTGGGGTTTCCTAGCCAGTGCTTATATATCTGCTGGGTAGTGTGGCACATATGCACAGCTGGGAATCAAAGCTTTCAGCTGTCAGCTGGGGCATGCTAAACAATAGTGCGTTTTTTATTTATGAAGTTGTACTTTCCCAAAGCCCAATTGGAGTGTCTGACTTCTCCTCTATAAATCTTGTCATGTTAAACAGAGGAACTGGACTTCGATTTACAAACCTTCTTTGGGGATCATACTGAGTCACATTGTTTCCAAAAGACTTGATTGATTACAAAACATACTTTGAAATCCAGGCCCATGTTGAAAATTTATGCGCAAAGAGCAGGAAAAATATACAAACCCAGTGACAAGTCAACAAATCATGTGATAAATCCTAAATAAAGGGATTTGATTCAGCCAACCTTATTTTGCACTTGAGATATAAATGATTTGTGTCATAAATCAGTACTCTAAAGTCTAGCCATCATAATAAAGTTTATAAATCCAACTCTTAAATTTGACTTTCAGGTCTGATTTATAAATCCTATCTGTCTTGATAATTTTGATTTTTCCTCAAAATGAAATTTGGCCAGAAGTTTCAATGTACTTATTAGAGGTGATTTAGATGCTCTATAGCTAACAGTTCACTTGAATGGAAAAAGGAAAAAAAAAAAAGGTTTTTGAAAGACCTACTTTGTGCAAAACTCCACTAAACTACTACTCATTTTTTTTCCCCTTGGAATGTGTTGTTGAGCCTTTCTTCTTGAAGGCTATATCATCAGAACTTAATTTCTAGTAAGATCCACCAATATGAAAGGGTTTTTAATATGTTTTATAGCTGGTAAAAAAATTCCTTGAATTTCACAAAAGGTCATTCCTATGTTGTCATTAAGTCAGTGAATTTTGGCACCGAAGCATTTCTCAAATAGCATCAACCATTGCTTAGGTGGCAGAAACCCATACAATTGATAAAAATGTAGCTCTCTGAAGTGTGGAAGTATATGTGAATCACCTATCCTATGGTAGAAGTATTCAGGATGGTGAGATGTCTTAATAATAAGTTGTATGACTATTCATTGAGAGAAATATAGGCACCTTCTAGAGAAGAAGAGAATGCAGGGTGAGAATAGTCAATTATTTGAAGGACAGTAGGGAGTAATTTAACTTGTATTGTGTAGACCCCGAAGAACCAGTGAGAATAAATTATGAGCAGGCCAATTTCAGCTCATTGTAAGAATATTTCAAATGTCCATGGATGGAATGGAACATTCCAGATTTTTCTGTGTCTGTGTGTATCTGTGGCTGTCTCACTATTGTAATTAATAAAATAGGCAGAAATGCAGAGTGAACCTCAATCTTTGCTATTTCAAAAGTGATGGTGACAGAATTTAGGAAGAGAGAGCAAAGGGTCATAAGAAAATATAACATAATTCTGAAGATGGGACCCACATTCATGATGACAATTTTTGAAATTAATGAAGTCACAAAGAAGTTTTAGCTAAATGGAAGGATTATTCACCAGTTCTACTCAGAAAGGTTATTAAAGAAGTTGGCAGTGCTGTTTTTACCATGTGCCCAAAGGCACCAAGAAACATGATTTCATATAAAACATTCTCAAAGAATCAATCAGTCAATAACAAATATGGATTGATTAACTTTGTACTGTGTCAAGTACTGTGTCTGTTTCTAGAGAAACAAAGACAGAAATAAAATGGCCCTTATCTTCAAAAAGCCTACATTTTATCATAGGGAATAAACAATAATAACAATAACAGTAATATCATTTATATCATGTTTCTCTGTGCAGACACTGTGCTAACTCCTTTACAGTTATCAGTTCATTTGACTCTTGCAACAATCCTTGAAGGTAAATGTTATTATTATCCCCATTTTATAGATGAGGAAAATGAGGGAAAGAGAGGTTAAGTGATTTTCCCAGGGTCACACAGAGTTTGAGGTAGGATTTGAACACAGATCTTTCTAAGGCCAGGTCCAGCATTCTATCTATTCTATCACCTAAGAGTCTAAAAAATTCCCCCTCCAAAACAAAACAAAACAAAACAATCTAAAACACAGATTAGAAAAAAAAAACACAGAGAAGAACATAGACAAATATATATAAAATACATAAAAACTAATTTCGAAGGGAACACACTAGCAGTTGGAGTATGAAGAATAAGTTGTCAACTAAGCAAAATACAAAAGAAACTGGAGAATTTAAGGCAACTGTTAAGGAGGGAGGACATTCCTGTCATAGGGGATAAAGTGGGCAAAGATCTGGAAACAAGAGATAGAATGGTATGATTGAAGAACATCAAGAAAGCAGTTTGACTGGACAGCAGAGTACATTTGTGGGGTTTGGGGTGGGTATGTTAAAGTAGCCTGAAAGAGAGCTTAAAGTTAACTCTTCCCTGACTTCCCTCCACCCTAAAACTACACTGGATCATCTAACTCAGTGCCTTTATTTTACATAGGAGCATCGTAGTTGGTTGGTTGTTTTCTTTTGTTTTTGAAGAAGACCAAAATGGCATGGCTATTTTGTAGTCAAGGCACAGTAAGTCTGACTGTGGCTGATCAGAGCAATACAAGCTAGAATTTGGAGGGGAGATGTCATTGTCTCTCAATCTGCACATATATTTTCTTTTGAGCTGCTATAATTCTGCTTCACTCATAGAGCACAGCACCTTCTTTGATGTGGTTATGCTATGCCCACATATTTGTTATTTGAACAACATGACCAGCCCATCGGAGTTGGGCTCTGCAATAGAGTTTGAACACTTGGCAGTTTAACTTGAGAAAAGGAACATATGTTTGACATTTGAACATGGTCAACCCCACTGGAATTGGGCTCTCTACAGTAGAGTTTGAACATTAGGCAATTTAGCTTGATAAAAGAATCTCAGTGTCTGGCACCTTGTCTTGCTATGTGATCTTCAGAATCCTCCTAAGACAATTTAAGTGAAAGAAATTCAGTTTTCTTGAATGACACTTATATTCTATCTATATGTCACAAACATACAACAATGAGGTCAGCACAATGACTTTGTTGACTTTCAGTTTGGTAGGCAGAGTAATACCTGTTCTCACCCACGCTTTCTTTCAAAGCCTCCCAAACACTGAGCTAGCTCTGGTAATGTATGTGTCAACCTCATCATCCATGTGTATGTCCTTCAAAATTATACTGCCAAGGTAAGTGAACTTATCAATATTCAATATTTCTCCATTTGCTATAACCGATGTGTCCATATATGATGGTTTGGTGCTGGCTAGTGAAGAACCTGTGTTTTCTTGGTGTTAACTGTTAGGTCAAAATTAACATAAGCAGCAGAGAACTGATAAATACTTTGTTGCATCTTGACCTAAGAGGCTGTACATATTGCACAACCATCTGTGAACATAAGGCACCAAATCTCCCACCACTTTAGTCTTGGCCTGTGGCCTTTTCAAGTTATATAATTTACCATCAGTGCAGAGGTTGACCTCGATGCCATTTTCATCTTCAGCTACCAACATTCATTGCTGAAAACATTATGCTGAAAAGCATGGGAGGAAGCACACATCCCTGATTCACTCCATTGGTGACTAGGAAAACATATCTTACATTATCCAGAAAAGAGCACCTAAAATAAGGTCACCAAAGGAAGAAATGGCTTCTTGGAGGTCACAGAGGAAAGCTTGTTCAGCTCTTTTTTTAAAAAAAATTTTTTATATTTATTTTTTAATTAATTTATTTTCTTGTTTACATCACTCATTTCCACAAGATTTTGAGTTACATGTTTTCTACTCATCTTTCCTCTACCCATCACCTCAAAACAGCCATCCCACTGTATAGCCCCCCCCCCCCCCAATCTGCTCTCTCCTATGTCCTCCCCCATCGCCCCTCTGACTTTCCGGTAGGGCAGGATGGGTCTCCCTAACCCAGTGCCTGTATATCTTAATTCCCAGTTGAATGTAGATAAT
>CM053588.1:100135848-100157228 GCA_028646515.1 Pseudochirops corinnae
TAACATTTGATTATAGAACTTTAAATTGTAGATTCTTTCCTTTCCTCCCTCATCACCCACCCCCACTGGAAAGAAAAGCAATTCAGTATAGGCTATACATGTGTAATTATGCAGAACATCTCCACAATGGACATATTGTGAGAGACTGATTATATATCCCTCCTTCTTATCCCTCCCCCGCCTTGTTCTATTCTCTACCCTGTCCCTGTCCCTTTACAAAAATGTGTGCTTCCAGGAATGCTTCCCCCCACCCTGTCCTCTCCTCCATCATCCCAACTCTCATCCCCATCTCCCATACACAACCCAGTTTAGAGTTTGTGTCATTCCTTCCCTAAGCCAAATTCAATGAGTCAGGTTGACCCTTTCCCTTTTGTTTTCCTGTTCTTCCCTTCCGTTGTAACAATTATCCCTTGCTTCTTCTATATGAGATGATTAACCCCATTCTGTCTCTCCCTGTCTCCTCTCATTCTAATCTTCTCCCACCTCAGAATTTCACCTTTTAAAGTATAGTCCCTTCCTATTCAGTTGATCCTTTGCCCTCTGTGTACACATTTATACACATATGCAGATATGTGTTCATACACATATATAAACCCTCTTATACAGAAATATGTGTATGTATGCATATGTATACATTTGTATTCCCTTCACCTACCCTCCTACTGAAAAAATTTTCATAACTTACAATTATCTTTTTCCATGTTGGCATGTAAATACTTCAACTTTGATAAGTTCCTTATGATTTCTTTTCCATGTTTACCTTCTCATGCTTCTTGTGTTTGAATGTCAAATTTTGTATTCAGTTCTGGTTTTTTCAGCAAGAATGTTTGAAAGTCCTGCACCTCACAGAATGACTATATTTTCCCCTAGAACATTATACTCACTTTTGCTGGGTAGGTGATTCTTGGTATAATCCTAGCTCCCTTGATCTCCAGAATATCATATTCTAGGCCCTTTAATCCCTTAATGTAGAAACTGTTAGATCCTAGGTTATCCTAATTGTGTTTCCACAGAATTCAGATTGTTTCTTCTTGGCAGCTTGTAATATTTTCTCCTTGATCTGGGGACTCTGGAACCTGGCTATGACATTTCTAGGAGTTTTCTTTTGGGGATCTTTTTTAAGAGGTGATTAGTGAATTCTTTCAAGTTCTATTTTGCCCTCTGGTTCTAAAATATCAGGGCAATTTTCCTTGAGAATTCCTTGAAGGATGCTTTCTAGGTTCTTTTTTTGATCATGGCTTTCAGGTAGTCCAAAAATTTTTAAATTATCTCTCCTGGAACTATTTTCCAGGTCAGTGGTTTTTTCAAGGAGATATTTCACATTGTCTTGTATTTTTTCATTTGTTTGGATCTGTTTAATAGTATCTTGATTTCTCATAAAGTCATTTGCTTCCATTTGTTCCACTCTAATTCTGAAGGAATTATTCTCTTCAGAAAGCTTTTGAGATTCTTTTTCCATCTGGCAAATTGACTTTTTAAGGAATTTTTCTACTCATTGGCTTTTTGGGCCTCTTATGCCACTTGAGTTAATCTATTTTTTCAGGTGTTATTTTCTTCAGTCAGGTTGTTTACTCTCTTTTCATGATTTTCTTGCATCATTCTCATTTTTCTTCCCAATTTTTCCTCTATTTCTCTTATTTGGTTTTCAAAACCCTTCTTAAGCTGATATATGGCTTGTAGGAAGTCTATATGTTTCTTGGAAGCTTTTGGTGTGGGCGTTCTGACTTTGTTGTCTTCCTCCCTCTCCATGCTTTGATCCTTTTTGTCCCCCAAGGAGGAATCTAGAGTTCTATTCATGTTCTTACTTTGCTTCCTTTGCCTGCTCATGTTGTTGCTAGTCAATTACTTGACTTTTTAGCTCTGTAGAACTCTGGGTCCAGAAGGGAAAGCTCTGTCCCAAATTGCTGGGGTTTTCATAGCTGACAGAGCTATTAGGAGGCTGCTGCAGCCTCTACCAGCTTTGGCTCACTGACGAAAACGCACCCCAGGACAACCACCCAAGACTATGATCCAGATCCAGGCCACTCAATGCAAGAGCACTTAGCCTCTGAACAATCACTTGGCCCTCCTGCAGTCTGCATGCCAGGAAGTTCTAAAGCAGCCATATGGAAGTGGCTGCTGGACCGCTGCTTCTGCTGCTTCCTTGCCCTGGAGGCAGTTTGGCCAGACAGCTTTTCTCCCCCAAATTTAGCTGAGCTCTACTGACCTTTCTCTTTGTCCTTGTTTCTTATGGGTTAATAGTTCTGGAAACTGCCACAGATGCTGCTGATACACTCTCCTGAAGGCTCCAGCTGCAGCTCATCCTGGCTTCCCCAGAGCCAAGCCGTGGTTTCAGGCTGGACTGTTTTCATCTCCCAGTGTGCTGCACTGAGCCCTTTGTGCCAAGCTGCCTTCAGCGGGAAATGTGTTTTTCTGTATTTTTATGAGTTCTGGAGTCCTACAATTTGTATAGAGTCGTATTTTATGTGCATTTTAGGTGGCTATGTGGAAGCTGTGGCATTTTCCTGCTTCTACACTGCCATCTTGGCTTCGCCCTTGCTCAGCTCTTATTGAATAAGCTGAAGTAGAATCAAATGGAGTTCACACTGCATAGTCTAATAGGTTGGGGAATCTGCGGCCACACATATGACCTCAAGAGACACAGTTTCCCCACCCTTTGAGAACCTTAGAGCTAGAAAGGGTGACAGAATCTTGTCCTACCCTGCTAATTTTGCAATAGAAGAAACATATTTAGAATTAGTGTTGGAATGGAAACTAGAATCCAGGTTTCTTGAGTGTCAAACAAGTTCTTTTCCAAACAGGCTATTGAAATTTAGTTCTTGGAAGAAGTGGGGATATAGAGTCCCTCCAGCTATATCCTAGCAGCACCTTTTCCCTAGTCTCCTGACATGGGTAGGGAGGTTCGAGAAAATAGGAAGAAAGCAAAATTAAGGTCCTCATGGCTGTGGATCTGATTTCTTCCCTTGACCTTATCCCAACTGGAATTTTTTTCCTCTTCTGGGACTGATTTTCCCCTCCAACTCCTACCTAATGGCCTCTCTTGATTCACTAGAAAATTTACCACATTTTGTAAGTGTAACTAAAGCACATCTTCAAGACTCTGGGCATAAGCATACTTTATTTCTGTTTTCCTTAGACAGACTGCTCTCCTTTGGAAGCCTGATCTCCTCTTTCTAGAGGAAGATAAAGGAGGAGAGGAGTATTCACACATCCGCTGGATCTCATGCTCCCTATCAGTTGCTCTGTTCTCAATTACTGGTGAGAGTATGCTCCAGAGTATGCTCTGAGGAGCTCCTGCATTTGTTCTTGAGGGGCTCTTTGGATTAGGGTCAGGGATAAGAGTCCTCTTTATATTTAAGCTGGGATTCTAAACTTTTCTTCATTCTTCTTTTTCTTTTTTCCTGTCTTGGACTTGCAGCAGTCTGTTGAAACCTATGGTCCCATTCTCAGAATAATTTTTTTTAATTAACTTTTGTTTATTTATACTTTACATCATTGATTTCCACATGATTTTTAGTTACAAATTTTCTCCCCATCTTTCCCCTACCCACCACCCCAAAATAGTGATCCCATTGTATACCCCCTCCCCCAATCTGCTCTCTCCTATATCCTCCCCCATCACCCCTCTGACTTTCCGGTAGGGCAAGAAAGATCTCCCTGCACCAGTGCCTGTATATCTTATTTCCAAGTTGCATGTAAATAATAATAATAATAATAATAATAATAATAATAATAACATATATATATTTAACATTTGATTTTAGAACTTTAAATTCTAGATTCTTTACCTTCCTCCAGTGTCACCCACCCCAACTGGAAAGACAGGCAATTCAATACAAGCCATACATGTGTAGCAACGCAGAACATCTCCAAAATGTATGTGTTGTGAAAGACTGACTATATTTCCCTCCTTTCTATCTTGCCCTCCACTTGTTCTATTCTCTACTTTGTCATTGTCCCTTTACAAAAGTGTGTGCTTCTAACAACCCTCCCTTCCAACCTGTTCTGACCTCCATTATCCCCCCTCTCATCCCCTTCCCCCTACTCTCCTGCAGGAAAAGATACCCTATTTAGAGTATATGTCATTCCCTTGGTAAGCCAAATTCAATGAGAGTAAGGTTGACCCATTCGCTTTTTGCCTTCCTGTTCTTCCCCTCCCTTGTAACAATTATCCCTTGTCTCTTCTATATGAGATGATTAACCCCATTCTGTCTTTCCCTGTCTCTTCTCATTCTATTCCTCTCCCACCTCTTAATTTCACCCTTTAAAATATCATCCCTACCTATTCAATTGATTCTGTGCCCTCTCCCTATGTACAGATATATATACACACTCACAGATGTATTCATATGCATATATACCCTCCTATATAGACATGTGTATGTATACATAACATACATACATATATACATACACAAACACACATACATTTATATTCCCTTCACCTATCCCCATACTGAGAAAAGTTTCATAAGTTACAATTCTCATTTTTTCCATTTTGGCTTGTAAATAATTGAACTTTGATGAGTTTCTTATGATTTATTTTCCATGTCTACCTTCTCATGCTTCTTGTGTTTGAATGTAACATTTTCTGAAACATTATACTCAGTTTTGCTGGGTAGGTGATTCTTGGTTTTAATCCAAGCTTCCTTGATCTCCAGAATATCATATTCCAGGCCCTTCCATCCCTTAATATGGAAGCTGCAAGACCCTGATTGTAATCCCACAATATTCAAATTGTTTCTTCTTGGCAACTTGTAATATTTCCTCCTTAATCTGGGATCTCTGGAACCTGGCTATAATATTCCTAGGAGTTTTCTTTTTGTGATCTTTTTTAAGAGGTGATTGATGGATTCTTTCAAGTTCTATTTTGCCCTCTGGTTCTAAAAGATCTGGGCAATTTTCCTTGAGAATTTCTTGTAGGATGATTTCTAGCTTCTTTTTTTGATCATGGTTTTCAAGTAGTCCAATAATTTTTAAATTGTCTCTCCTGGATCTATTTTCCAGATCAGTCGTTTTCTTCAATGAGATAGTTCACATTGTCTTCTATTTTTTCATTTGTTTGGATCTGTTTAATAGTATCTTTATTTCTCATGAAGTCATTTTCTTCCATTTGCTCCACTCTATTTCTGACGAATTTATTCTCTTCAGAAAGCTTTTGAAATTCTTTTTCCATCGGACAAATTTGACTTTTTAAGGAATTCTTCTCCTCATTGGCTTTTTGGGCATCTTTTGCCACTTGAGTTAGTCTGTTTTTTTAGGTGTTATTTTTTTCAGTCAGGTTGTTGACTCTCTTTTCATGATTTTCTTGCATCATTCTCATTTCTCTTCCCAATTTTTCCTCCATTTCTCTTATTTGATTTTCAAAATCCTTCTTAAGCTCCTCTATGGTCTGTAACAAGTTTACATTTTTCTTGGAAGCTTTTGGTGAAGGTGTTCTGACTGTGCTGTCTTCCTCCTGTTCCATTCTTTGATCCTTTTTGTCCCCCAAAAAGGAATCTAAATTTGGATTGCTGAGCTTACTTTGCTTCCTTTGCCTGCTCTTGTTGCCAGTCAGTTACTTGACTTTTGGGTTCAGTAGAACTCTGCTTTCGGAGGGGAGAACTGTGTCCCAAATTGCTGGGGTTTTCACAGCTACTGGTGTTATTAGGAGGCTGCCATCTCTGCAGCCCTCACCAGCTTTGGCTCACTGAAAATGCACCTCAGGAATACCACCCATCACCGCGATCCTGATCCAAGCAGCTCAAGGCAAGAACACTTAGCCTCTGAATGATTGCTTGGCCCCCCCTGCAATCTGCAGGCTTGGAGCTCTGAAGCAGCTATGTGGAGGCGGTGGCCCCGCCACCACTTCAGACTCCTTCTAGCTCTGGAGGCAGTTGGGTGGACCCTCTTCCCCAAATTTAGCTGAGTTTCACTAACCTTTCCCTTTGTCCTTGGCAGTGATTGGTTGGTAATTCTGGAAACTGCCACAGTTGCTGGTGATCTGCTCTCCTGAAAGCTCCGGTTGTAGCTTCTCTTGTATACCCTGGTGCTAAAACCCCATAGGCCTGGGCTCTGCTCCTGGCATGCTGAGATGAACCCTTCCCATCTGCCTGCCAGGCTGCCTTCAGTGGGAGCTTTGTTACTCTGTCGTTTTGTGTGTTCTGTAGCTCTAAAATTTATTTAGAGTCATATTTTATAGGTATTTGAGGTGGTTATTGGGGGAGCTTGTGGAGTTCTCCTGATTCTACACTGCCATCTTTCAGAATAATTTGTTAAATACTATTTTATTTTTCCCCAATTCTATGTGAAAACATTTTAAAACTTTTTTTAAGTTTTGAATTCTATATTCTATCACACTCTCCCTCTCCTTCCTTATCACTGAGATAGTAAATGTCTAATATAGGTTATTTTTGTGCAATCATGTAAAACATGTCCATATTAGTCTTTTTGCACAAGAAGATTAAGAAAGCATGAAAGAATGAAAGAACAAAAGAAAGAAAGAAGAGACAGAAAGAGAGAGAGAGAGAGAGAGAGAGAGAGAGAGAGAGAGAGAGAGAGAGAGAGAAAGAGAGGCATGCCTTTGGGCATAATTCGAAATGGTTCTCCAGAATGGGTGGATCAGTTCAAAACTCTACCAATACTGCATTAGTGTCCCAGTTTTCCCACATCTCTGCCAACATTTATCATTTTCTGTTTTTGTCATTTTAGCACAATCTGATAGTTGTGAAGTTGTATCTCAGAGTTGTTTTAATTTGCATTTCTCTAATCAATACTGATTTAGAGCATTTTTATGACTATGAATAGTAATAGATTGTAGTCCTTGACTCCTCAGCTATGTTTTCACAATATGCTCTTCCCTTATCATCTTCCTTAGAGGAATACAAATGCTTTAAATTTGTCCACCCTCAAGCAATGCAACTAAACATCTTTCCCAGCAGCAGAATTTGGCATATGAATACTTTCTTAATATAAAGTCCCTGTCCACCACCACCACCACACCCAAGATCAATTAGTAAAATAGTTCTCAGTCTGGCTGAGCTGTAACAATTGCTGCCAACCTAGTGCCATTGTTGATGAAGTATAACATTTCAACTGGATATAGGCAGACAATTTCTGCTCACCTGATATCAAGAAACACTTTTGAGGATTGGGATATAACTTGGTCTAAGCATCCCAATGGATGACTTTACAATAACATTCATAGACCTACTCTTTCTCCATCTCCAAGTATTCAATTGCTTCATTTCATCAGCTCATTATAAGTTCTAAATGAAAGGAAATAATTGAGATAGTTGTTCAGAGACTACTTTAATGTACAATTTAAGATGTGAAGTTGGACCTGACTTGAAAAAAGGGAAGTAAAAATTAAGAGAAGTCAAAAGGAGGATGAAAACCTGTACAAATATAATTGAATTGAATGTGCAGGAAACTAGTTCAGCGTGTTCTCAAGCAGTGAGGGAGTGTTACATAAGAATGTAATTAATAGGACTATGTGAAATATATTTCTTCCTTTATTAATTATAGCAAAAGAATCCACATATTTCTATTTCTTTCACTTTATATGGTTACTATGCCATATGAGTTGTATAACTCTGTAACTGGGACTTAAATGCACCTTAAGTCATCCTAAATTCTACTTTGCCTCTTCTTTCTCCTCTCCATCATTTAATCATTTTCCAAGACTTACTGATTTTTTCTTCCACAGCACCTTTTGCATCCACCCCCATTCATGTTGTTGCCATGTTGGTTAGGCCCTTACCATCTCTCTCCTGTACTACTGCAACAGAACCATAAATGGCCTCACTTCTCTAGTATGCCACCCACAGAGCTGCCATAATAAACTTCTTAGTGTATATATCATTTATTCATATAAGAAACTTCAGTGGTGACTCTTCTCTTTGGGGGAAAAACATAAATAAATAAAATGTTCTCAACTTGGAATTTAAAGTCCTTCACAGTTTGGCTCTGGATAAATGATTTATTCTTAGTGTACACTTAACTTTTACTTATTCTGTCTAAACCGGTTTACTTGTTCTCCAGATTTACCATCCCATTTCCTTCTTCCATGCTTTTACTAAGGTAGTCTGCTATATATCACATGTACCCTAGAATTCCCGATTTCCTTCAAGATCCAGACCATGTGTTATCTCCTAAAGAGATTCTTTCCTGATCCTTTAGTTCTCTCTCTACTTATCAGATTATCGTATACTTATCTCTTTACATATTAGATCTCTCTGTTTTATGGGTAGAAAGCAATAGCTAGAAAAATAAAACATATATTGTTCCTATATACCAGGTATTGTGCTAAGTGCTTGGGATGTGCATAAATGCAAGAAAAACTACATGCCTACAAAGAACATACCTCCAACTGGAGAAAGGAAGTACAAAAATGGGAGCTGGAAGGATCCAGGGTCATAATACTTGGCATGGTGTTGAGCTGGCCAGGGGATGGTGTAATGGTCCCTGGCAAAATAAGGTGAAAACTCTCTTATCATATGCTGGTGTTCCAAGAGTCAAGTCCAGCATCCTAATGGGGTATGGATGATGAGAATGACATGAATGCTTGTATGGAGATGACCAGGAAAGGACATGAAGGCCCACTTCAGGGCAAAGTGCAAAATACAGGTTGGGGTGAGATTAGAGGGAGGGGAGGTAAGCATGTTGTCAACTCTTTGAGGTCAGGGCCTTTATTATTGTTATTATTCTGCCTGTTTTGTTTTTGTATACCTGGCAATATGACTTGCTTAGGGTAGAGGTCAAATAAATTCTTATTGGATTGAACTGGATAGTATTAGACCTCGGAGATAATTATAATTCTGTATGTGTGTATGGTTTATAAAATACTTTATATTTTACATATCTCAATTTGCCTTTTACATTCTCTCAGTTCATCTTCGCAGCTATCCACTGAAATCGGTAGGTATGGGAATCCTCATTTAACATATGAGAAAATTGGAACTTAGGGACAAAGAGTAATTGTCCCACACACCCAGTGCTAGGGACTTGCAGAGTAAAGACTACAACCCCAGTGCTCAGAATTCTCCAATCCGCATCAGTCTACCAGGCTTGGTTTCATTTATTACTCCTCACTCATTTTATACACATATAAAACAAGGGTTACAGAGGTGGAGGAGCTGGGACTTCTGCTGGATAGAGCTTAAAGGATGAGTGGAATTCAGACAAATGTAGAAAAGGGGAAGGATATTCTAGTCAGAATAAGCAAATACTATAAAGCACTGATACATAAGGCATGTTCAGAGAACAATGAATAGAAATATTGGGTTTGGGTGAAGTTTTGTGTTGGGGAGCAATAGAAGATATCTTCAGATCAATGTGCCTGGAGCATTTTATAGAGGGCATTGAGTGCCAGACTTAGTTTGTATTTTATCTCCTTCCTCTAAGGAAATCATGGTCTATTAGTAAGATTATGACACAAATACAAACAAGTATAATGGAAAGCAAAATATTACCAGGGCAAGGAGAGAGCTATGTAAAGTAGTCCAAGAAAATCCGAGAAGAGAAAAAACACTGGGGCTATCATAGAAGCGGTGGCCTCTGAAGTAAGCCTTTTTACCAAGGAAAGAGGATGAGGAAATGAATGAAAACAGGGTTTCTCTACCTTTATATATGTGTACAATAGATTTGAGAAGGAAGAGACTGGAGGCAAGGCAATTTCAGTGTATCTGTTTTAAGGCTCTAGCCTTCAGGTGTTAGAACTAATTCTGCTACCTCTGTAATTCTAATCAACTCTCCTTCTTCCAAAAGACATGCTGAATTGAGTCTTTGGAAAATAGCTGTTGTTCTATGGGACTGAGAAAGCTGACTTGAAATCCAGGTGGGAATTTAGAGAAATAGGCCATTCATTCTATCCCTGAATCTATCCCTTCTCTTTCAGATAAGGTCGTGTCTTATTTTCAATTCCATTCACCTTGTTCTTCAATGGTATTTGAAGCATTGTCTATAATACCTCAAGCAGCCCTTCTGAGAATGAACATATCAGATTCAGAATCTACCTCATTGTTCAACATTTAGAATGAAGGAAGGTTATCATTTCTTTCTCTGATGGAAAGTATGGTTGGTATCAATGACTATATTAAATGAAAAGCAATATTTTAACCATCTTTTACCATTCCTTTACTCATTTTTTTAAATGAAAGATTCCCTTTATTTTAGAGTTCTAGACTCTTAACTACTTTGGAAAATAAAGTGAAATGCAATAGGTATTACATAATAGGGATACATTCATTCATTCAATAATTTTCTGCCCACAATTTCCCATTTGTTGGGAACTGAACGATTCAAATTTGTTTAGAAGAGAAAAGAGAGTACAAAGCAAAGCCTGAAATTCAAACCATTTTTAGGGCTATTGTGTAGAAGTGAGATTAGTTTTACTATAATGGCCATAGAGGGTAAAACTATTGCCATGGGTTAAATTATAGGGAGGTAAATTTTGGGCCAATATATGAATGAATTTCTAAACAAGTTGAGATGGTCTGAAAAGGAATCAACTGCCTTGTGAGGTTATTTTCCTCCATCTTTAGAAGTATGTAAGCAGAGTCTGGGGAATCATTTGTCAGGAATTTTATAAAGGAAATTCTTGTTTTGGGAATGAGTGGGATTTGTGAAAGACAACTCTACTGAGACTTTCAGAATGTAAACTCTTTAACTCCTTGGGGGCAAGGACTGCTTTAGTTTTAATTTTTTTTTCTTTTTATACTGAAATTAATTCAATATATTTCTAAGGTGAAAAATAAACATGTAAATAGGCAGATAAAATTATTATTTAAGAATTTGATGGCTAAAAGAATGGTGGCATGAACATGCCACTAAATTTTTAAATAATATTTATATTTACCAATTTAGATACTTTTAAATTTCTCCCTTAGAAATGTGTACAAGCCTTCTTCCTCTCCTAATTGGTGCATGCTTTATTCCTATGAAAGCAGGTGAAGGGAAAGAGGACTAAAGGTTCCAGAGAAAATAGATTTAAAGTTAATCAATGCCTGAGAGGTCTTCTCTAAACTCCATATGATATAGATGAAGAAACTGGGGTTTGAAATCTATAAAGGTTAAGTGGTACAACCAGTGACAGTGGCAAGGAAAAGAATCAGAATAAGAACTCAGGTCTTCTGAGTCCAAACAATAATCACAATTAATTTTTGAAAATAGAATATACGCCCCTTGAAGGCATTTATTATTTTGTTTGTGTCTTCAATGCTCGACTCTCTCTGTCTATCTTTCTCTTTCTTTCTCTGTCTCTCTTTCTCTCTTTCTTTCTTTCTCTTTCTCTCTTTCTCTCTTTCTTTCTTTCTTTCTTTCTTTCTTTCTTTCTTTCTTTCTTTCTCTTTTTCTCTCTTTCTTTCTCTCTTTCTCTCTTATCTATTTATTATATGTTTTTAAACTAGATCTGTGGCTTAATTTGTATGGGGAGACACCAGTGAGAAAAGTCCTCTACCAATTCAAATCAGCGTCTTTTTTACATCCTACAGTCTTAGAGCTTTGCCTGGGATAATAAGAGTAAAATAGTGTTTCCAGTGTATATTGAATATGACACCTGGGGGTAACTGAGTGGTTCAGTGAATAGAGCACAGGCCCTGGAGCCAGGAGGACCTGAGTTCAAATATGACCTCAGATACTTAACACTTACTAGTTGTGTGACCTTGGGCAGGTCACTTAACCTCAATTGCCCTACCTTCCCCCCTGAAAAAATAAACAAATAAGGAAACAAATAAACGAATAAATATGACACCTGGACCTAGATATTTTTGAGTCTGAGGCCGTACTATCAGGCATTATTGATGAGGCTTTCTAGAAGACTTTGTTTAATTAGTTGTAGGAGAAGAAGGATGTGGATATTTGGTGTTCTTGAGATGGTGTAATAGCAATCAGTTTAGCAGATACTTAGTCCTTAGTAACTTAGGGATAAGTATGGAAGGTGTGAGCTCAGTATAGAAGGTATGTACTCTGTCCCCTGTTGAGAGGGCGTGAACTCCCCTATTGACCCAGAAAAAGGGGATTGGCTGAGACAGGCCAGTGTGTATATAAGAAGAGTTCTAGAGACAGAGAGACAGAATTGGGTATCTTCCTCCTGGTGGCTCCCATTAGAGGAAGCAGGATTGTCTTGGCATCTGGGAGCTGGGCTGCTGGATTGAAGAAGTGAGTTGGAGTTTTCTTAGAGAGAGAGACATACACACAGAGAGACAGAGAAACAGAGAGAGAGAGAGAGAGAGAGAGAGAGTTTCTCTCTCAGCATCTGGAAACTGACTGAGAACTGATATGGAGTTTTCCTGAGACCGGAATCTGGTGAAGGCCATTTGGAAGGCTGAGAGGATTTTCCTGGAAGGCCTCCTGGAAGGCCAAGATTCTCCTGGGTCCTAGGGCCAACTGAACTGCTGGAGGACTGAAGAAACATGACCAGGATAAGACTTTGTTGGTTTGTGGCCTGGCTGATCCTTGAGTTCCCAGCAACAGAAGTGGTGAAGGGTTTGAGACCCTGTGAACTTCAGTGTGTGCCAGGGACTGCCCTGAGGACTGGACAAGGACCAGGGAGCTGTCTACCTCTGAATCCACGTAACTGTTTGGTGGATTCAGGTAGGAGCTAGGACCATGGAAGGGGATCCAGGGAATCAGAGAAACCACCCCAAGTCAAGATGAAGAAAAGACCTCCCATTGGATGAAATTGAGGTTTTCTGGACACCGAGGGGTGGAGGGTTCGTGTGGTTTTCTAATGACTGAAGTTAGTGATTAATGATATTTAGTAATTGTGAATCCAGATTAATGACTGATTAAGTTAATGGTTGCCCCATGAATGGAAGATTGATTATTGTATTGTGACTGATTAAGTTAATGGTTGCCCCATTAGTAGAAGACTGATTATTGTATAGTGAATTGATTGAATGAGTGAGTATTGATTACTGTTGTGAATTGATTGAATGCTTTGTTCTAAATATTGTGGCCACTATGGTGAAAACTGTGTGGCCATTCTAATGTTAAGCTGTTATGAACACTTTATTGTGATTTTCTATGATAAGATGTAATGTTGTACATATTATATTGTGATTTGAAATGAATGGTTGCCTTGATTTGTAATGGAATAAACAGAGTGTTCACTATACCGTGTAATCCGAATTTGAAAAGCTGTTCATAGTAGCATTCTTTTGGGAATCTACTAGTACGTGGCATTATAGATGGGGGCCTCTGAACTTTAAAAAAAGTCTATTTTAATAACTATTTCAATTTTTTTAATAGTAGCTATTATATGTCAAGAATTAAAAACAACAACAGCAACACTATTCTGAGGAGGACTGCATAGACTTCTCTAGACTGAGAGAAGTGGGTAGAACAGCGGGCCTGGGTTTTGGGAGACTGGGTTTAAATCCAGCCGAAGACACTTAATATGTGATTTTGGGCAAGCCACTGCCTCAGTTTCCTTATTTGTAAAATGGGAATAATAATAGCACTTATCTTAAAGAATTCTTAGAACAAGAAGTGAGATATATTTGCAATGCTTTTGCATAGTGACTGACATTTAACAAATGCTATGTTAATAATATTAATATTATTATTGCCAGTTGTCAAAAGGGTCTATGTTGCATAAACATACACTTTAAGGGTTATGAATCCTTTCAGTTAAGACAGCAAAGGTAGCAACTATAATACTGTTGATGTGACAGATTAAAAAAAATAGAGCATAATTTTTTCTTCATGATATCCTTAGAAAACTTATATTTTAAAATACTTTACATTCCATAAAATATTTTCCTCATGTAACCCTTGCATGAGAAGCAGTATATAGATTATTATTCTCCATTTTACAGATGAGAAAAGTGAGACTTGAGGAGATAAAATAAATTACCCAAGGATTTTTATGTTAAAGGATCAAAACCTAGGCCTCCTGAGCTAAGGACTAAAGACTGCTACTGTATTTCTGAAGCCAAGTCATCCTGTTCCTACTGAAAACTGTAACTGAGGTGACACACACACACACACACACACACACATACACAATTATATTTCTTAATCTGAGGTCCAAAGACCCCCAAGGATTTCATGGATAAATAACAGTGAACTTGAAAAGGAAAAAAAAAGAACATCTTTCTTTTTAATGAGCTCTAACTGAAATTTAGTATTTCCTTCAATTTAAAAACAAAACAAACAAAAATTCTGTAAAGAGCTGCTTAACCAAAGTGTCAAAAACTTCCATGACACAAAATCAGATTAAGAGTCAGAGCACTTAATTATTGCCACGACAACAATTTAGGAGGAATTCTAGGTGCCCTCAATAAACTCTCTAAGTGACATTGGTGGCCAAATTCTCTGGACTTGGTTCTTTGTTCATATATAAAAGTGTTTATGTCTAGCTACGTTTAGATAAAGACATATTTTTTAACATTCATTAATACTATTTAATAGATAAATTTGTTTTAAATAAAAATAAATAAAATAGTTTTGGATCTTACAATTATCAGGACTGAAAATTACAGATTTAGAACTTAGAAAAAAACTGAAAGGGACATAAGAGGTCACTGAGTTCAACCCCCTCATTTTACAGATGGGGAACCCGAGTCCCAGAAATGGTTAAGTAACATGTCAGTGAAACAGAGCTAGTGCCTTTTGGAGACCGATTTTGAACTGACTTTTGGCTGACCCCAACTCTAGCATTACCTCGTGTATTACTGCTCAAATACAAGTTGAACTGAAATCACTCAGCAGCGGCAGCTCTCATAACAAGGCTTCTTTTCAAAAAGATGAGCGTGTCTTAGGACTGGACTATGGGGAATTGGAAAACATGTCTGTCTTGTGTTTTATTTTCAAATACAGCTCCTCAATGAAACGTGTCTAGCCTATGTATTCCCCATATCAAATAGACACGCTGTTAGTGAAGAAACAAGGAAATTCTAATGACGCGGTCAAAGGCCTTTCCTACAAAATTAGCAACAGCATAGGAGCCTATAAATCAACATCTGAGGTATAAGACTGTTTTTTTTTTGAAGAAAACATGTAACAGGTTTAATAGGTTATTGAATCAACATGATCAGTTTCTGTTTTCAACTCACCCCTTCCCACTTCCTAAGCAATGATTTTTAAAAATGTATTGAATTTTATGTAAATACTCTAAAGGCAAGGACCAAGTCTTGTTTATTTTTGTGTTCTCATCAGTGGCAGAAGTTTCTGTCTCTGACAAATTGTAATACAATACACAATCACAAAAATTTAATGTACTCTTTATTAAGAGTTTACTGTGTACAGAGCACTGTACTCATGACTGGAGGAGCTCCAAAGTAGAGATAATCAATCATTCTTTCCCTCATGCAGCTTATGTTCTAGCTGGGTGATAAGATACCAGCATGAATTGTTGTTCTGTAAACAACACACCACACACACACACACACACACACACACACACACACACACACACACATATGTATATATGTATGTATCAGGCATTTACTAATCTAGTATATTAAGAATAGTTGCCATAAAACACCTTCACACACACACACACACACACACACACACACACACACACACCCATGCTGGGCGGCATCGTACCCCATATATACAATTTCCACAGAGAAGGAAAGAATACAATGGTAATGAAGTGTCATATAGTTACAAGCATGGCAAAGGGAAACACATCTAATGTAGAGTCTTCACAGCTTGATCTGGCATTTGTCCCATACTGTAGGCTGCTTTTCTACCACTTATCAGAAAAGAATTGAGACGTTTTGTATAGAATAGATAGAAGCATAACATTGTGAACTATAATCTAGTGTATGATTCAGTAAGTGTCTTAAAGAAGGGGGAAAAAAATGGTCCATGGGGGATGGCTGTTACTGGCAATAAGGTGGAACAATCAATAACTTGGGAATTGTTTCCAGGAAGACCTATGTTCAAGACTTGCCTCAGACACTGGCTGTGTGATGTTGAGGGCCATATGAACCAGTCCAGTCATGGGTACAGTCTGGACCAGGATTCCCCTAGATCCACTCTCCCCATGTGGGCTAATTATGGCTCAGGGTGTGGACTCACCCTATTTCCGTGGCTAGCAAGGAAACAGGGTGTGATTGCCAAGAAGTGACCCCCAAAGATTGCACAGCCGCCAATAATTAAGTACAAGCTGGTTAATCCCTTTTGCCAGGAGAAAGACATATGCAACCACCTCTGTTATAAAAACCCTTGCCGGGACTGCTCTGATATTTCTCCCCTGGCTCGCCTCATTTCATTTGCCACACCCTTGTGTTTCGGACCAAGCCGCCTATGGTGTGGGCATCAGTGTGACCCTGGGAAAGTCACTTAACCTCTGCTAGCCTCAGTTTCCCCAACTGTAAATTGGGCATAATAATAGCACTTACTTGGCAGGGTGATTATGAGGATCCAATAAAACAACCTATATAAAGCACTTGGCAAACCTAAGGCACTATATAAATGCCAGCTGTTCTGCTGGTTATTTCTAACCCTCAGGAATCAGAGATACCATTTTATCATAGACACCAGTGGAAATTTTGTGGAATGAAAAGGAATAAAAGAGAGCTTCAAGTGAAAGGAATGAAGGAGAGGACAGAGTTTCTTCTTGCAGAGCTGACACAGTGAACTGAGGAGCCTCTAGGTTACAGTTTAGGATCAGTTTGTGTTTCCTGGGGTATCGCCTGGGACTCCTGGTGGGACACTTTGGTGTAACCTGAGGAATATCGCGCTTCGACATGGAAAAGGCTGGATTTTGAGCCCTCGGTCCAACACTTAACTAGGGATATGGGAGGGGAAGGCATATGACTTCTCTGAACCTCAATTGTTTCATTTGTAAGGTAGAGAAAATAATAACTGCATAACTTACCTCTCAAAGAGGTCAGGAGGATGGTTGTTGGTTCATTTTTTTATTTTGTGGCATTTTTCTGAGCTATGAAGCACTGGAAAGATAGGAATTTTTGTATTTTGACAAGTGGAGGGAAGGGGATAAACATTTATATAACACCAACTATGTGTCAGGCACTACACTAAGCATTTTTTACAAACATCTCATTTGATCTTCACAACAACCCTTCAGGATCAGTACTATCATTATCCTCACTTTACAGATGGGAAAAAGAGGGAAAGAGATCTTGGTATCTGATTTGGGTATCTGAGACACAAATCTGAACTCAGGTCTTTGTCTCTCTAAGCCAGCACTGTGCCATGAAGCTGCCCAAATGGCTGAGCTAGCACTTCACTTATTGTTGTTTTGGGAAGAAGGGCATAGGAAGTAAAGCCATTCTTGTCCTTGATGGAAAAAATGTTTTATGGGAATAGGGAGAGAGGTCCCATCTGTGTTATGGGGGAAAGAAAAAAAAAAACAGTTGAAAATCTCAAAGAAGCCTTATTGATGTCAACTTAATCATTTACTGTCTTTTGCAGCAATGGAAACACCTCACATTTTCACTCCATAGTCATAATTGGTATTTCATATCATTCTGAAAATAATTCAATGAGGTAAGAAGGATGAAATAATAATATTCATGACATGAGGGGAAAGAGGTACAGAGAGGTTGTGACTTGGCTCAAAAAGCCAGAGAGTTATGGAACCAGGAATAGAACAGAAAACTACCAATTCTAAGGTATGTGGGCCTTCTAAAAGAAAAAACAATGTATTCATGTTCTCTATTAGAAATTCAAGGATAATTTCTCATAGATCTAATTGACCATTCTAATTGGACTTTGAAATTTGTTTTAATATCTTTGATCCATGGAACTTAGTTTTTTCTTTTCTTTTAGGTTTGCAACTTTCAAGTCTTCTTTCTTGAGACCTGAGTTCCCCTCTCCCCTTTCCTGTATATATGGCAGAGAAATGTTGAAGAAAAAATCTATCCATTTGTTCCAAGGTAGCACCATTGTCCTTCCTGGTTGACTTACTAGGTGGCTTTTAACTGAAAAAAAAAATCGGTGGCATAATACATTTTTCAGAAAAAAATATTCCTATTTGAATTCTGGAAGCAAGAAAGTAGCTAATTTTTCAAGGTAGCACTGTGTCTTATCAAAGCTTACTCTCTCCTTTAGCCCTAGCACAGGGCTCTTCACACAATAGATGATTGATCAATTTTTGTGAAATGACTTAATTGGAATGAATAAAAACAAGTATTCATTGAGCACTAACATTTTCTAAGCGTTGTGTAAAGTGCTGGAGATACAAAGAAAAAAATCTAGTCCCTGTTTTCAAGTAATTCGCATTCTAATTGGGGTAGACATCACAAATAAAGGGGTTCACTTGCAGGAAAGATGGCAAAATACTATCAGCCTGCTTCAATCCCCCAGAACTACCAGGAAAGGCCTGGAAGTTTAAAAGTTATAATAGCAGTTCAGATGTCAATGTGTTTTTTTTTGTTTTGTTTTGTTTTTGGGTGGCAGGCGTGGGTTGTGGGGCAGAGGTGACAGGCATAGCAGTGGTAATGTAGTAAGATATATAACTACCTAGGATGAATTGGAAAGGTGGAAGGTAAGGCTTGGTGCTCTAATTTATGAAAAAGATTTTGGGAAAGGATTCTGGGAAGATGATGGAGAAGGTCAGAAAATTTCAGGCTCTTAAGATTTTCCTCACAAGATGTAAAATAGTGCCTCTGGGTGAACATAGAACCCTGAAAACAAATAAAAGTAGGGGCAGAACAGGAGTACTCTTGGGGCAATCAGAAAAGACATGAAGAAAAATCCCGTGAATAGATTTCCTCCAGGGTAGAGTATATACCTCCAGGCTAGGATCTGCTTTAAAAACCAAGGCAAGGTGATTAAACCACAAGTAGTCAGCTCTGAGTTTAGCTGGGTAGGGAGTTTGGTTGCACCTGCCACATGAACTTTTATCCCCCAAGACAAGGAGGGGATCTGGTACTCTGACCTGGGGAAGATCTAGGGAACATATGTTGAGAAGGATCACCAGACCCAGCTATTCCAGAGGAGGGTTGTCGGGGCAAGAAGGAACCAGCACATGCCCAGTAAGTACAGAATCAGTGAGGCGGGGATGCTGCTAGCTGTGGGCACTTATAGGAGGCTGGAGGTCTTGGTTTGAGTTCAAGGTCAGAGGGGAGAATGGAAGAGGAGCAGAGGTCAGAGGCATGATCCCTCATACTCCAGGACTAGAGGTGATTATAAAAACTAAATTATTACACACAGGGTTTGTCTTTAGAGGAAGATACAGAAACAAAGAAACCTTCTTCTATCCCAAAGAGTAATGTCAAATGGTCACCTGCCCCAAAAGAACTCATTGGAGAACTTAAAAAAAATTTAAAAATTAAATGAGAGAAATTGAGGAAAAATTAAAAAAGAAAAATAAGAATAACACAAGAAAAACAAGATTATGACAAGAAAGTAAATCAATTAGAAAAAGAGATTCAGAATCTTAAGGAACAAAATGAGTACTTGAAAATCAGAACTGGGCAAAGGAAAGCTAGCGAAGTTATAAGAGATGAGGAAATTTTTTTAAATGTAAAGAATGAAAAGATGGAAGAAAATGTGAAACATATCAAAAGAAAAACAATGGATCTACAGAACAGATCAAAGAGAGAAAACATAAGAGTAATTGGACTATCTGAAAGTTCTAATAAAAGAAAAGAATCTTGATACACTACTACATGAAATAATTAAAGAAAATCATCCTGAAGCATTAGAACAAGAGGGGAAAATAGAAATAGAAAAAAAAATCCATCAAATACCACCTGAAAGAGATTCTACATGGAAAACTCACAGGAATATTACAGTTAAATTGCAAAACCCCCAGAACAATGACAAAATATTATGAGCAACAACAACAACAACAAAAATTTATATACTATGGTACCACAATTAGAATCACATAAGACCTAGCATTGGTGACTCTAAAAGACAGCAGGACTTGGAACACCTTATATTGAAGAAGAAAAGAAATGGACCTCCAGCCAAAAATATCTTACCCAGCAAAGCTAAGCATAATTTTGAATGGAAAAAAATGGATCAGGTGTCAGACTTTCAGGACTCTGTTCAAAACAAAACAAAACAAAACCCTGAACTCAATAAAAGGTTTGACACACAAGAGCCAAGACAAATACAAGGTATGTACCAATGACCAATTACAAGTGACTCAATAAGGATAGGATGTTTACCTTTAATGTACGGAAGATGCAAAACCTATGTCTAAGATTGTTACTAGTAATTAGGGAGCTTATAAGAAAGACTGGGGTAGACCTGAGTATGATCTGACTTTAAAAAGTAAAACTGTTCAAGAAGAGCTAAAAGAGTAATTATCCTATACAAATTAGGTACAAGAGGAAGAACCAATAGAGAGGAATTAGATGGGGAGGATGGGAGGCTGTTAGTTCTGGAAACCCACTTTAATTGTGAATGGGTTTAAGAGGGAAAATACATATGCATCTAGAAGAGTATAAAGGTCTTCTAAATTTAAAAAAAGACATAACATTCTAAAGGGATAGGAATGGGGGAGAGGATGAGGGAATAGGTCAAAGGGGTGAATAAAAGGGTGTTTAGATTTAAGAGAATGGGAGGGTATAGGAGAGATTACTGGAGAGGGGGTAAGTTAAGAAAAGGAGGGCAAGGTAGCCGGTAGAAATAACGTAAAAGAGTTAGGAGAAATAGGAAAAAAGAGAAATGAATAAACAGAAAAATAAAATTGGGGTAGAATCTCTTAGGGAAAGCATGTGTTTATATGTATGTATGTCTATATGTCTATATGTGTATATATGGATATGTATATATTTATATCAATATCTATGTATAAATATATCCATGCTCAATCGTAGCCTTGTGGTGGTGGGGGGGGGGGTGGAAGAAGGGGAAAAAGAACAAAGTAAAAAGTGCACAGCAGAGAACAAAAGAAAACCTATAAGGAAACAAAGAAAAGATGGACAGTTTTCAACTTAACATGCAGTATTTAATATATACGCTTTCTTGAAATAAACTATTGCTATATATTTTGAATCTTATGTTCTACTGTGCACATGTTTTAATTTCTTTTCTTATTTTATATTTAAGTTTATAATGTTTCTTTTTCTTTTTTATTATGTATTTAAGTTTTAATATTTATCCAAAATTTAAAAAAAAAAAGATTGCATTTAGTGACTTCCTACTCTTTGAAGAGATATTAGCACCCAGGAAGGGAGAGGCCTTGCTCACTATTGAGTAGAACTGAAGGTCCAAATGGAATGGGATTCTGGATGCTGTCTTACAGAGATAAGTATGGGGAGTGGGCTTAGTGTATAAGCAGGATGCAGGTTAGTGATATTGGCAGGAAGTTTCCTCTTTCATCATTTCATTGAATCTTCACAGCAGTTGCTATTATGGTATGTTCCATTTGTGTTATCATATCTACTTTATATAAAATGAAACAGACTTAGAGACATTAAATGACTTTCCCAAGACCTCACAGATAATAATATCTAATTTTG
>CM053588.1:100157328-100172036 GCA_028646515.1 Pseudochirops corinnae
CTGTTTCTCCTATACCTTAATCATCCACCCCCCCCCCCCAAAAAAAATGTTGGAATAATCCAGGCATAGTGATTTTTAAGAGTAAAGGTACAGGGATACAGAAGTGTGGGAGATTTTCAAGAGATAAGCAATCATTTAGTCAAACTGAACTACAGAGTAGGTGAAAGACAATAATGGAAGGTCTGAGCCAGATAGAGAAGGTCCTTGAACACCAGGCTGAGGAATTTGAACAGTATACACAAGGGATGCACAGAGTGCATAGTGAAAGTAGTCTCTCAGTGAGGCTACTTGGCTTTCAGATCATTTGGAGGCCAATTATCAAGCTTTCAGCACATATGAATGTGTCTCTCATTTACCTCTTGGTGTCTGGCTTTGAGACACTCAAGGGATCATTATCAATTCCACTAGGGGCTGGCAATTGGATGAAAAGGAGATAAACCTCAAATGAGTGAGTGGTATTAATTGTTATAGTGCTAGGGAAAGGTCAGAGAAGAACAGTGAAACTAATGAATAAGGTGAATTATATGTCTGTTTTATTTATTCATGTTTCACTTGTATCTCATTAGCATAGTTTATTAAAAGTTACCTAGATACTTAGGTTGCTGTTAGCTTTTTTCTTTTGAATTAAGCCCTTTGTAAACTGAAAGGTGCTGCATAGGTATACAAATAGATAGATAGATAGATAGATAGATAGATAGATAGATAGATAGATAGATATATGCCTATGTGTGTGAGATCATCACTATGATGTCTATCACTGGTGTTAGTTATTGACATCATTTTTGTTACATGACAAGCTTTAGTTTTATGTTTTCAGACCCCCTGATCATGATGAGAAATTCTACTGTATAACAATGGGATCCTCTAAGTATTTATGTTCTGATTCTGCCACACAATAGCTGGACATCTTTAGACAAATGGCATCACTTTACTAGGTCTCCATCTCTCTATGTATGAAAGACAGGATAGTATTAGATTGGTTGTATGGAGAGTCTCTGAGCCCTTTCTAGCTCTGATATTCTACATTTTGTATTCTAACATTCTCTGTTATGAGATCTCTCTCCATTCTGACTTCCCATGTTATAAGATCTGTAAAAATAGGGACATAGCATAGATGTTCTTTCCAGTCTATTCCTTCTCTAGATCTACAAGTCTATGATTCCTTCATGCTTTGACACTGACTCTCAAGTTACTAAATGTCTTGTAGCATACTCTAAGACAAACATAACTTTCTTCAATTCCACCTTATAAAAATGGCTTCATAATGAAGATCTGCCATCATTCATGTCAGAGCTATAGTTTGGTAAATATTGGCATCTTTTCTTTCCTGTAGTCTGCGCTTCCAGAATTCATTTTTATAAAATTGTTGTTCTTCCAGTGGTGTTCTTTGCCTTAGAAGCATGGAACATTATGATCTAATAAGAATCAAAACACAGATGAAAAATTAAACAGAAAGTTCCCTAGTAGATGTAAGCAACATAATAACAGAAGTGATATGCATGAAAGAAGTGACATGGAATGTACTATTAAGGGAATCTATGACCAGAACAGTAGAGAAGTTTTGCTTTTTCAAGAGTGGAGGACAAGAGACACAGATTCAATGAATACACTCTCAGCCTTAAAATATTAAAATCATAGAAACAGGTCCATTAGGAAAACCACTGACAAATACTCTATGGAGGTAATTTAGAAAGACATGAGAAAATAATATCGAATAGGTTGAGAAGGTATGAATGAACTATGAGAGGAAGTGTCAGCGTAAGGGATCTCATGTGAGAAAGGGATTAGACAGTAGATGCATAAAGATATAGGATGGTACACCAGAAAGAGTACTGATTCTAGAGTCCAAGGACCTGGGTTGAAATCCTAATTCTAATGTTCATTACCTATGAGATCATAGACACAATATTTGTAGACTTCATTTTCTCTTTTTTTTTTGGGGGGGGGGCGGAAGGAAAGGGGGAGAGAAAAGGCTTATACTAGATAGCCTTTTAGGTTCTGTTTTACTTTTCCAAGTTTAGAATCACAGTCTCTTGGACAAAGAGACTACCTCTATGCCCTAGCCTTGGGTAATCTAGACAAAGGATCTACTTCCCTCCAAACTTGTTTCAGTGGAACAAGTTGGCAGGAATTCACCTTAGATTAGAAATTCCTTGTAAAATTGGGTAGGTTCTGACCAGGATGGAGGGAAAAGTTAGTTCAACGTTCAGAGACTGAGCTTTTGAAATGAGGACTTTAGAAAAAGGTAGAAGCCTGAATCTCTCCAAATCACTGGTTATCAGAAATTATTTCTCTCAGCATCCAAGCTTATTCATCATTACTCCTCTTAATACAACACACTTTCCAACAAAACTGACTTGCTTGCTGTTCACCAGATATAATGTTCCATCTCTAATAATTATGCCTTTGTGTAGATTGAGTCACATGCCTAGAATATACTCCTACACTACCCATCTTCTAGAATCCCTAGATCCTTGAAGGTTTAGCTAAAAGCTACTTCTTATCCTCTAAGTTTTAGTTTCTCTCTCCATCCAAATTACTTTGTATTTCTATCTGTCTCTCTATATATTTTAGTGTTTTGATGTTGTTTCCCCCCAATAAAATGTAAACTCCTTGAGTGTGACCTATATTGAGGCGAGAATTGAGTTTTGTGAATGTTTATTTTATCTTTTTTTTCCCCCCGAGCCAAATTGAATGCGTGGCACATAATAGGTGCTTTATAAATGTTTGATGAAGGAATGCATGAAAGAATATACTATACTGCTAGACAGTAGCATAGTGGAGAAATCACCTTTCTTACAACAGACTCTAGATAGAATTTAGTTGTTTTTTTTTTTTTTAATTTATAACAGTTAATCCATTAAATCTAGTTGTAAGACTAAATTAGACACAGGAAACAGTGTCCATCTCTGGAGCTATTGCTTCTGGAATTAAGTGTCCAAACTTCCAAGTTTAAAGGGGGTAAAAATCTCTCTATTCTACAAAAGCAACAAGATAGAGAAGATTTTCTTTGTAGCCTAAATAAAGAAAGAATCAGCACACCTTTCCAGGGGGTATAACAAGGAAGGGCAGAAAAAAACAATGCACATGCACATATGGGAAGGTGCTATTGTTTCTAGTATTGTTTTATTTTATTTTTTAGATTAAATCAATTGCCTTGAATCTAGCTGTGTATATTCCTTAGAAAATAACTGTTTCTGTAATCATTTCCTTGTCTCAGCTAGACTGACAAATTAACATGTCCTGATGGTAGCCTACACCTTTTCCCACATGGGGTTGGTAGCTATTTTAACAAGAAATATAGAAAAAAAATATAGTAACCTTAAGAAAGTATCAAAGACAATCTCAAAATCTACTTCTTCCCTTTATAGAGCGAATGCATATCTAGATAGAATAATATAATTAGAGAATGGATGTCTAGAAGGGACATTAAAATGGAGAATGTCAAAACACAGAAGACAGAATGTCAAAGATAGATGGGAAAATCAAAATTGGAAAGACCTTTATAATATAGAATAGAGCACAGAATATGGATTGTTAGAACTGAAAGAAGATAATCTAGTCAATTCCTAATTTGACAGATTAGAATTACAAAGCTCAAGTGCTTATGAAGAGAGTTATTTGTTTAAATTGAGCAAGGTGTCTGAAGTAACCATAGATGTTGGGTAGTTGCAAGCTACTGAGGGAGAATGAGTTTCTAATCTGGAATCTGGGGGCCTTTTAGGAGCTTCATAAGCCCAGTTCTTATACACATATACAAATATGCATACCTATACACACATATGCATATGTAGACATACATACATATACACACATGTGTATGTTTGTTTATATACACACATATATATATGAGGGCAGCATGATCATGAAGAAGTAAAATAGGGTTATGAAATGACAGATCTACGATCATAGGAACATAGATTTAAAAATTAGAATGGACAGAATAAAATGCCATCTAGGTCAGAGAAATTAAGTGTTTGGTCCAAGGTCATACAGCCAGTAAGTGGCAAAGCTTGGATTCAAACACACATTTTCCTCTTTCAAACCCAGCCTTTGCACCTTACCATACTGTCTCCTAGAGTGATAAGGAAAATCAGTGATAAATTTTAATTTTAAAGTAAGGTCCTTTGAGTCCAAACAAAGCACACACTCCCTACTACCCCACCAGCCCCCATTCCTTCCATATTACCTCATAAGAGCTGTCTTTTGGAAGCAGGATTCATCTTATTTTATTTGGTTGTAGAAGTGACAAATAGGCTGAATAGTCATATTCTGTTTAAGCTACTGCAAAGTAGAATAAACTACTTCAAGAAGTAGTTGTTCAGTCATTTTTCAGTGTTGCCTAACTCCTCCTGACCCTATTTGGAATTTTCTTGGCAAAGATACTGGAGTAGTTTGCCATTTCCTTCTCCAGTTCATTTTACAGATGAGGAAACTGAGGCAAACTGGGTTAAGTGACTTGCCCAGAGTCACACAACTAGTAAGTAATCAAGGTCAGATATGATCAGGAAGGTGAGGCTTCCAAAACTCTAGGCCCAGCACTCCATCCACTGCACCACCTTGCTGTCCCACAAGAAGTAATGAATTATCTCTATTTTAGAGGTCTTCTAGTTGACTCTCTGCAGCTATCACATATACCATAGAAAAGATTCAGGTTTTAGTTATGGATTTGATGAAATGATTTCTATGGCCTCTTACATTCTTTTATACACTGGGATTCTCTGATATTTTTTCTTCCCCCCTCCTCAAACAATAGTCTTGTCATTGAAGGGGAAATCAAGATAAAAAGTCAAATGTTATGTATTCTTATTCCTGTATAGGCCCTCTGTCTTCCACCTCTATGTCTTTATACCATCTTTTGTGTAGAATGTCTCTACTCCTTTGCCTATCTCATTTTCACCTCGGAAAAATCTGCCCACTCATCAAGAACCAACTCTAGTTTTTCATTTTCCCTGGTTACCCCCTTGTCAGAAATATTTCCTTATCATATGATATTACACGTTTCTTCTGTTACAAATTTCCATATTCTAGCTTATCCTGTAGCTGTTTGTCTACATGTCTTGTTTTCTACCCTAAATCTTAGGCTCCATGAGGGCAGGAACTGAGGGTTGTTTTTCTTTTTCTTTTTTTTTTTTTTAATCATTTGACATTACCTCCCCTCCCCCATATGCTTATAGTTCTATTAGTGTTGGTGAAATGAAAAGCCCATAACACAATTTTCTTCTCTCAGCATGTACAGATCTTAAAAGTTGCAATTTTTTCCCCTAAAGTATGCCATTTATTGCACTGCTGTCTTCGTAGCCAATCTGTTTCTGATTGGTTTTTAAAGTCTTGAGTTTGAACTATATTCCCCCAAAGCTGGGTGAGATTAAAAAATAAACACATCACAGAATCTACCTCTATTTGCTTTTTGTTGAGTAAGACCTTTTCCTCTAGTATTTTTACAGTTAACATAATCATACTTTATTAATGTTTATTGCTTTAAATGTGTTACAGCTGTTAATGATTTTTTATGAATTTTAAAAATCTCTTAGCATCAACTATTTTAAGCATAGGTTATAAGGGCTAATTCTATTTATTACACAATAGTTATAGAGACCTGGGACTATGAAAGTCTGATATTTTGTCCTGGATCACTACAAGCTCATTTTGAGACATGGGTAAGTACTTAACCAGTCAGAACCTCAGGTCCCTCAACTGCAAAATCACTGAATCTGTAAAATGATTGTAATAACAATAAAATAATCACATAATTTGAGAATTTATTTATCACCTTTTCCTAACTTTATTCTTTTCTTTTACTTTCTGGCAAGTATTTATTCATCTTTGACTCGAGTACCACTACTCAAAAAGCAGCAGTAACTAACATTTTAGCTTACTGTGCTAAGAGTTTTACAACATGTTCTTGTTTGAACTCACAATAACTCCGAGAAGCAGGTGTTATTGGAGCCTCATTTGCAGAAGAGGAAACTGAGGAAAACAGAGGTGAAGTGACTTGCCTAGGGTCACACAGATAATAAGTGTCTTCAACTGGATTTGAACTCAGGTTCTCCTGACTCCAGGCTCAACATCAACTTTCCACTGGACATGGCTCAGGAAAGCCCTTTTTCTTTGGGGTAGTTCTGATTATGGGAAAGTTTGTTTTGTTTTTCTTAAGGGAAGTTGATTTTTGCTACTTTGCAGCTTACAATTAATTCTGGCCTAGTGGACTAAACACAACAATTGTTATCTTTTTTGGTAGTGAAGTGTCTCTATATACAAAGGTCAGTGTGTGACAAAGGATGAATGAGTGTAAGCCAGTGTGTCAATATTTTAAAATATTTTGGTTTGTTTTCAAATGGGAGCTACTGTTCTTCAGTGTAAAGAGAGAGATTTGATATCTCCAGACCAAGTGCTTAGAGATCTCTATCCTGTCCCCTCACTTCCCCAAATCTCTGCATGTTTAGATTACTCTCTCCAAAGAGTTTTTGTGAAGAAAACCTAGTATTACTGTGTTATTAAATTATTATTATGATTATAGAAAGGAAAAAAAGCTATAATGAAGGTGATGTTAATAATAAGAAGACACTCTTACACCTGCAGGCCTTTGCCCCTCCCCTGTTCTCTAACCCTTGAATATCATCTTTCCTACTGTTTACCTGCCAAGTTCCTGCCCTTGCTTGAAAGCTTAACTTAAATGCCATGTCCTTTAAGAAGGCTTCCAAAAGGGAATTAATCCCTTTTGCACACAATCCTCCAGAGTGTTTTGTTTTATAGATTTTTAATATGTTTGTCATACAGTGTGACTATATTATATTGGATCATATAGCTAAATGGCATAGTGGATAGAGTTAGATATGGAATCAGCAAGACTTGAGTTCAAATCCTGATTTGAATATTTACTAGCTATGTGACTCTGGGCAAATCATTTAACCTTTGTGAGCTTCAGAATCCTCACTGGTAATTTGGAAATAATAATAGTACCCATATCACAGGGTCGCTATGAGGATCTAATGAGGTAGCATATGCATAGTGCCTTATAAATCCTAAAGAACAATATGTTTTCCCATTTTGCAAGAAATTGTGGTGTAAATGCTAGTTACTGTTATAATTATTTTGAAAATATTTATTGTTAGTGGTTAGAAAGATGAATATTACATAATCACTAAAAATAAATAAAATTTATTAAGTACTTACTAGCTACAAGCAGCTAGGTTACCTAGTTGGTAGAACACTGGCCTGGAATCAGAAAAACTTTTTCACAAAAATCTGGCCTCAGACACTTATTAGTTATGTGACCTTGGTCAAGTCACTTAACCCTGCTTGCCTCAGTTTCCTCATCTATAAAGTAAGATGGAGAAGGAAATAACAAACCATTCCAATAACTGCCAAGAAAACCCCAAACAGGATTTCAAAGTGTTGAATGTGACTGAACAACAATAACCTACAGGCACTGAATGGAATGTCATTTACATATACATTTTAGCACAGGAGATAAGAGATACAGATAACTAAAATAGAACAGAAGAGGATGAAACAGGAGTAATATGAATAACTGATTATCATTATTATCATCCTTTAAAGTTTGTAAAGACAGGAAAGTGGAGTGGATAGAGAACTATCCTTGGATTCAAGGAGACTGGAGGTCGGCTCCCACCTCTGGCACCAACTGGTTGTCTGACTCAGGACAAGTCACTTAAATTCTCACCATGGGAAGAAAGTCTGTAAAACTATAATTGTCAAGCAGGTAGCAAACTGTATTGGTAGAGGGAGTTTCCTTACTGAAAGTTCATTGAAGCAAGGAAATCCAAGGCCCAATGCTAACAAAATTTTGAATGAAATCCAAATCCAAAATCCCCAAAATGTATTGATATCAGCATTTTACTAGGGCTACAAGGAAGGGGCTATGCATACATTTTCTCAACTTTAATCAACTTAGAGCTCCATAGTTCCATAGGAACTCCATATTTAGTCTTCTTTCCCTGACTCAAATTTCTTGAAGTGTAATGTGGTATCTGAAGAGTGAAAATTCACGACCTATTCAAGGTAGATGTCTCTATATACTAAAGTCAGTGTTTGCTATAAAATAAGAATGTCTGACTGGAAAAATGTTACTGTTTTATCACATACATGTTTATTGTAAATGAAATGAATTCACACCTAGTGTTTGTTTCACAGCTTGCAACAGGAACAATAATAACTGACTTGCCTATAATACTTTTCAGTTTTTAAAGAACTTTCATATTTATCTGTTGATCCTTGCAATAGCTTTTGGAACAAAATGTGATGTATGTATGTGTATGGAAATAGAGATATAATTATATCTATATATGTATATATCTCAGCATGTATATATATATATATTTGTGCATATTTTGTATGCATGTCTATTTCTACATGTGTGTGTGTGTGCCAGTGCCAGTGCCAGCCACTACTTTTATAGCTGAAGAAACCTCAACTCAAGTAAGTAAAATGATTTGCCTAAGATCATAAGGCCATTAAGTAGCAGAACAGGAAATCAAACCCGGATCCCCAGGATTCCTTTGTCCAGCTTATTTCCTTTAGTTTTGCATTGTATCTTTGAAATGAAAGTCTTTGGCTTCTTGGTGGTGAAGCAAGGTCAATGTGTGATAAAGGGTGAATGAATGTAAGCCAGTATAGTCAATTTTTTGAAATAGTTTGGTTTGTTTTCAAATGGGAGCCACTACTCTTCAGTGTAAAGAGAGATAGATTTGATATCTCAAGACCAAGGTTCAGATTCCAGCTCTGTCTTTTACTGTCTTGTGTGATCATGGGCAAGTGACCCTGTGACTTGATGTCATTTGACATCTCTAGGTCTCAGTTCCTCACTTATAAACTATGGTGGGTATGACAATTTTAGCTCTAAAAATCCTCATGATACTAAGGCTATGGTTAGTCCTGGGAAACAGGGTGAAACGAAAGAGTGTATTTTTGTTTTAAGAGAACGGAAGCTCATTGACTGAAAGGGTCATTTAATTTTTGTCTTCTGGTCCTTAGTGACTAGGATAATGTCTGCCATATAGTGTCTTAATTTTATGGCGGAAAAGATTGAGAGATTGATGGATTTTTCCACAAGTCCATTTCTCATTCAGTCATGTCTGTCACGTAAACATAGGCTGAGGGAATCACGAGATTCTTGAGAATGTCAAATGCAAGTGACACAATGGTATAATATTCTTCTGCTCTTCAAACTATATCTAGAATATTCCATTCTTTTCTAAACACTGTATGTTAGGAAGTACATTGAACAATTAGAAACAACATGGATTAGGTCACTCTGGGTGGTAAGAGGACTGGGGTCCATGTCATAAGTAGATGTTCTTTTTGAAGGAATTAGGGATGTTTAACTTGGAAACAAGAAAACATAAGTGAGTGATTGGAGCATAATAGCGGTCTTCAAATTTTTGAAGGACTCTTCTGTAGATAAGGGTTTAGAAATGTTCTATACAGCCACAGAAGAAGGAACAATGGTAAAGGGAAGGGATAGAAAGATAGATTTGGAATTACTGTAACAAATAATCTTCCCAACAAACTTATCCAAAAAATAAATTGATTACCTTAATAGATAGTAAGTTGCTTCTCATTGTAAGCCTTTGAGAAAAACAGTATGCCTGTTTGTAAGACATATAATAGGGGAGATTTTAATTCAGGAATAGGTTCAAATATATGATCACTAACATTTCATCTGACTCTGATTTTCTGTGATTTTTTGGTTCAGGTGCTCTAATAATCTTGCAGAGGTTAGAAAACCATCCACTGAGAAGTCATAAATTTGAAAATCCAAATAGCCCAGGAAACTTTACCACCTCCTGTGTCTAATTTCTGAAGTATTTCATTCTAACATTAAAGTTTTCTATTTATCTTTAAGTGGTACCCTATGTGCAACCTAAGCCACTATTACTCCTTAATATTGTCTCATGTTTCAAAAATGCAGTAGCCCTGTACGCCACAAAGAATTAGACACATTTTGAGTGCGGCCAAAATAAGCAAAAGTGGTGATGGAGTCTGAACTCCAGTCAAAGGCATGTCAGCCTGAGATAATCTATGATCTTTCAGGATGTAAAAGGATGTCAGAGGCAGGCAACATTGCTCTGTGGCTGACATGCCACTCTTAGTTATCTGTTAAGCCTATTGTGATCCTTCCCTTAAAGAATTTTTCAGATGTTATGCTATGATCTCAGGGTGGGTCTTGATTGCATTTTCAGGTAAATAATATTTTTATACTATATTCACAGAATTTTTAAAAAAAGCATCAACATTGTGCTGAAGTGGCTAGAGAACTGACCTCAGAGTTAGGAAGGCATGGTTTCAAGTCTTGTCTTCCATACATCATGGCTATGAGATGTGGGACACACTATTTAAGCTCTCATTACCCCCAAGCAAGTTTTTAAGATTATAAATTGGAGACAATTTATAATTGTCCATCTGTGTTCTATAATTAATTAATTATATTAATTGATATATAATTATTAATATATTAATAAAATATGATTAATTAATTAAAAATTTTTATAATTAGCCCATCTGTTTTGGGAGAGGAAGTTTCTCACTGGGGTAAATGAAAACTTGGGTCATTTTTTTTTAAAGTGTGTGTGTGGAAGGAGAGGAGTGAAGGGGGTGAATTTTTATAAAAACGTCAGGATATTGAAGTAATTGATGGATGTGATAGCTGAACCATGTCTGTGATTTTTGTGTTTATTAATTTATTGCTGAAGAGGGAGGGAAGGGGAGGAATGAACACGTACCCATGATACAGCGGAATGAGCAGTGGATTTGAATTTAGAGAATCCAAATTTGAACCTTAGCTTCATGACTTTGAGGCAAGCCTCTTAATTCCTCTAGATCAGTGGTTCTCATCCTTCCTAATGCCGTGACCCTTTAATACAGTTCCTCATGTTATGGTGACTCTCAACCATAAAATTATTTTCGTTGTTACTTCATAACTGTAATTTTGCTACTGTTATGAATCTATCTGATATGCAGGATGTATTTTCATTTTTGCAAATTGAACATAACCCACAGGTTGAGAACTGCTGGTCTAGATGTTTTTCTTATCTATAAAATGAAAGTCAGACAAGGTGCGTTTATCATCCCTCTTCACTTCTAAATCTGTGGTCTTATGATCCTATGAAAAGAAAAGATGGGAGTAAGTTGGCGATGTACATATATTGCTCTGATTTTCCAAAATTAAAAAAAAAAGGGAAGAGAAAAATCTGTTTTCAAACTTAAGGACAATATGTATGACCAAATCCAATTTCTGGAAAAAATAAAAAAGTTGTATTAAAGGTTATAAAAACATGTTAATAACTTCTTTTTTTAGTTTCGCTAGAAATATTAAATATCATTTATTTCTAAAGTTCTTTCCTGACTTCTGAAAAAAATGAAAATCTTTATCTGGAAAGATAAAAGACAAAAAGGTCTTTCTTAGGGAAATGGACTAAAAGTGTTAACTAAACAACTTTGTTTTGTTCATATTATTGTTTCCCCATCCACCTGAAATACTGAGAAATAGGCTCATCTTCCTCTATTGAAATATTATGATGTTAATGGAAAAGAAGAGGTCTCTTTGCTTAATGCTAGGAATATATTGAGTATTCTAGAAGGGAATCATACAGTGACTTGATTACTCAACAACTCTGGAATGTTAACCCAAACTTTGTTTTTACGTCCTGTGACTTCCCCTCTCTCCCTCCTTGTTAAAGATTTCTGCTACCTGAAATCTCATTGTCTGTTCCCATAATCAGATATTTTATTGGGTAAAACATAATATAGCAGTACATTAAGGATTATGCCACTTTAGACTTTTCTAAGAGTTATTCAAGAATTAGCTTGGATATTAGATTAAGGTCAAATTAACTAAAATTCTTCCCAATATATGAATATAAAATGCAGCAGGGTATTATTATTAATGATTTTATTCAACAAGGTCAACTTCTGGAAAAAGAAGTAAAATATTGTTTATTGAAAGAAATGATTTAATTTTTTAAAAAAAGAAAGGAAAGAAAATAATAAGTATAAAGGTCAAACAAATCTTTATCAAGAACACAGATTACCTAAAGGGTAGGTCAAGAGAATTTTGTAGCAAGTTTATTAACATTTTGCCAAACCATCTGGCATTTTTGAATATTATTCTTGTGCATAAAGTGATTATGTGGCAGCTAGATGATAGTATAGTTAGATAGTTTTGGAACTGGCTGAATCACCAAATCTAAGAAAAAGCCATTAATGTTTATTGTTGTGTTTGTCCTTCATTCTCGAAGAGAACCATGATATCAGAGAAATGATGACATGACTTGTAGTTGAGTTGATTTTGAGTGAGGGAAGGCTTTGCAAGGTCAGCAGCCTTACTTTCACCTCCAGAGCCATCTGGATCCAGTGGCCAGATATTCATCAGGACCTGGGCCATCTCCGTTAATACTTAATATTAGCTTTGAAGGAGGTCTGTGGTGAAGTGCCCTAGGGATCTGTGCTTTGCCCTATGATGCTCAACACATTTACTGAGGATTTGGATTAAGGCAAAGATGGAATGTTTAATAGATTTGCAGAGTATACAATGCTTCTAGAGATAGATAGCTGATGAAGTGAATGAAAAATTCAGGATGTGTAGGTTTTTCAGATTATAAGATTTTCAAGAGAATTCTGTTTAGATGAAATGTTACCAAAACACTCATTAAATCCTATTATATGTGAATGATACAAGGAAAAAATCACAACAAGCTTTTCCTTTACAGAGCTCAATTCTACTGGAAGATGCGCTATATATATAGATAATGCCCTTCTCTCAGGAGGAAGAGAGCAATAACAACTAGGAAGATCAGGAAAAGCTCCCAGTCGGAAGTGACCCTTGAGTTAAGCTTTGCAATTAGCTAGATTCTAGAGGCAGAAGTGAAGAGGCTTTGCATTCCATCTGAGATCAAATGAGATAATTTGTGGAAGGTGCTTCACAAACCTTAAAAGCACTAAATAATGCTGGTTGTTTTTATTAGATATTAATCTATACTTGAGATACAAGTTGTGCAATGACACAGAGAAAAGATGTAGAATGTTGGCCTTAGGGAACAGAGTGGACTGGGCTGGCTGGAACATGGAAAATGCGAAAGGGAATAATAGGAAACAAGTCTAGACTGGTAGGTGAGTAGCAGATTGGGGAGAGCTGAAAATGTCAGGGTGTGAAGCTCATCTTTTATTCCGGAGATAGTAGGAAACCAATGGAAATTTTGACAGTATCATCACAGGCTCTAATCAGTATTTCAAGAATATTAATTTGGCAGCCAAGTGAGACCTGGAGAATCAGGAGATGAGATGAATTGAGAGGTTATTGCAGTAGTCCAGACAAAAGGAATAAGGACCTGAACTAGGGTGTTTATTGTGTGAGTGGGGAGAAGGGGAGAACAGGGGAGATAATGTAGAGGTAAGGCAGAAAAGACAGCTGATTTGAAATAGCAGGTGAAAAGGGGAAGAATTTACAATTATTCTTCTTAGATGATTAGGTTTCAGAAGTACACACAGAAATTGTCAGGAAGAGTATACAGAAAATAATAATCTAGGCTGTTATTCTGGCTGTAAATTATAACAGACCAAAATAAAAGGTGATAGGAGAATGTATCTCCCTTCTCTGCGGACATTGAAGACCATATGTATGGTGTACCACATAGACTACAATCTCCATGATGGTAGGAACAATATCTTTATCATCTTTGGGGACCCAATAAGTGTCTGGTACAAGATTCTGAACATACTGACCTCTTAATAAATGCACTTAGAAAAGATTAATTTGTTTTTATGAATCTTAATGTTTTACATTATAAATAACTGTGAACTTTGTTTCTCAGGCTATCACAAGAAGTAAGTTATTTCATTTTCTCTCCCACTAAGATCCTCCCTATCCTTCCAAATTATTTCATATAACACTTTTACCAAAAAGTTTGCCCTCTTCCTTAGATGAAACTGTTATTTGAATCTCATAAAATTTCATTCTTATACTCCACAGATGCCTTGTTAAATTGTTCAAAGAAGCCTTATTATTAGTTATTCTGCTGAATAAATCCAACTACAGATTGTTTGAACACAGATTGCCAGCCTGATTTCAGTGGCAGGAGATGGCTATGAGGAATTTTGGGTTTCCCCAGGTTCTTGTTCTGTGTTTCCACACTCAGGTTTTGTTTTGGGTCCACATAAGCTTGTGTTTTGGGCTTCCCTTTATTTAATGTTTACATTTGCTCATATCCATATCAAAATACCCTGCTTTCATTTAGCCCTCTTGGCAAAATTGCTTAACTGTATATATGTGGTTCAGGTGTGGGTTATTGTTGTTGTTCAGACATTTCAATCATGTCCAATTTTTCATGACCCCATTTGGGATTTTTCTTGTTAGGATAGTTGGAGTGGTTTGCCCTTTCCTTCTAACAAATGAGGAAACAGAGGTAAACAGTTAAGTGATGTACCCAAGGTGACAGATTTTAAGATTTGAACTAAGGAAAATGTCTTCCTGACTTCATGCCCAGCACTCTATTCACTGCAACACCTATCTGCACTCATATGTGGGTATCCTTTTGTAAGTCCTATATAATATAAACCTTCCAGAATCTGAATGAGAAAGAGCAATACCATTTCTAGCTCTCTTTCTTTTCTGTTAAATGACCAAATAATTTTCTGTCAATTTTTTTTTTTAAGATTTTGTGATCTGTTCTCACAAATGACAAATCATT
>CM053588.1:100180888-100228076 GCA_028646515.1 Pseudochirops corinnae
TCCTTTCCTTTCCTTTCCTTTCCTTTCCTTTCCTTTCCTTTCCTTTCCTTTCCTTTCCTTTCCTTTCCTTTGCTTTGCTTTGCTTTCTTTTCTTTTCTTTTCTTTTCTTTTCTTTTCTTTTCTTTTCTTTTCTTTTCTTTTCTATATGGTTCTATGGGAAAGAATTGGGACCAGCTGGGTAGAGATTAAAGTAAGATAAAATTTTGGTTCAATAAAAAGAGAATCTTTCATGCAATTAACATATAGACTCGTGTGAGAAAGGCAGTGAGATAAAAAGGATGAAAATAATACTGGATTTATTGTCAGAATACCTGGATTTTAATCCAAGTTCTGTTGTTTGTTACCTGGGTGACCTTGCAAGTCACAACCTCTCTGGACCTTAGTTTCCACATATGCAAAATGAATTACTTAGAAGAGACAACTTTCATGGCACCTTCCAGATACCAATAATCTTATGATATAAATGTTGGATGACTACTTGTCAGAGATACCACAAATGGCTTTCAGATTGGATCAGAGGTTTAAACTGAGGACCCCATCAGTGTCTATGAACTGATTTCAGAGGGACCATGAATGTGGATGGGGAAAAATACATCTTTATTTTCATTAACTTCTAACTGAAAGTTAGGATTTCCTTTAAGTATTTAAAAACATTTTTCTGAGAAAGTGTTCAGAGACTTCACAAAATTCCCAAAGCAGTCCATCACTCCTCCCCCCACCTTTGTGCTTCACAGTTTCCCATCTTTTTAAATGTGTGTGTGTGTGTGTGTGTGTGTGTATATATATATATGTATGTATATGTGTCTGTATTTAAATTTCTGATAAACTGCTATCACTTCGTAGATTCATATTAAATTACCTAATCAAGAAAAGGACTTTGGTTTAAAAAGAAAAATGCTGACTAGATCAGGGAGTCAAAAGATTCTGTTTGATTCCCAGACATGCCTCTGACTTGCCTTTGTCCTTAGGCAAACAATTTAATTAGTCTGATCCTCATTTGGTTAATTTATACAATGAGTGGGGTTGAACCAATTGATATCCCATACAACTAAAATCTCCTATAAAACTTTAAATTTTTTTTTAGCATTTTAAATGTTAATTGAGTCCAATAAACTGCAGGTATTTTATATTTCAGTTTAGTAAGTTTGCGTGAGGAGACAAGGTTTTCCATTCTAAGCTTTAATTTCCTCATACTGAAAATGAGTCAGTTGAATTAGGAAACTTTTTAAATCTTCTAGTTCAAAATACCATGACTCTGTGATCAAATGAAGTCAGGACTTCTTTTGTACATGGATGGATGAAAGGATTAGACTACATGCTTTCTTGGGTCCCTTGTAATTTTAACTGCTTATGATAACATTGTGAATTTTGTACTATATTCCCATGATTATAGTTTCTGTGGTTTATGCCTATTAAACCACACACAAGAAAATTTTATGATATTCCTGACATTTGAGAACAGTGGCAGATGCAAGAGTAGGAGGATGGAACATTTTTCTGAAGAACATTTATTTTCCAGACAGTGGAATAATAAAATCTGTCCCCCCCAAAAGCACATCCTTTGATAAGCACTATAGTTGTCATTTCCCCATCTCCCCGATATTAACAGCATGAAGAAAAGAGATGTCACCATGAGTGTGAGTGACATCCCCAAACCCCCTAGTCAATTAATGTGCCAGAAGAATGATTAAATAATTAGCATGCTCCTAGAGGGACAGAGTGGAGGAAACTTCCAGAATCTTGGTTAACTAGGAAACTAGCACTGAGCAATAGCCTAGAAAAGTGTTTGATTAGAAGTAGCACTAGCCTAGGAAATCAGAAGACCAGTATTCTAGGTTCATAGAGTCAAGGAATGTTGGAACTAGAAGGGTTCTCAGATCATAAAATGTGAAAACATGGAGCCTCAACTTTCATAACTGCAAAGAACATTAGAGATCATCTAGTCCTATCTCCTCATTTCAAAGAAAAAAAAACATGGAGGACAAGCAAGTAGTGACTTGTTCAAGGTAATATACTTAGTTTATGTGGAGGAGAAGCAAGGTGGCACAGTAGATAGACTTCCAGGCCTGGAGTCAGGAAGATTTGTCTTCCTGAGTCTAAATCTGGCTCAGACACTTAACCAGAGGTTTGACCTTGAACAAGTCACTTCACCCTGTTTGCTTCAGTTGCCTCCTCTGTAAAATGAGCTGGTGAAGGAACTTGCAAACTACTCTACTATCTTTACCAAGAAAACCTGAAATCAAGTCATGAAGAGTTGGGTGCAACTAAAAATGACTGAACAAAGTCAAATTGCAGATCTCCTGGTTATCAGTCTATTATTCTTGTCAATGCTTCGCTGTCTTATGCTAGTCTGGATTGAGACACTGAATGCTTGAACAACCTTCAGTAAGCTATTTCCCTTTTTGAGGTCTCAAACTACTAACCTGGAAAGTTAGAGGATTGGATTAAAAAGTCTCTAATGTCCCTTCCACCTTTAAAATAGTATTTATGTTGCCTATTGAGGACTGCTAATTGAAATTCAAAACAACCATCTTATTTCTTAAGAAACCATAAACAGAATGAAGACGTGGAAAACTTTAAACTTTTTGAAATGAATAAGTTGGGTAAAATTATACTGAAAAAAGGTGTTTTCAAAGTTTATAACATACATTAGAAAATGTTTATGGTTCTTCCCCCCCTCATTTTGCTGTAAGTGCTCTTTGGGGTTTACTTTGTACCTTCCCAATGGACTCCACACACCCATAAGATTTTTTTTTAACTGCATGGAGATAGTGTTCTGCACTTAAGAGTGTTACCCTCTAAGAACTGCAAAGGGCTGTCCAAATGAAAATGTATTCCAGAGATAAAATAGAAGGGAAAATACAGAATAGGGGTCATTTAAGATCTTGCTTGAAATGGGAGTATACATTGCTAAGACGCATAGAAATGAATCTGGGATACTAACTGTTCCCTGAAGTCAAAATTCCCTATTCTACCTCAGTACCTTTTGACTAATTGTCCTTTTCCACATCCCCTTCTCTCTGTCATATTACATCTTTATACTCAGCCTCTTAGAATCTTTATTTTCCCTCAAGGTTCAGCTAAAAAGTCTACCTGTTCCTTGAAATCTTTCCAGATCTACCAGAGGTTTTAGTACCCTCTCCACTTACCTACTAATATATTTAGCTGTTTACATGTGGTATACTTCAATCTCACACTCAAGTGGATATGATCTCAAATGTTTATCACTTGTTGCCTGAACAACTCCAATAACCTCCTGCTTGGTTACCCTGCCTCAAGCTTCTCTCTACCCAAAAATATACTACATACTGCGTTAAAATGTTCTTCCCATGGTAGAATGTCTCCCCTAACCCCCCACTCTCCCCATACACTACAATTCAACGTCTCTGTATTATATCTAGTATCAAAGATAAAATCTTATTTTTGTCATTTAAAGCTCTTCATAATGTAGCCCTCACCTACAACTCCATTCTTCTTCTCTATTACCTTTCTCCCCTTCTACAATCCCATCATATTGGCACTATTTTCTTTTCACTATTTTCTCTGTATCCCCCACCTCTATACTTTTATATTATCTTTCCCCCCATTCCCCTCCCCTTCCCTTCAGACTAGATTACGTTCTTTCTTCCTTTCTGGTTCAAAATCCCTGAATACACAACTCAGCCCAAGTACTCTTATCTTCACTCTAAAAAAAACCCTACCTTTTCTATTGTCAATGATGACTTTATGGAGAAAGTGAGAATTGTGCTAGCTCTTAGAGAAGAGAAAAAATTCAGATAAACTGAGGAAAGAACGTTCAAAGAATTATAGTTTTGAACTAGCGAAATCTCTCCATTTTACAGAAGAAAAATTAAAGACTTGAATTGTAAGTGACTTACCCAAGGTCATTCAGCTGATAAATGACAGGGGTAGAATGGAAACTAATTTCCTTTTATTACAAATACAGCATTTTATTTGCATTTTATTTTATTTTTTATTGATTTGTTTGTTTACTTTTAGTTTACAAGATTCAGTTCAACAATCCTTTGAGTTTCAAATTTTCTCTCCTTCCTCTCCTCCCTCCCCTTGGCAGCATGCAATCAAGTATAGGATCTGAAAATAATTTCACATTAGACATTAGTCTGGTTGTAGAGAACGGTTGTAACCAATGGAATGAACAATGGGAAAGAGGAAACAAAACCAAACATGGGAAAGAAAGAGAGTGTGTAGTTTGCTTCAGTCTGCATTTAAACTCTATTCTCTCTAGGTCTTTCTCTGAATGTCATCATCTACTTCCAACCTGCATCTTTTAGAGTTATCTTATTACCTTGTGTTGCTGAGAAGAGTCCAGTTTATCAAGGTTGGTTGTCATACATATGTTGTGTCTGCCATTGTGTAAAAATTACTCTTGGTTCTGCTCTTTTCCCTCAGCATCAGTTTGTATAAGCCTCCCCAGGTAAATATGAAGACCATCTCCTCTCCATTTCTTATAGTACAATAGTATTCCATTACATTTATATACCACAACTTGTTTAGCCATTCCCCAATTGATGGGCATCACCTTAATTTCCATTTTTTTGCCACCACAAAGAGAGCTGCAATAAATCAGCATTTTTGTTGCAGTCCCATATTGCTTCCTACACTATAAAAGGAGAATCATTTCAGAAAAAGCAAAGAAACAGAATTGAGTATGACATGTTTTTTGGATCATGAAGAAAGTAGTATTTCAAGAAGGAAGAGTAAAAATTGTAAATAGCAGGAGATAAGTTTTGATTGGTACAGTGAGGAAGGTAATATTTCTGGAGTACCCATAATGCAAGGACAATATTTAGACCTGTCTTTTGAATGATCCATAATGACCAACCATTCATGAAGTTATCAGGTCTCGATATTGGCTAACAACATAGCTTTAAATTTTATTTTGTAATTATTTTGTACTTTAACTTTTAAAAAAAATTTACTTTCATTCAAAAATTCTCTCCCTCCCTCCTGTAATGCCATGCACTAGCAGATTCCCTGGAGAGTGCTATTGTGAACAGCTTTTAAGGTTCTGATTACACGGTATAGTGAACACCCCATTTATTCCATTACAAATCAAGGCAAACATTCACAATGAATCACAATATATCCACAACATTACATCTTATCACAGAAAATCACAATATGGTGTTCACAACAGCTTAACATTAGAATGGCCACATAGTTTTCACTACAGTGATCACAATATTTAGAACAAAATACAAAAGAATAATCATCTGGTTTCCCTAAGGGGGAAACCCTCCTTACTTAATCATTCAGTCATCTCACAATACGATAGTTAACCTTCCACTCATGGGACAATCATAAGTTAATTTAATCCGTCACTTATGCAGAGTCACAATTACTAAATATCATTAATCATTAAATACAATCATTAGAAAATTACAGAAACCCTCCACACCCAGGTGTCTAGTAAATTTCAATTTCATCATGCATCCAGGGGGAGGCCTTTTCTTCCTCTTGACTCAGGATAATCTCTCAGATTCTCTGGATCCCCTTCCACGGTCCCAGCTCCTCCCTGAATCCACCAAACAGTCACCTGGATTCAGAGGCAGGCAGCTCCCAGGTTCTTGTCCAGTCCTCCAGGCAGTTCGTGGTACACACTGAAGTTTACAAGGTCCAGCACATCTCAAAACCTTCACCACTTCTGTTGCCAGGAACTCAAGTTTCAACCAAGCCACAAATAAACAAAGTCTTAGCATCCTGGTCATGTTTCTTGAGTCCTCCAGCAATTCAGCTGGCCCCAGGCCTCAGAAGGAATCTCAACTGTCTAGGTGGCCTTCCAGGTGGCCCTCTCAGCCTTCCAGGTAGCCTTGCAGGTAGAAGCAATTTCAACCTTCACCAGATTCTGGTCTCATAGAAAATCCAACTCAGTTCTCAATCCAGCAGGCCCAGCTCCCAGATGCTGGGACAATCCTGTTTCCTCCACCAGGAGACACTAGGAGGAAAATTCTTAATTCTGATTCTCTGTGTCTGGAATTCTTCTTATATACACACACTGGCCTCCTGTTGAACCAACCCCCTCCTGCCACATCAGCAACAGGAGACAGAGTTCATGGCCTCTGTTCACACAGGAGACAGAGTTCATATCTTTTGCTTCTTTCACACAGGAGACAGAGTTCACATGCTGCTCTTTCACAGAAGTACTTAGCCCTTAGTTACTAAGGGCTAAGTACCTGGTAAATTACCATTACACCTCCACCCTCTTGTATACCCCTACTCCACCCATTGAGAAGGCAAGAAATATGATGTCTACTATATATATGAAATAATACAAAATATCCCCACATTACTACCAGGGAAGTTTTCACCTGATCCATTTCTGACACTGCCTTATTCACCTTTCATTAGTCAGCCTTGTAGTCCTCTGTACCTGGTGAATTACTAGATTGGTACTAAATATAGAGTAGTCATCCAATTGTCTTTATCCTTTGCTGCAACTTAGAAATTTCCAGCTCATATGATACACTAGCCTTAACTTCCCCCTATAAGAGGGATAATAGGTATGTACCCCTGTGCCAACCAAAAGTTTGGTTGGAGTCCTGGATCTTTTGTCAATTAACTCTATGGCTTCATAAAAATTATTTTCCCTTCCTGAATGTCAGTTTCCTTAGCAACGAAATGTAAAGGATGGACTAAATTATCTCTTTAAGCTCTAACAATTTGGGTCCATGTTCTAAAATGTATACCCACACTGAGTTTCTGCATTTCGTGATTTCACATTCTATGTTCTGTCCTCATGCAGGACTCCTTATATAGTGCTAATTGTTCCATGTTCTTTCTTCTATCCTAACTTCTACACATAAAATTTGGTGTTCTAAGTTCCTTTCCAGATCTCTCATTTGATATTCTCACACCCTTCCTAGATTTACTATTTTATGATTTTAAAAATCTGAATACATTTGTAGAGAAGTGGGAAAAAATAGATACACTTAATATTTTTGAAGAATTGCCATCATTATCTAGGTGACACAGTGGATAGAGAATAGAATGTGGAATTGGGAAGGTCTGAGACTATGTTCGCAGCTCCCTTGTATATGTTAGGAATACAAAGACTGAAAAAAAAGTATATAAAGTAAATTTGAAAGTATCCATAGCTGCACAGGTTGTTAGGGAGATCAAATACTATAAAATATGCTTTGTAACATAAAGTATTTTTAAAAAAGGAATTAATCACTGTTGTTTTTAGTTGTTATTGTTAATAGTGTTAATTATATTTGTATCTAATCCCAGGCAACTAAAAAAATAACTTTAATACATTTTACATTAAAAATTATATTAGAAAAGTTGAAATCTGCTAAATGCTCAAGATAACATAGAATACTATCCAGGTTACATTAACTCTGGGGGGAAAATTGACAATGTCCTAACTAATCTATCTCTTAAGTGGGAAAATATCAATAGCATAAGTATATTACACTTAATTATGACTCTTGAAGAAACCAGATATAAGGAAGCACAAAAGATCAATTGGAATTTGCTCATAAATAGGGAAAATTGAATTTTGCTCTAATCAGTCAGCAAAAGCTTAGTCTAAATTCCAACACAGTTTTTGAACACTAATTTTCTTTCAGTATTAATCTAACCTCCATTAGATAGTTTTTTTTTTTTTTTTCTGTTCCACAAGAGACTGAGTGATTATTTTCATTCTTCTAATCTAGTTCTATGTTTGAGGAAGAAATTCAGTGAATGAAGGAATCCTACATTTATCAAATTTTGGATTATAGATCTAGATCTGGAAGGAGTTTGAAGGGCCTTGTAATCTATTACTAATTTTTATTTTTCCGCAATGAGGGGTAACACGTTTCAAAAAGGACACTCTGCCTGCCTAATGTTACACAGGTAGCATGAGACAGAATTGAGGTTCTCATGTGATTCTGACTCCAAATTCAGGACTCTTTATTATTTAAGCTCCAAGTTATAAAGAATCTGTAAACAGATACACTCTAGACTGAAGCTAGAACTCCTTATCTAATCCTAGATACCTAGACCTGCCACTGTACTGGATGAGTAGTTTTTTTTAATCATTCATAGGTCTACAATAATCTTCCTCCTGACTCTCCTTATATACAGGAGAATCATTGCAGACAAGGCCTTGAAATTTAAAGGACTTTTTAATTAATCTGAGCACATGAACATAGGATTTAGAGTTGAAATTCACCTTAGAAATTTTTGAGTTGTATCTTCCTAAGTTTACAAAGGAAACAGAGGCTTAGGTTAAATGATTTGCTCAAATTCAAACAAGTAGCTGTGAAGCCTGAGATTTGAACCCAAGTTCTGTGACTATTAGTACAATTCTTTTTTCTATTTAACAGTGGCTATTAATCATATTAAACAAGAAATAGACATGAACATATTCCAAAGGACTTCATGATTGTTTTAATCTTTGCATTTACCCTAGGATTTGGGACAGGAGATTAATTCATATTTGTTGAATTGATTTAAAGTTACTATGCATTAACAATCAACTTCATTCTCTTTTCTTGGAGATCCTGAAAGTTCATGCCCCCTCCTATTTCATACAGATGACTAGATGATTTTTTTTAGATTGACAATTCTTCCACTTCCAATCTCATTTCTTTGTCAACAACATTATGAGTTCATTTTGTTTTTGTTGGTGCTGTTGTTCAGTTGTTTTAAGTCAGGTCCAAATATTCATGACCCCATTTGGATTTTCTTGATGAAGATTTTGGAGTGATTTGCCATTTCGTTTTCTAGCTTATTTTATAAATGAGAAAACTGAGACAAAATAGGTTAAGTGCCTTGCCCAGGAACTCACAACTAATAAGTGTCTGAAATTGAATTTGAACTCAAGAAGATGAGTCTTCCTAATTCCACCCTCAGTGCTCTATCCACTGGACTATGTAGGTGCCCATGGGTTGATTACTTTTCCACATCTATGAAGTTAGTCACTCTCCTATCCCAAGTTTAGAGGCAGCATCTGTAGATTCTAACAGCAATGCAAAATCCAGGAAATATTTTTTCTCCTTCAGAACTTCAGTTGCTAACTATTTTATTTCTCTGCTCATGGTAAAATCCCTGTGTATCTCAGACAGACTGTCATCCATTCTCAGTTTGAATTGACTTATCATCTGCCAAAATCTGCTGTTATAGAACTGAGAGAAAAATACCGAAACTCAGTTACAGGAGTTGGATCTTTTCTCTACTATTTCCCACACAGCAGTTAATTTCAGGACATTGCGGGAAAAAGATTACTTTTGGACTTGAAAGACCAAAACTTATCACTGATCCAAAACTTTCAAAGCAGTGGGAATGTAGTAAGAAATACCTTTCTTTTATTTCATGAATAAAGTAATATTTAATAAGTGAAATGCAAATAAAACCCCTTGAAACTGTACCTAATTCCCAGGAAAATATCAAATATCACAAATATTAGCAATGTTAGTGAGACCATGGAAAGGTAGTCACATTAAGATATGTTGATGGGACTATGGATTGGTCCAACTATTTTGGAAAGCAGTTTGGAATTATGCTAAAAAATTTTATTACTTATCATCCAACTCAGAGGTATATACTCCAAAGGGCAAAACATGGAAAGAAAGTTTTAATGTGTACCAGAATATTCAGAGAGGCAATTTTTATAATAGTAAAGAACTAGAGGACGGGGCAGGAGTAGGTGTTCATTAACTGGAGAACAGATAAGCAAATTGCTGGCCATAAATGTCATGGAATAATATCAGACATGATAAATTATGAGTGTAAAGAAACCAGAGATACATGGGAACATATGTGAATTGATGCAGAAGGAAGAAATTAGAACCAGAAAAATATGCAAAAATTATTACAGTATTGCAAACATAGAGAACAAGAAAATGGCACTGAGTGTCTTATAATTATAGAAGCTTGACTCTGGAGAAGAGATGAAAAAAAATGTTCCTTCCTTCTCTCTTTGGAGAGAATGTATGACCCTGAAAATGTCAGTTGTTCCCAATGAAATCTTTTATGTTTCTTAAACTTTTAAAAAAAATTTTAACAAGACAAGGGTTGCTGTGTAGGAGTTATGGTTGCAAATCAATGTGAAATAAAAACATAAAAGTCATCAATGATACTTGAAACATTTATTAAGTTTCTACAGTGTGCTAGGCAATGATCTATGTTCTGAGAATACAAAAATGAATTAAAAAATGATCCTCTGAACCTTAATTTCTTCATTTGTAAAATGGTTATATAAAATTACCTTACAGGAAATTTATCTCAATTCAATATTTAGTGTCTACGAAATGTAAGACACTTCAGCAATGTCTGCAGATACAGAGAAAATTTAAAAAAAAAAAGGTCCCAGGTCCTACTTTCTAGGAACTTGCTTTCTATTGGGGAGGGGCAGGGTGAATATGACAAATAAATAAATACAAAATAATTTGAGAAGTGACAAAAAGGACTATGAACTTAGGAGCTCTGGAACAATTTCCTCCAAGTGGTAGAACTGGAGTTGAGCCTTGAAGGAAAATGTTTCTAAGTGACAGAATTAAGGAAGAAGAGAAGCACATTGTGAAATCTGAAATCCAATATTCAAATGGAGCTTTACCCATCCAAGTCAGGGATAGGGAGAGGGACTGTACCTGTGGATTCATCATCATATGATATGCCAGGATGAGCAAACTTCTTAAACCAATTGTCATCCTGTCAAAAGTCACCCAGCAGCATCCTTCCTGCAGTACCTACATTTCTTTCATGTCTCATTTTTTTCCCGCTAATTCCAACATAGAACTTATTTTCCCTCTCTTAGTCACTTACTAAATATTTGTTGATTGAAATTGTTCAACTGTTTTTAAAGGTCTACATAAGACTTTTAAAAAAGAAAATGTCTATTGAACTTTTTACAAGAAAAGACTGTTAGATGTTTTTGTGTTTTGTTCCAGATTGCACATCACATGAGCCATCACACAATTGAGAATGTGTGGGGTGATGATGAGGACTTGAAAACATGTCAAAAATTGCACAACTGCTTGCTCATTAGGCATTTCCATCTTGAAATTTAAAGCAAGTGTGAAGTGAGGACATTTTGTTCTCCTTGCTATTGCTATTTTTTCATCCTTTATGGCTCTTCAGTAGTTTCATTTGTGTTTGAACATTGATGACTCCATTTGGGGTTTTCCTGTCATAGATACTGGAGTGGTTTGTCATTTCCTGTTTTTTTTACAGAGGAGGAAACTGAGACCAGGATCACACAGCTACTGAGTGTCTCAGACCAGATTTGAACTCATAAAGATGAGTCTGCTTCCAAGTCCAGTGCTCTATCCACGGTGCCACCCACCTGCCATTTGGCACATAGTAGACACTTAATGCTTACTGACTGACTGACACTTAGCTGTATAACCCTGAACAGGTCATTTCATCCTTTGAAGAGTTAGTTCTCCCATTCATGAGTCTAAGTTGCTGTTATATTTTTTTAAAGCAATGTAGAATAATGCCGTCTTTCAAATGTTCAGTTAGATAGATTTGAATCTCAGCTCTTATATCAACTAACTATGTGACCTTGGAAAAATCAAAAAAGTTTCCAAATCTTGGTTTCTTCATTTGTAGATGTTATTGATGATGAGGAGGAGGGCAGTAATAGTTTCTCTTCTACACAGAGTTAACTTTAGATAATGTATTTTGTAAATCAAAATAAGTATGAGTTTTTATGAGGATGAAATAGATTTGAAACTGGGGGGTTCAATTTTAGAGGCCAATGAAACCAACCTACCCATTTTTTCAGGTGAGGAAGCTTAGACACAAAGAGGTTGAATGATTTTCCCAATGTCACACAGCTAGTAATTTTCTATGGCAGAATTTGAAATTAATGAATCTGATTTTTGACTAAAACTCCAGTGCCTGTTCACCGTGGCACACTACTTCCCTTGACCTTGTTATAAAATAAATACCCTATGTCATCTTCTACCTGTTTCTTTCTATAGCAAATGGTCAGATAGCATTAGATAAATAAAAAAGAACACAGGGTTTGCATTCAGAGGAGCTGGTTTCATTTCTCTGCTCTGGTACTTTATACTCATGCAAAGCTAGGAAACTCATTTACCATTTCTTGTCTTTGGTTTTCTCATCTGTAAAATCCAGGCACTGGACTGGATGAATCCTGAAGTCACTAATTTGTTAACCTCTGATCATATACATTCAAGTTCAGTGATGTGAGAATATGTTGAACATTTAAATTTAAACAAATTGGCTCGCTGCAATATACAAAGCAGTATGCTTAGCACTGGAAATAGAAAGATAAAATTAAAAAGTCTCTATGCTAAAGGGGTTTACTTTGGTTTGGGATGAGTAGAGAAGGTGAGGGGGGATAGAATGTGTACATAGATAAGGAAATTCAGGGTAATTTGAGTAAGCAGAGGGCACTAAGAACAAAGGACATTAAGGAAGACTTTTCTGAGGAGGCAAGTAAATTGAATTTTGAAGGAAAATAAGGATCCTATGCAACCTAGATCAAAATAAAGTACTTGCCATGAAAAAATAACTTTCCCACATACATAGAGGTAGTCAATGGCCTGTAAAATTTAGGGAATACCTGGTAGCCAATTCTGGCTCAAACACAGAGTGCCCAAAGAACAGCAATATGAAATTACACTGAAGAGAGAGATTGGATCTGCCAGATTTTGATGGGCTTTGAAAGTTGACCTGAAGAGTTTGCATTATTCCAAAAGAAATAGGGGAGAACTTAAAGTTTTTGAGCAAGAGAGTGACAGTCAGGCATCTTTCATAGGAAGATTATTTCAGCAGTTGTGGATTAGAAGGGATGAGCCACTAGAACAGTGGTTCTCAACCTTGCTAATGACGAGACCCTTTAATACAGTTCCTCATGTTGTGGTGACCCCCAACCATAAAATTATTTTTATTGCTACTTCATATCTGTAATTTTGCTACTGTTATGAATCTTAATGTAAATATCTGATATGCAGGACGTATTTTCATTGTTACAAATTGAACATAACCCACAGGTTGAGAACTGCTGCACTAGAAGAAGGAAGACCAACGCTATTCTCAGTTTGACTTCTTATTATTTAAGAATTATGGTTCTCTTATTTGCAATGGTGTAATTTTCTCTTTTAAAATAATTGCTTATCTGTCTACACTTTTTCCTGTTCTGTCTTTATCTCATTACTCATGCCCTACAATAGAGACATACAATGTTTGTTTTAGCATCACTAACTGGAGAAAGAAAAGGGAAGAGAAGGGAAGATTCTTGAATTGCCCTTCATTGTCCTTCATTGAAAGAGACAACCTCTGATTTGAAAGAATTTCACCATTCCATCTTACTCTGGGAAGAGAGTTCCAAAAAGCAATATCAATTGTTTATATGTTCATCAAAGTCCTGATGAAATTCCCAAATGTCAGTAGAATGAGGTCCATTGTTTTTATCTATCTCTCTTCCCAGTCTGTATCTAATAATATTTGCCCCATTTTTGTAGAGATAACATAGATCTTCCCCCATGCACTTTGGAAGAAAAGCATATAAATGTCAGATAACGATTCTTGGCACTTTTATACTCTTCAGGCACATGAGCTCTACTGTGTCATAGCAGATCACTCACATCAAAACAAATAGCTTCTTATCCTTTTACTAATTTTCCACAGGCAGAAGAGAAAAGTGTGTCATTTTTCACAGTGCTTGGTACGTAGTAAAAGTTGAATATCTGCTCTTTGTTAAGGTCTAACATGGGAAAATGGAAAAGGTTTGTCTTGGGACCAGGGTTATTTGACAAGTGTGACCTTATAAACTTAACTTCTTGTCATTGAAAAGCAGCAGGTTGTGATAAAAAGAGGGGTTGAATTTGAGATCCAGGACACTCAAGGTCAAGTGCTGACGTTAACTGTGCTATCTCCAACAAGATAATTGAACATGAACCTCAATTTCTTCCACTGGAAGCATTTCAGCAAAAATTCAGTTAATGAATAATTTTAAGTCATTAATTGGGGCTTAATAGGAAGAGTCATAGATGATTCTAAGGTCTCAAACACTTGCAACTAGAGGATATTAATGCTCTCAATAAAAAAGAAGGAAGTTTAGAGTAGGTATGATTTTAGGGAGGAAGATTGCAGGTTCCATGTTAGATATTTTGATGGGACATTCATATAGAGATGTTTGGCACACAGAAAATGGGAAATAATATAGAAATGGAAAGTCTCTGTCTGTCTATCTTTGTCTCTGTCTCTCTCTATTTCTCTTTCTCTGTCTCTTTCTCTATCTTTCTCTTTCTCCCTCTCCCTCTCTCCTTCTTTCCCCTCCTCTGTCTCTGTCTCTTTGTCTTTGTCTCTTTTTCTTTCTTTCTCCTTTCTATCATTTCCCCTTTCCCCTTTCCCCCTTCCCTATTTAATAAGCTACAGTGACTCCTTATTGCTTTCAGGGACAAATTCATAATCTTGTCTGGCTTTTAAAACTCCTAATAACCTGCCTCATTCCTGACTCTGCAACCTTTTCCACCTTATGTCCTTCCAGTTACTCTGTAATCAGTGTTACTGGATTACTTGCTGTTCCTCAAACATGACACTTTACCTCCTGACTGTGTGCATTTTCACTGGTTATACTTTTCTTTATATTTCCAGAACTTGTACAGTATCTGATGCACAGAATTTAAATTAATAAATACTAAGTGACTGATTGACCTTCTCTCCCCTTTCTTTAATATGTGTACGTAAAAATCATATAATTGTAAAAATTATGTAAATATAATATATAATATTATATAAAATTATATAATATATGTGTATATACAATTATATAATAGGCCATATAATGTGTATATAAATTATATTACATATTCTGTAAGATGCACATATATGTATATATCTTAAAGTTGGGAATATACATATGTCTATTCTAAACACATATGTTTGCATGTATATATGTATGTCTACATATATACATACACATATACAGTGAAAGAGAGAGGCAGAGAGAATAATTAAAATAATGGAAATAGATTTCATAGGTGGGGAACCTATGGCCTTGAGGCCACAGCTAGTCCTCTAGATCCTCAAGTGTGGTTCTCTGACTAAATCCAACGTTCTGAGGGAATTTGTTCTGTGAGGTTTAGATATAGTCAAAGGGCCTTACTTGAGGACCTAGAGGGACACATATGGCCTAGAGGCTGCAAGTTCCACATCCTTGGGTTAGAACATGAAAGGAGAAAAGGTTGAGAGAGAAAAGTATGGAGACCCTAGAAAATGGAAAGAGATAAGTGAACCAAATGAAAGAGATCTGATCTCATATAGAGAAAGAAAATCAGGAGAGAATATCTCTGAGAGCCAAGAGAAAATGTCCCAGAAGAAAAATTAGAAGAGAGTATTTTTTTTTGAGTATTTTTTAAATTTTTTTTAATTTACTCATTTACTTTTAATTTACAAGATTCAGCTCCACAATCACTTGAGTTTCAGATTTTCTCCCCTCCCTTCCCCCCCCCCCCATGGTGGCGTGCAATCATGTATAGGATCTGCAAATACTTAAAAGAGAGTATTTTAAAGGAGGAATGGCCAACAGAGTCCAATACAATTAGAAGGCCCATGAAGATGATGACTCAGAACAGGGCATGAGATTTAGCAGTTTAGAAGTTACAGAGAGAGCAGATGGAGTAGTGAGGTAGAGTCATGAGCCAGATTTTATGGGGCTGAGGACTTAATGACTGGCAAGGAAATGGGGGCACCAAATGAACACTACTCTATCTAGGGGCTTATTACTTGTAGGGAAGAGACATATAGGTATATCAGATATTTCACATATATAATTTATATCAGTATATTGATGTTTCAATATATTGATACTTAGATGTATCAATACGGATATATTTATATGTAGACAGAAAGGATGTTAAAAAGAAGGGCTTTAAAATAATTAACAAACATACCAGCATGATTCTAGGCATCAGAGAAGGGTCCAATTGATAAGGAAGGATAAATGATGAGAGGGATGGTAGCGTGGTGGGGCTGCTGAATTATGTAAGCAACTAGAGGAGAAGGCAGGATCCAGGGCATAAATTGAGAGATTAGCCTTAGGAGGTGGGGGCAGAAGGGCAGGGATAAAGCTGCCTTATATTGATTGGATAGACATACAGATCTTGGCAGAATGAGATTATTATTTTCCCCTGGAAAGAACCCTAAGCTATGCCTCTGTAAGCTTGAGTTCTACCCTGAGCACTTCTATTAAGTCTGAAAATTTTTGATTAATTCAATTCAACAAATATTTAATCAATGCCTCCTATTTACGAGGTGATTGCAGCAGAAAGATGAAAAAGAGCATTGGTCTTTCCCTCAAAAATCATGTAACCTAGTAGGAAGGATGATAGATGTAAAGATATAAAAATTCATTTTAGAAAATGAGTAAATGCATGGGACAGGTCAGACAAAATGATGACCAAAAAAATGCAAGGACAAAAGAATAATTGTAAGATAGAGGTATTTTTGTTTATCACATTTAACAGTGTTTGTGTCTTATTTCCCCCATTAGGTTTTACTTTCTGAAAGAGCAGGGTGTACCTTTTTTATTCCCCTTGGTACTTCCCTCAGCATGGAGCACAGTGGTCCATATGTTGTGTAGATGGTTAATTTTTTATTTTTAATCATGAGGAAGTTAAAGACATAAGCAATTGCTGTACAAGAAGCCCTTCTAGGGCAGAATCTCTCCTAAATGGACTTTATGAAAAGCAGTCTAATAATTGAAGCAGATTATAATGCAGTTGGCACATGAACTGACCTTTGAAGGAAGAAAATTATTTTGACAGGCAGACACTGATGTACAGGGCTGGGGTGAATTAGAGAAGACCCAGCTTGAAGTGAAGATTATTACAGTGGTTTAGGCCAGGGACAATAGACAAAGACTGGTGAGGGTAGTGGATGTATAAAGTGACAAATGTCTCTTAAATTCTAATCTTGAAAATATGTAGATATTCCTAGCTACAAGAGGAGTGTTAGGAGGAGAGAATAAGATCATATGTATAGTTTTTCAAAAAAAAGATGGAAAATGTTGTCTAAAAGCTAATATTCCATCATGGAAAAGGCAATGGAGACAGAGATTGGTAGAGAACTGAACTTGAAAAGCAGAGAAGGAAGGGGGTATTGCTTATGTCTGATGAATGCCTAGAAGGTTTCTTCATTCTGTACTTTTCTAAATTATCACTCTTTGCATTTTCCTGGTATTTTGGGAAGAATTTGGAGTCTTTAGGATGAAAGATGGGTCCTTTATTCTGACAGGACAGCAATCTAATTCATCTCTGACAAAGTTCCCCCTTTCACAGTATAAATTGTGTGCTAGTTTAATGATGTCATTGCCTATAATGTAGAATATAAAACAAGAAGGAGATGATTTGGGGCTTTCATTGGGGAAAGAAAAGCAATGAACAATGTGTTGCTGTTTCCTCTGAGTTTCAATTTGAAGGTTCCTCGATTCATCCCTAGGGCTTTCTGGAGGAGGAAAAAAAAGGAGTGAAAACAGTTGAGGACTTGAATAATATTACACACACATATATAATCCACACATATGTATGTATAGATGCAGAAGTATTTATGGGTGCATACATGCATGCACATGCATGCACACACATAAAATACATACATGTACATACACATATATGTATGGTCATATATGCATATATACATATGTACATGTGTGTGTATTATTTTTCCAACACATTTGAGCCAAACCCTGATAAAACATGGCCTAAAAAATTTACTTGGACTTTAGAGAGGAAATGTCATTTATCTTTGGCAATTTATATTTCAGTAGGATTTTCTTATGTTGCAAAGGTCTTCTATCACCCAACTTCCAAATATGGTAGAGAACAGGGCATGCTGGACTTGAAATCAGGAAGCATCAGGTTCAAGTCCTGCTTCTGATCTTTACTAGATGCATGGCCTATGGCAAGGTAAAGGATTGACATCTCTGAGCCTCAATTTTCCAATCTATAAAATGGGGATAATAACTTTCAGGGTTATTATAAGGGATAGATTGGATACTTTTGTAAAGAACTTGACACACTTTAAGGTAGCATTAAATTCTGGCTATGGTTTTTATTAGGATGTATTGTTAAAGTCAATTCGGAAGAGAGGCTCTCTGAAAAAAAAAAATCATTCATTCATTATTCATTCAACAAAGCTTTGCTGGTTTTACTTTATACCCAGCACAGTGCTCCATGTTTACGGGTATTGCAAAGTTAGCATAAGAAAGAGTTCCTGCTCCAATAGTTTCTGTAATCTGGTGGGGAAGAAACATAGGTGGGAAGTACAATGCACAATATTTGATGATCAATACATTATATTGAGCTTCAAAGCGAAATGTTCAACACTCTTCAACATTTCATTACTGCTTATTGAATGAAATTTGAATTTTTCTGCCTGACATTCAAGCCCCTTCATAAACTCACACCATTCTATATTTCCAGTTTTATCTCAAATTGCTATCACAGATGCTACTCTGGCCAAAATAGACTATTTTCAGTCCTCGATACATAGTCTTTCCTTTAACCTCTCCCTGCATTTGACTGGAAGTGTCCTCCATACAGAAATTCTCTACATATTTTACTCCTATCCATCCTTTAAGAACCAACTCTAATGTCACATTTTCTATGATGCCTTCCTTCATGCCCCAATGTGAATAATGAACTTTTATACCTTAGAATGGAGTTCTATGTGGTATTTTCTCTCCCAAATATATTCATCATTTATCATTTTGCACTATAACTTTGTGTGTATATGAATCTTTATTACCAGCCTATAAATCCCTTAATGACAGGAACACTCCATTTTTCAAACTTTGCCCCCCCCCCCGTAAAAATCATACAAAGTGCAAAGTACTCTGAACACAATATCCACATAGTAAACATTTTTTTGAATTGACTAAAACCTTGAGTCATTAAAAAATAAACCTATAAATATCTTAGAGTAGTAATGTTGATATCTTTGTTTTGGAAAAAAAAGAAAAAAATTTAGTGATATTATAATAATATGAAAGTTTACATTGAAACAAATCCTAAGGATATTTAACCACTGTGATCTTTTTCTCTTCATGATGTACACTAAAATTAAAATTGATGATTGAAGTCACTTTTGTTTTTAATTTAAAATGAGTGAACATTCGTAATGTTTTGTCATGCTTAGCAATAAATTACACCCAGGAACTCCCCAACAGTATGGTTTAGATGTGTGTCTGGGCAGAACTCTTATAAAAAACAAAATATTGCTTGTAATCTTAATTTCTGAGTATCATTGAATGACAGAAGTGGAAGAAAACTCAGACACATCATGTCCACAACCACCCCTTCCCTAAATAAATGAATTCCTTCCAAAACATCCTTGACAATACCCCTCTACCAAATGCCCAAAGTCAGCCAGAATTCTCCCAGACAAAAATTTTCTATTATTTTCAACAAAATTTCCTCCTGCCAAGAATGTCCAAATTCATTCCTCCAGCCTCTGACTTAGTGTCAGAAAATCGTTCCTATTCCTGTTTATTTAAAAAACATAGATCTGGGATTCCCATACCCATGTTGGTAGCGAACATGTTTCTTTACACAAAGTTAATTGCATTTTAGATTCTACAACTTTTCTCAATTCCAAGGCCCTCTGATCTCTTGCTTATACAAGAACTAAGGGAATGTACAAAATTCTACAGAGAGAGCTATGTTTTGTCAAAGCTCTCCACAGAAATCATTTGTTGCAAATTCTTGTCTTTGCACTATTCATACGGTCAGCAGTGAACCATTTGATTTTGAATCACTGTATATTCATTTTACCCCCAGAACTGAGCACAGGGTCTTGAAAATGGGAAGAGTTTTATAAGTTTTTATTTTATTTAATTCATAAGATCACAGTTTCAAAGATTTAGAACTTGATGTGAAATAAAGGTCATCTTATCAGATGCTCTTCTTTTACAAATGAGGAAATTGAGGGCCAAAATATTAGGTTACTTGCCTAAGATGACATAGTCAGGCTTTATGCTTTCTGCCTCCTTCAAAAATCCAGTCAACTTCATGGAAGGAAAGTTAACATATGCATGTGAAGGGTTGAACAATAACAACAACAACACACAATGCTGGTGTCTGAGGTCACATTTGAAGTCCAATCTTTCTGACTTTAGGTCCAATGGATACTATGTGGCACACACACACACACACACACACACACACACACACACACACACATACACACATAAGTGTACGTATCCCCCCATTTCCCAACTCTTATTCTAAGAACTCTAATCAAATTAAAATTGCCCTTGAATCTGGAAGGGTCATGGCAACTTAGACACTATTATTATTGCTGTTTTACGGATGAGCAAATTGAAGCAGGCAGAAGGTACGTGACTTGCCCAGGGTCACATACCTAATAAGTGTCTGAGGCCAAATTTGAACTCAGGTTTCCTGGTTGAGGTACAGTTCTCTAGTTGCCTAGATTTGTTGCTTATTCTACCCTCACAATTTTGCAGTTGAAAAACAACTGAGGCTCAGAGACTTGTTCAACCTTGCATCAGTAATGTATGTTCATTTTTCTCTCTCTCTGTCTCTGTCTCTCTCTTTTTCTCTCTCCCCCCTCTCTGTTATGTGTGTATGTATATATTATATCTATATGTGTATATACATATACATGTGTATATATATATACATTATATATGTGTACATCATATATCAATCATGTGTATCAAAAATACATCGTAGAAATGCTGCTAGAATTATTTATTTAAGGTCCTTGAAATTCAGTGGATGGGAAAAGATGCTATCTAAATATTATTACTACATAGTAATTACAGCAGACAGAGCTAATGGTCCGAAAGCCCCAAAGACTATACCTCTGGTCTGTGTGTAATACTTTTTGGACTTTGCTTTTGCTCACTATGATGAAAAGCAAGCGGAATTCTTCAGCATCCGTGCTGCTCAGCTATTAATTTCAGGTATCAAAGGTAAATTGATATGCATTGATGGCTGTACCTAATGCTCCTTGAGGTATGTCTTGTTTCTCTATCCATGCTGTTTATTCTAAGTTGCCTTTCCACGTGTAAAATGATATTAAGCTTCTGGGGAGTTGTTTTTTATAATATATCACAGAAGGCTGGAAGTTGAATTCCTCTGGGTTGTTTTTTTTTTTTTTTTAAAGTGAGTCAGGAGGCAACCAATTGTTTGTTTTTCTATTTATTTTTTTCCTTTATTAAATGGAAATCATTTAGAAGAAATGATTGCTCTTGCTTAATCGGCAAGTAATACTAATGACAACTTAAAATTTTAAAGTATTGTATGGATCCAGAAGCCATTCCCATATATTACTTCATCTTCACAACAGTCCTGTGAGAGTCAAGGGAAATGATCATACCCTCATTTAACAGATGAGGAAACTGAGGCTCAGAGAGATTAATAGACTTATCCAGTATCACAGAGATCCCTAATAGCAAAACAAGGACTAGAACCTAGATCATCCTATGTCCATCGCAGGATTTTTTTTTTCCTTTTTCCTTTTAAAATACTTTCCCACCACAGATAGAGGCAGAAATGATTTGGAAAAGACCATACAATGAATCCTAGATGTTCCATCTGATCCTGTCTCTGTGTCATCCTAGTCTCTCTCTAGCCTGCTTTCTCATGCTTATTCCCTATAGTTACCTTTTAGCCACTCTATGGTCTATCCAAAGCATTCTACTTATTACTCCTCATATATGGTATACCTACAAACTTTGTGCCTTTACGCAAGTTGTCCTTCAGACCTGGAAAAAAAATTATAAAAATATATTTTGTATATTATTATGCCACTTTATATTTATGTATAGATATATATTATATTGTGTATTATACATAATAAGAATTAATTTTAAAATAAGACAAATATTTCTTTCCTTTGATTCAACATTAGAAAAGTCTTAGACCTTTTCAAAATTCTGCCCATATCCTCCAGGACACTTTTTTGGGATACCTCCATTCTATCCTTCTACTAAATGACTTTGCATTTGTCTCATATATATTTTGTACATACTTATCAGTGCACTGGCCCCACCCTCTTTGAATATAAGTTCTTTAGGGACTGTTTTGGTTTTGTTCCTTGTATCACCAGTATCGGGCATGACACCTGACACTTGAGTCATAGTAGGTACTTATTGACTGATTTTTGATGGTCTATAAGCATGGAGTTCAATATTTCTTTTTTTTTTTCCCACCATTTCAGGAATTTTTATTAAAGCAAGAATTTTATAATCCCAATTATATTTCCTTGCTCAGCTATCAATTCTATTATCTAAAACAGTGGTGATATTCTGAGCTTTTCCACAGCAAAGGATTACAAAATTAAAGAAAGGAATGCATTAAATTTTTTTTACTATGCTGAAAATTCTTTTCTCCCCGGGTCTATAAAACATTAATTTGTTTTTATGTATTTTACTAATTTTGGGTTTTGTTTTTTTCTTGTTTTTTGTTTTTAAATCAATAAGCAATCTAGGACTAGCATCAAGTTTGCTAGACCTGGCATTTGCTTGGTACATCAGGTTCAAAGTTTCCTTTCCTTTTTAAATTTATTTTATATTTTGCAATGTTTTTTTTTTCCCACTATATTTATGTTTTTTTGATGTTTAGATATTTTTCTTCGGAGAAGCAGAGGTTCCATTTCGTGGTCCTTGATCTTTTCTTTTAAACAGGTGGAACTCCAGTGGCACTGTTAACTGCTTTCTGGGCAGCTTCTTTAGCTTGGTGAGCTTGCAGTACAGCTACAGCTTCATTAACCTTAGAGCAAAGAGACTCAGGAGACTCAAGCATATGAAGAAACTCAGAATTGTCAATTTCTAACAACATGCCAGTGATTTTACCAGTAAGGGTAGAGTGCATGGCCTGAATGAGTGGAAATAGCTTTTCACCCAACATCTGCTTTTGCTCTTGAGGAAGGCCGGATGCCAACATGGAAGCAGTTAAAGGGTCCTGACCTTGCACACGAACAGCAAACTGCTGCATGGTAACCTGTGGTTGTGCATTAAGATGCTGTTGAGGATTGGGCACACCTGCAGCATACTTATACTATGGAGCTGCGTGGACAGCAGGAGTGGCTGCAGCAGCAGCTGCTGCAGGATGTGGACCCATTGTCTGAGTTGATGTGTTTGCAACACACTGTGTTGACATGACTTGTGGAACCTGTGAAGAAGCTGGTCTTGTTGGACTAAATGGTGGCCTAGTAGCTGCTGGGTGGATAGCACCCGGTATGTTCTGGAATGAATGAGGTCTGGCACCCTGAGCAGTCCAGTGAGGACTAGATCTGAGTTGAGCAATTTTGCTGGCAGGATAGTATGCAGCATGGTTCTGAGTCTGAGGAGTAGCTGCTATGAAGTAACCTGAAGGAGGCTGATACAGACTGATTAGAGGGCTGGGTACAGCTCTGACACTAGCCATTCTTTGCATATACTGGTTTGTGAAGTGAGCCTGCTGCTCTCCTTTGTGCAGGGCTAAAGCTACATACAATGACTTAGTGGCAACAATCCTGCCATTGATTTCTGTGACTGCTTTGGTGGCTTCTTTTGGCGAAGAGAAATATACAAACCCAAATCCTTTGCTGCCACCACCTTCTATCATCACCTTTGCACTATTGATTGTACCAAATGCTGAGAACTCTTTTCGAAGATGCTCATCATCAACACCACCATCAAGATTTTTCACATACAGGTTAACACCCTGGTATCTGGTGATCCTATCCTGCTTCATTCGTTCAAATTTGCACTTAAGTTCAATATTTCTAAGTTCCTTTTATCATACTGTTGACTCACCCTGAAATTGTGGCCCACCAAAAATCCCTCTATCTTTTATCATATGACTCCTTATGAACAAGTAAGGTCTTCTCAATCACTCCTCCCCACACCCCTCCACCAGTCACCTTAATGATGTCAGCAGAATTGAGGGTACCTCCCTTGTAGTAACTACAATTTTACTAATACAATCTTATAATATGCTTTTCAGTGTGTAATTTTTGTCTGACCTGACACTCAACTTACTCTTATTCAAGCTATACTACACTAAAACACACAAATAGTTTTCACATGAAACTGTATTTAGCTAAATTGAATTCTACAAGTATTTTTTTTGTGGACAGAGATTGACTAAATCAGTCACTCAATTACCACCACACCTCTTAAAATAACTAATTCAAGTATTATGCCCTGATATTTTATTCCATCCTCACTAGTCTCCTAACAGCCATATCCTGCATCTGTGAGTTAATCTTCTTTTTGACTTCATGCTTCCAGTTCCTTATTCTCCTCTTTGAATTCTCTAATAAAAAATATGTCTGTCTCCTAATTTGCACTTTGACAACCCTCTCTTTGCTATGGATATCCCCAGTCCTCAATCCCCTCCTTCAATTGTCTTCCAAATGACCCTTCCAAAGACCCCAACCTCATTTAGTCTCATCAGTCCATGTCCTCTGTACATGAGACCTCATACTCTGTATGGGAATAAACTCAAGGAGTTATTCCTATAGCTCTACCCGGATATGATGCATAATTCACAGTGTTTGGTGAACAAAATATACAAACAATTTTTCTCCTTTCTTTGTGGCTGTGTCTTCTATTTATTGACTTTCTTCTTCTACCATGGAACATAGAATATTTAGAAAATAAAAATCCCAACCCCCACACAAAAATTTACTTAAAGCTACTTCAATATGGTAGAATGGAGAGTACTGGATTTAGAAGCACAGATGCTAGGTTTGAATCCTAGCTCTGCCATTTATTCTTTGTATGACTTTGGACTTCATCTCCTGGAATACTCAGCTTTTCTCTCTATGAAATGAGGAAGTTTGGGTAGGAAATCTCCAATGTTCCTTAAATGTATATCTGTTATTTTATGATCCTTAAGATCAGGGATATTTCATGTGGCTTGTGGTAGTTTTTCTATATCCCTAGCATGTAGTGTGGTGTCACATACAAATAGGCACTTAAGAAATACCTGTCAATTGGTTAATTCCTGGTGGTATACACAGTATTGCAAACAAGAATTTTCTGATTCCAGATTTTCAGTGTAACAAATGCATAGACATACATCTTCTCACACACTGCGGAGGGGGGAGGAATGTAATTCTTTTCACTTCAAATGAAATATTTCTTCTCTTTAGATTAATTAATTTATTTTAGTCTTCAACATTCATTTCCACAAGATTTTGAGTTCTAAATTTTCTCCCCATCTCTCCCCTCGCTCCACCCCAAGATGGTATGCATTTTGATTACCCCCTTCTCCCAGTCTACCTTCCCCTCTATCACCTCAATCCTCTCCCACCCTCCTCCCCCTTACTTTCTGGTAGGGCAAGATAAATTTCTATATCCCATTGATTGTATATCTTTTTTCCCAGTTGAATGTAAAGACATTTTTTTCCTATTTTTTCCCCAAAATTTTGTTTTAGACTCACATGTCAAAACACAAATAGATAATAAAAAGAAACAAAAACATGAAAAACTTAAATATTGAAACTTAAATATAAAGTAAGAAAGAAATAAAATTCATGTCATGTGCATAGCAGAACATGAGAGGATTCAAAATATGCAACAATAAATTTTCATTTCAAGAAAGCCTAGGTGATAAATAATACTTGTGTTGAGAAGTGTCCATCTTTTCTTTGCTTCATTGTGAATTTTCTTTTGTTCTCTGCTGTGTACTTCTTTACTTTGTTCTTTTTTCCTCTCCTCCCAACCTCCCCACCCCCCACCAAAGGCCACAATAAAGTTTGTATGTGTCTCTATAGCTATAGATATATACATACACATATACATACAAATACAGACAGATGCTTTCCCAAACCTATTGTATTCCTGATCTTTGTTTTTTATGTATGATTAGATTTCTTGTTTCCTATCTCTTCTGCCTCCTCTACTTTACTTCTGTCCACTACCTTGCCCTACTATGACTTGTCTGTCCCTTTCCAAGGATCCCTCCCCTATTGTAAAAACAAATTTTAAGATTTGTTTTTAAAACTTTGAGTTTCAAATTCTCTCCCTTTTTCCCTTCCTACCCACTGTCATTGAGAAGGCAAGTAATTCAATATAAGTTATACATGTGTAGTTATGCAAAACACTTCCTTAATAGTCATGTTGTGAAAGACTAAATATATTTCCCTTCATTCTATCCCCCCATTTATTCTGTTTTCCCCTTTGACCCTGTCCCTTTTCAAGTTCCTAATTGTTCCTAATTACCCCCTCCCCCAATCTGCCCTCCATTCTATCACTCCCACCTCTTATCTCCTTACCCCTACTTTCCTGTAGGATAAGATACCCAGTTGAGTGTGTATGTTATTCTGTCCTTATGCCAAATCTGGTGAAAGTAAGGTTCATTCATTCCTTCTCACCTCCCCCCTCTTAGCCCGATTGTAAAAGCTTTTTCTTGCCTCTTTTATGTAAGATAATTTACACCATTCTATCTCTCCATTTCTCCTCCCAAAATATTCCTCTCACCCCTTAATTTTTTTATATATCATCCCTTCATATTAAATTCATCCTGTGCCCTTTGTCTATAAATAAATAGATGGATAGATAGATAGATAGATAGATAGATAGATAGATAGACAGACAGATAGATAGATATTACCTGAAAAAAGGTGTTATGGGTTACAAATATCTTTCCATATAAGAATGTAAACAGTTCAACTTCAATAAGTCCCTTATGATTTCTCTTTCCTGTTTATCTTCGAATGTTTCTCTTGACTCTTGTATTTGAAAGTCAAATTTTCTCTTCATCTCTGGTCTTTTCATCAAGAAAGTTTGAAAGTCCTCTATTTCATTGAATTTCCATTTTTTCCCTGTGAAATATTATACTCAGTTTTGCTGGATAGGTGATTCTTGGTTTTAATCCTGGGACCTCTGAGCTCTGGAATATAATATTCCAAATCCTCAGATCCTTTATGTAGGTCTTGTGTTATCTTGATGGTGTTTCCATAATACTTGACTTGATTCTTTCTGTCTGCTTGCAATATTTTCTCGTTAACCTGGGAACTCTGGAGTTTGGCTACAATATTCCTAGAAATTTTTCTTTTGGAATCTCTTTCAAGAGGTTGATCTGTGGATTCTTTCAATTTCTATTTTACCCTCTGCTTCTAGAATATTTCCTTGATAATTATTTGAAAGATGATATCTAGGTTCTTTTTTTTATCATGGTTTTCAGGTAGTCCAATTATTTTTAAATTATGTCTCCTGGATCTATCTTCTAAGTCAGAGGTTTTTCCAAAGAGAAATTTCATGTTTTCTTCTATTTTTTAATTCTTTTGGGTATGTTTTAAAATTTCTTCATGTCTCATAAAGTCATTAGCTTCCATTTGCTCCAATCTAACTTTGAAGAAACTATTTCCTTCAGTGATCTTTTGGACCTCCTTTTCCCTTTGGCCATTTCTACTTTTTAAGGCATTTTTCTCCTCCTTGGCTGTTTGGACCGCTTTTGCCATTTGGATTAGTCTATTTTAAAGGTGCTTTTTTGTTCAGCATTTTTTGGGGTCTCCTTTACACAACTGTTGACTTGTTTTATGATTTTCTTGCATCACTCTCATTTCTCTTCCCAATTTTTCCTCTACTTCTCTTAATTGATTTTCAAAATCATTTCTGAGCTCTTCCATGGCCTGAGATCAGTTCATATTTTTCTTGGAGCATTTTGATGTAGGGTATAAAGCCATGCGTGAGCGGCTTTCCAGAGAACTTCTGCTGTGAATAGTTTTCAAGATCCAGGTTACATAGTATAGTGAGCTCTCTATTTTTTTTTCGCTATAAAATCAGAGCAAAATATTCATAGAAAATCAAAATACAGCCTTCACAGTATTACATCTTATCACAGAAAATCAAAATATAGCATTCACCATGTCACAACTCAACAATTTGTTGCTAAAATGGCCACATATTTTCACCAAAATGATCACATAGTTTTAAATGAAGTACATTCATTTTGTCAATCACAAAATCCTTAATTCAATCACAAAGTACAAAAGTCAAAGTTCCCCACCCCTAGGTCACAGTTAATCATAATCTTCTCAGTCAGTACACAGTATCCAAGTAAAGTCCTCTTTCAGCTTGACTCGAGGCTGGCTCTCAGCTTCCATGGTTCCTCTTCCATGGTCCCAGCTCCAACTGTCACTTAGGTTCAAAGGCAGGCAGCTCCCAGTTCCTTGTCCAGCTCCTTGTCCAGTTCTTCATCCATTTCCTGTTCCATGTTGAAGTTCACAGTGTCCAGTCCACCTCAAGTCCTTCACAGTTCCTGTTTCTGGCAAGAAAAAGCTTAACAGAGCCACAATAATATTCATTCACATTGTCAGCACCATCATCAATTCACTATCTGCCTGTGAAATCAACTCTGACTCACCAACAAGGTCTGAGAACTCAACACAAATCATCCACATAGAAATCAATATAGACCCACAAACAAGGTCAAAGAGATTAGCCCAAATCATCAGTAAATTCCCAGGCTCCAAAACCCTCCTCCAGGGCTTCTGTAAACATACAACCAGAAAATCCTTTTTCAGGGCTTACGGTAACGTCCCAGGGCTTATGTATAAAGTATCACAAGCAAACATCAACACAGACAGAGCTGATAAACAGAGTGCCAGGATACCACAAGTTTTCTCCTTCTTGACTCTGCCACAACAAGAGTCTTCTTCTAAGTTCAGCTCTCTCTAGCCTGGACCTCTCCTTATATATGGTCATTAGTTCTTCCCCTTCCTGTTGCTGGAGTTTATGAGTACTAGGGTTCACAAGTTGTGGGGTTCACATGTTCTACTTCTTAACAGACTTGATATAAGGCCCAAGAGAAACTTGAACTGAAACAAGGTATTAATTCAATAGCTGAAACAAGTTGCAAACTACTTCTTTTCTTGCCATAACAAGGGGCTTTGACTTAATTTTCTTCTGGTTGTATGTTTTGTTCTTCTTTGTCACCAAAGTAAGATTCTACAATCTGACTTTTTTATGCTGTTTGCTCATTTTCCAGTCAAATACTTGACTTTCTAACTCCTTGTTAAGGTAGGCCTCTGCTTCCAGTGTGTAGCATGTCCTGTCCCAAAATTCAGTCATTTTGTGCAGCTGTTTTCAGAGATACTTCTAGAAGTCTGTAACTTTTCTGTTCTTACAATGTAGTACAATCAAAGGAGAGGTATTTGTTTACACCTTTCCTGGCATGTCCTCTGGTCTGTCAGTGACCACAAGCATTCTTTTCTGCCTTGGAACTATAAGGAGGATCCCCTCTCTACAGTAGCCACAAGCTCTGACACACCAGCACTCTTCCTTGCCCCAAGACCTTCTCCCAGAACTGCAACCCAGATCCAAGCATGGCAAAGCAAGAGAATCCTGCCTTAACACCAGCAAAGAGATCTCTGCAATCCCTGTCTGATCAGCCTCTCAATCCTCACACTGTCTGTTGGACAGTAACTCCTGAAGCAGATGTGGCTGCCGCCACCACCACCACCACTGCCACCACCTTAGTCCTGGGACTGAACTATGCTCCTCTTACAAGTCCAACAGAATTTTCCTTCTGACCTGCTATGCAGTCTTTGGCACTTGTTTGCCAAAAAGTGTGGAAACTGCCACAGCTGCCAGTGATTCAATCCCCCAAGGCCTGCTCAGGCTCCATTTATGCCAGTTTGACCTATGTTGGACTGTGTGCCACTCCCAGACAGATGGGAGAGACCCTTCCTGTCAATCTTCCAGGCTGTTTTGACTGGAGATTTGTTACATTCTGCCATTTTGTGGGTTCTGCAGTTCTAGAATTTGTTCACGGTCATTTTTAGAGGTATTTGATGGGATTTGGGGGAGATCTAAAGCAAGGCCTTGCTTTTACTCTGCCATCTTGTCTGCACCCCTTCAAATGAAATATTTCTGTGTCAGCTGCTGACTTAAATTGAGAGAGTATAACTAGATTTTTCCCCCTTCTGTGCTGCTAGATGTTCATTGGATAATATTATCTCTAACCATATAATAAATATTGAAATTATGCCAAGGATGCCTTTCCTCCTTCTGAAATAATCTACCAAGTAAAGTTTCTTCTCTTTACATTATGCTTAACCAACCTAGGTCCCTTCTAAGACAAATGTTATGGCAGTCAACACATAGTCAGTCCGCCTATGGGAGCTTAGAAAGCATCAGTCCTGGGGGGTGGCTAGGTGGCTCATTGAGTAGAGGACTGGCCCTGGAGTCAAGAGGACCTGAGTTCAAATCCAGTCCCAGACGCTTAACACAAAAAACTGGCCATCTGACCTTGGGTAAGTCACTTAACTCCAATTGCCCTCAAAAAACCCCAAAAAACACCAATCCTGTTTTTTTCATAAGCCATTAGTTTCCAGATTACTCAATAGAGATATAAACATTGTTTCTCATGAAATTTAGTTGACTCCCTGATACCCCTTATTTTTCTACTTCTTTTTTGGGGGGCTTGGGGGGGTATAGTGAAAATTTTCCATTCCATTCGTGACATCAATAGCATGGACAGATTTTGTGAGACAATTGAACCAGATGACCTTTGAAGTCCCTTCTATATCTTGTCTATGATTGTTTAGTTTGATTTAAAAGGAAAGGTTATATGAAAGAAGGTGGTCTTTCTTTGGTAGATATGATGGAATACCACTTCTGAACATTTCCCTTACATGATAGTAGTCATGTACGAAGTAAACAGATTTTGGTGTATAAGGGGTTTATAAGTGTGTGCGTGTGTGTGTGTGTGTGTGTGTGTGTGTGTGTGTGTATTGGTGGGGGGGGGTGATGTTTGTGGGAGAGTGAAGAACTGTCTTCTTTCTTTACTTTACTTATAGCATTAGGATGGAAGGGGTTTCCTTTTTGCCACAAAGTGACAATTGAGAAAGCCATATGTTCTGTTCCAAAATACATAGTAGCCAATGTGATCTAAAATGATAAAAATAATTGTTCTTTCTGTGTTTCTTTGCAAGCACTAGGCTGAAAGTTTTTTGTGTTAATCTGCTATAAGTTCTATCTGATAAAATTATTTGTTTACAACTATAGCAATGTAATATTGAAGGGGCTTTCTTTAGTCTAGTTGTATATTCTTACACCAGAGGAAATTTATTCTGTTTCTGTACTATATACCATACATACATACACACATGCATATATGCACACATATATAGACACATATGCCTATGCATACATGCATATATACATATATAAAACACATACATGTACACATGCATGTGTTTATGTATGCACTGAACCAGTATGGTATAAGTAGTTGTAGAGTAAAAAGGGCCACTTATATATTTATTCTGTACTGGTTCAGGCCACCACCCTTTCTCACTGAGTTTATTAATAGCTATCTATTCGTCACTAGACTATTTTCTTTTTATCTTATCCTTTATAGGACTGATGATTCCTGCCCCACCACCCAACTCACTAGTCTGAATAGGTAACTAGTTCACAAATAAACTTCTAGTCTTTCCCTGTTGCTTATTGAATAGAGTCTAATTCCTAATCCTGGCCTTCCACATTCTCACTGGAGACTTTCAGTTGATGAATTTCATTTACTTTATGTTCCAGATAAATTGGGCCATTCTCCATCCACTTTTTTATCTTACCATCCCCTATTCTTTTGCCTTTACTTGTGCTATCTCCTATCTGTACAATTCATGTTTCATCTTTTCTTTTTTATTTATTAATGTCTCTTCTTTCTATCAAGGTCCACCTCAATTTCTAAGATAATTCTTCAATCATTTCAGGATTTTATGAAATCAGCAAAAGGAGAGAAAATTAGTAGATGTAGATAATTTCCTTGAAATAAGAAAAAAAATATAACTACTCCCCCTCAAAAAAACCCAAAGGAATAAACAAATGCCATTAACATCACAAAAATTAATTAAGGAAAATAGTAATATGCTATAATAGATATATAATAACAATTATGATGATAACTGATATTTTCATACTTTTTAAAATTTGTAGTCTTGACTTTTTATTCATCTATTTCTTCATATTTTCATCTGTCCATTTATTTGTTCATTTATAGAGACTGAGCCTCCATATCTCACCCAGTGTGGGAATTGCTGGGTCTACTCAGCACAATTCCACTCTAATTGACACAGGATATTTGACTTGTTGTTTTTCTCCCTTGGACCATTTTGCTTCACATTATGCTAACTTTCCTCTACAATGGACCCACAATATCATGTGGACACTCATTCAGCATAGCTCATTGAAGCTCAGAATCTCCTAGCTCCAGAGATTTACAAACCCCACATTGTGTTCTCAGACATTACAGATTTGAACAAACTATAAAGTGCTTTACTTGAATTATCTCAGTGAAGTATCACAATAGCTCTATGAGGTGAGTTCTACAATTATTACTATTCTCATTTTGTAAATGAGGTAACTGAAGCACAGAGTTTAAGTGGCACAACCATAGGGACGGGACATAACTAGAATTTTTTATCAGAATGTAGTTTGTGATATATGGGATACATAAATCCCAGGCTACACACAGACACACAGACATACTCTCACACTCATATATACATATATACATATATATACATACACATATATACATGTGTGTATATGTATATGTATATATACATATATATATGCATTAGATTTTTAATAGAAAAACAACCAATGACTGGACATGTACACACACCCACACAGCTATTATAAGTCTAAGACAACCATGATGTCAATAAGAGAGGCACAAAACTCTCTGACAGTTCAAAATGGTGAGGCAAAAGAATCATGGACTCTCACTGTTGAAAGGGACCTGAGTGGCTGTTTAATTCTCATAGTAACCCATTTCACTTTTGGCTTTCTGTAGTTATAAGAAAATTATATCAAGCCTGAATTTACATCTCTGGAGGGGTGTACAGGTATTCAGGGAAGGCTACTACCTCTGCTGTAAGGGCTGCTGAGCCCTTTTCAGGGCTGCTTGCTACCTTTGGGGACCACCTGGCACTCAACTCTCACTTGTGGTGCCAAGAAACTGTGGTATATGCAATGTCCATACCGTGGTGTAATGCCATGCATGAGCAGCTTACCAGAAGAATGCTACTGTGAATAGCTTTTAAGGTTCTGATCACACAGTATATCAAACACTCTATTCCATAACAAATCAGAGCAAAACATTCACAGAAAATCAAGATACACAATTCACAATGTTATAGCTTATCACAGAAAATTAAAATATAGCATTCACAATGACTTATCACTAAAATGGTCACATGGTTTTCAACAAAGTGGTCATAGTAGTTTTAAACAAAGTACAATCATTTAGTCAATCACAAAATCTTTAATTCAATCACAAAATACAAAAGCCAAAGTTCTCTACCCCTAGGTCACAGTAAACCATAATCTTCTCAGTCAGTACACAGTATCCAAGTTAAGTCTTCTTTCAGCTTGACTCAAGGCTGGCCCTCAGCATCCATGGTTCCTCTTCCATGCTCCCAGCTGCAACTGTCATCTGGGTTCAAAGGCAGACAGCTCCCAGTTTCTTGTCCAGCTCCTTGTCCAGTTCTTCATCCAGTTCCCTTTTCCATATAGAAGTTCACAGTGTCCAGTCCACCTCAAGTCTTTCATAGTTCCTGTTTTTGAGAAGACAAAGCTTTGACAGAGCCACAGTAATATTCATCAATTCACTATCTGCCTGGCAAATCAACTCAGACCTATCAACAAGATCTGAGAACTCAACACAAATCATCAACATAGAAATCAACACAGACCCACAAACAAGGTGCAAGAGGTCAGCACAAATCATCAGTAAAGTCCCAGGCCCTCCAAAACCCTCTTCCAGGATTTCTGTAAACATACAAACAGAAAATCCTCTTTCAGGGCTTCCAGTAAGATTTCAGGGTTTCCGTACAAAATATCACAACCAAACATCAACACAGACAGAGCAGACAAACAGGGTGCCAGGGTACCACAAGTTTTCTCCTTCTTGACTCTGCCACCACAACAGTCCTCATTTCAATTCTTGCTTTCTCTAGCCCTGTGGCTCTCTTTATATAGTCATTAGCTCCTCCCCAGGAGTTCACAAATTTTGGGGTTCACAAGTTGTGGGGTTCACATATTCTGTTTCTTAACAGACTTGATACAAGTCTCAAAAGAAGATTGAACTGAAATAGTGTTAATTCAATAGCTGAAACAAATGTGAACTACTTCGGTGCTTGCCATTACACCTGGTAAACTATCTCAGCAAGCAGGTTAGACCAGGTCGAGTGTAATCAAGGGACCTCAAACCCATTAGTAAGTTAGGAGGGTTTCTACCCCAAACATCTGAAGACTTCCCATGGTAGAATAGTCAGATGTGTAGAATTTGTTCCAGTGGATCAAGAATGCAGCAAAAGTAGACATTGTGTATGACTTGAACGTGAGTTAGACATCAGAAACACCAAGGTCATCTACTGCCTCCTGAATCATCACAAGTTATTTTGTCTTTTGTGTTGTCACTGGACTTTGATGAAAAAATTGGAACACTAAAGCATTATTGGTGGAGCTGTGAACTGATACAACCATTCTGGAGAGCAATCTGGAACTATGTCCAAAGGGTTATAAATAATTGCATACCCTTTGACCCAGTAATACCACTTGTGGGGTTGTATCCCAAAGAGATCATAGAAGTGGGAAAAAGACCTATATGTACAAAAATATTTATTGCAGCTCTCTTTGTGGTGGCAAAAAACTAGAAATATAGGGGATGCCCATCAATTGGGGAATGGCTGAACAAGTTGTGGTATATGAATGTAATGGAATACTATTGTGCTATAAGAAATGGGAAGGAGATATACTTCATAAATACCTGGAGAGGCATATACAAATTGATGCTAACTGAGAAGAGCAGAACCAGGAAAAATTTGTATACAATCACAGACACATCGTATGTGTGATGACCAACCTTGATAAACTAGATTCTTCTCAGCAATGCACAGCTATAAGACAACTCTACAAGTCTCAGGATGGAAGGAGATATCTACATTCAGAGAAAGATCTAGAAAGACCAGAGTTTAAATGGAGACTGAAGCAACACGTGCTATTGTTCTTTTTCATGTTTGGTTTTGTTTCTTGTTTTCCCCATTGTTCACTCCATTGGTTACAACCTTTCTATACAACCAGACTATTGTACAATGTGAAAGTATTTGCAGATCCTATATATGATTGTATGCCACCGTGGTGGAGCGGAAGAGAGGGGAGAAAATTTGAAACCCAAGGGATTGTGGAACTGAATCTTGTGAACTAAAAGTAAATAAACAAGTCAATGGAAAAAAAAAAGAGAGACAGTGAAGCTTGATGACTTCACACAACTCTGCCTCACTTAAATGCAACTTATGCACAAGTTAAAAGGTATCTTTACCTTTTCATCATTTTTACCTATTCAAAATCCAGTGACATTGGGCTAGTGACAAAGCAGCAAGTGTTGATATGCTGAAGCTGTTGTCATAATCCTACACACAGGTGGACCAGGTCATAGGATCATTTTCTCCTTGGATTGAATTAGCAGTGATATTTAGTAGCCTCCTGGCTGTTGGAACAGCTTTTTTTTTTTTAAAGGACAACACTGTTCACTTTGTGGCACACAGAAGCGGCTAGAAAACGTGCCCTAAGATACCATGTGCTTCACTTACCATAACATTCTCCTACATTTTGCAGCAGGCAGGGATCCTAAACTGTGTTTAACAGACACACACACTTACACACACACACACACGCAACATACAAATACTTTTGCAAAGATACCACTTACCATTGGTACATAGAATGTGCACATACTTATGGACATCATGAAATCTACCAGGTATCACATGCAAATAATCATGCTGAGTGAAACAATACTGGTAAATGAAGTCCATCTTGCTGAAGTCAGAGCTGGATACACATTTTTCTGGAGTGGCTGAAGTCATGGGGGACACCATAAAGTTGACACAGATTTCAAAATAAAAATCAATCTAGTCAACAAGCTTGTATACTTCCCCAGAGAGATGAACAACAGTCTTATGAAAATGCGATAGCCACTTGCAGGATAGCTCCATGCCAGTATCATAAGTGTTTATGCTCCCACCATGACTAACCCTGATGAAGTAAAAACAAATTCATGAAGATATGGACAGCCTTATCATCATTGTGCCAAAAGAAGAAAAGTTTGTAATTCTGGGTGACTTTAATCACAGAATAGATATAGACTATCAAATATAGCATTCTTTTAGAGGAATGGAGTCAGAAAAAACAATAGCAACAGCAAGTTATTACTGAAGATGTGTGCATCTCATGACCAACACTGTCTTCTGTTTAATGAAAAGCAGTAAAACTTCATGGATGCACTTTTACAGAAAACATGAACATTTTATAGACTATGACACTGTAAGGAGATGAGATGGACAGAATGTGAGAGTCATGAAGGCAATGTGAGTGCAGAGTGCTGGGCCAATCATGGACTCATCCTCTTCAAGCTAAACATTCACATTGAACAAAAGTGGTAGCCCCAAAGTAAGATGACCATTGAAAATTAATTTAAAAAATTCCAAGTCACCTTGGAAGGAAGCTAAGCAACACATGGTTGGCAGCAATGAAGCAGAAAAAGAGTGGGCAATTTTCATAGATTTGGTGTACAGCCCTTCATTTACTCATCTGATCTAGAATGCCCACAAATTTCAAGATTAGTTTGAAGAAAACTTTGGGGAAGTTCAGAAACTGCTATACAACAGACAAGAACTCCAAAGAATTTACCAAAAGAAGAGTTCATCTACCTCTAAGAAGGCAGCTTTTAATTCCATCAAAAGTTGTTGTTAGTTCTTCATTTACAAAGGGGACCAATGATGTCATAGGTTAATGTCTTGACTTGAGCATGAATTAGATTCAAGTGAGACAGATTCACACAGAATTGTCAGCCATGTTCTATCTTCAAGACTCATAGAAGTCCAGTGGCAAGACAGAAGTCAGGGGAACTGGTGATGACTTCAGATGCAATGTATGAACTTGGTGTCTTTTGATATCTGACCATGTGTTAAGGTCATCACTGTTCCTGTTTTGGCCACCTTCCTGGTTAGGTGGAACAAATTGTTCTCATTCATTTGTTTTTCTAGGAGAAGTCTTCTTGTACTTTCAGTAGACATCCCCTTAACTCACCAACGGGTTTGAAGCCTGTTGGTTACCCTCAACCTGGTATAGCCAATCTACAAAGGTGGTTTTACTGTGATGGGGCCACTGAACAGGCTACAAATTATTGGAGCCACAGGTGAGAGTTGGGTGAAGTTAGGCACCAAAGGTTTCTGAGAAGCCCTGGAAAGGGTTTGTGAAGCCTTCACACAAGGAGTGCTAGTCCTCCCTGAACACATCCATCCTCATTTTTTGAAGAGGATCAATGAAACCATGGGGCAATTTCTTGACTTCTAATACATCAAGAGTAAAGTGTAAATGAAGTTTAGAGAGATGCAGGATCCTTGGGTCAGTAAGAAGGCAGATGAAATTCAGTCTTATGCTGATAATAACAGTACAATGTGATTTTATGATGCCCTGAAGGCTGTCCATGGGCCAAAGACTTAAGGTGCATCTTAACTACTCAGCACTGATAGAGCCACACTGATTAGTTACAAAGATATCATCCTACAGAGACAGATTGAACACTTCCATAACATTCTTAGCAGACTGCCATCAACCTGTGCTGAAGTCACTGATACCTCATGTTTCAGTCAATCCCTCTCTAGAAGAATTTCCAACTGAACAAAAGGTTTTGAATGCTATTAGACTCCTCACATGGGCCAAAGTTCCTGCTGCTGATTCTATTACAGATGAGTTTTACAAGGCAGGGGTCCACTGCTCATACAAAAACGAAGTGAAATCTTCTGGGTTTTATGGCAAGACTTTTTGTTTGCAGATGATTATGTACTCAGTGGACCTTCTGAGATTGATATTCAACAGAATGTGGGTCAGTCCTCTGCCACTTGTGCTCATTTTGACCTGACAATTAACACCAAGAAAACAGAGGCTCTCCACCAGCCAACACTGCAACGTCAATACTAGGAACCATGTGCTGTGGATAAGTTCATTTACTTTGGCAGTATGCTTTCCAGGTAGATGATGAGGTTGATGCATTTACATTTACAGGTAGATGATGAGGTTGATGCATTGTCAAATTGTCAAAGCTTGTCCAGTGTTTGGGAGGCTCCAAAGGAAATTGTGGGAAAGAAGAGTTATTAGGCTGCTTACCAAACTGAAGATCTACTGAGCTGTTGTGCTGATCTCATTGTTGAATGCCCATTAAAACTGAACAGTATACTAGCACTATGCCAGGAAACTGAATCACTCTCATCTGAATTGTCTTAGGAAGATTCTGAAGATCACCTAGCGAGATAAGGTTCCTTATACCAAGGTCCTTTTTCAGTCTGAATTATCAAGTATTCAAACTACTTCAGAGAGCTCATTGGCTGGCCACATTGTTTGAATGTCAATCATATGTTTAAAATATTTTATGGAGAACTCATACAAGGCAAGTGGTCACATGGAAGTCAGAAACTCTCAAGTCTCTCTAAGATCTCTGGATTTCATTGTTTGCCATGGTAGACACTAGCACAGAACTACCCAGCATGGTGTGCCCACATCAGAGAAGGATCTGTGCTCTGTTACCAACGTAGAATCACAGTAGCTCAAAAGAAATGTGTGATGCACAAATTTACAGATGTTTCCACTCCAAATGTTCATATGAACTATTTGTGCCTGTCCTGTGGTAGAGACTTCTGAGCTTGTATTGGTCTGTTCAGCCATAGTAGGACACATTGTACCTTGACTCCAACATAGTGATGAAAACTTGATCCTCTTTGAGCACAAAGGACAACAACCAACCTTTTTGGAACTGACAGCCATTGCTCCCAGTTCTGCCTTCTGGAGCAAAGAAGAAATCCCATATTTATTTAAGGCACTTGGATATTTGAAAATAATTCCTATGGCCTTTTTCAGTCATCTCTTCTATAGGCGATATGTTCCCATATTCATCCACCAGTACTCATATAGTGGGAGTTTAAGGTTCTTTTGGAAAGAATGAAGGCAATAGGGAAGGTGGTATGAAGGATATGCAGCATATACCCATAGCAACATTTCTGAGTAGGGAGACATTTCTATATAATTCTTAGAGGCAAGGAGATTGAGCCTAGAAAAGGTTAAATGTGAGGCCAATGATGCCATATAACTAGTAAGTAACAACCAGGACTGAAACCAAAGTCTCCTGACTTCAAGGCAGTGAATTTTCCCAATCTAAGATCAACAACTGGCTACCCAACAGATAATAATGCAGAATATGAGCTGGGCCTTCGTTTGAGTCTTTATTACAATAATATATTTGTCATTCCTTTGAGAAGATAGGCATGATATTTATCCCATCAGTGCGTAGAACTGCATATATCCAATTTGGTGGGATTGGGTGAGAACAAGTGAGTATATCAGCAAAGTCTCTTAAAAGAAACAACATTGCAGCTGAGGTTTTGAAGAGATGTTGAGATAAAGAAGGGAGAGTATTCCATATGCAAAAGGCTATTTCCCATATATGGAAAGTTATGAATTTAAGAGATGAGATAACCCATACAGAAACAGCAAGTAGGCCAGTTTGGCTAGAATACAGTGTGTGTGTGTGTGTGTGTGTGTGTGTGTGTGTGTGTGTGTGTGTTATGTGTAACCAAAATGGAAATATTATAAAGGACTACCAATAACCCAAAGAACACAGTTCATATTTTACCTAATAGACAATAGGGGGCCAGTGAAGTTTCTTAAGCATGATAAGAACTATGTTTTTAGATAGGCACATAGGTGATGCCTTAGAGAAAATGCTGGGCTTGGAATCAGAAAGTCTTTAGTTTAAACCTTGTCTCATACCCTTATTAAGTGTAGAACCTTCTATATTTCACTTGACTTCTCTTATTCTCAGCTTCCTCATCTGTAAAATGTCAAGGTTGGAATCAGTGGCCTTGATGTCCTTTCCAGATCTAAATCTATCGCCTTACATCCTATGAGTTTAAATGCCACAGCTGGTATATATATAAGGGGCGATATAGTAAGAGGAGAAGTAGCAATTAGGGCAGTCAGGAAAGGTCTCTGGTAGAAGGGGGTACTTGGACTAACCTTGATTTGAGATTCCAAAAGGCAGAGGTGAAGAGAATGGACATTTCAGGATTGGGGACAGCAGGTCTTTCAGCTATACTAAAGCACCGATCAAACAAAAGCAGAAAACAATCTCATCATCATATTGATTATTGCATAGAGTCAGTGTAATAGAATAGAAGGAGTAATAAATTTAATCAGAAGACAGGTTCAAATACCAGCTCAGCTATTTATTATTTGCATGAGCTTGGACAAGTAACTTAGTCTCACTTAGGGTTCCTCTCTCTGTCTCTGTCTTTCTCTATCTCCCTCTCTGTGTCTGTCTGTCTGTCTGTCTGTCTCTGTCTCTCTCTCCTGAAAAAATGGACTGGGCTTCATGACCTCTATGATTTAAAACATCTAGTCCTATAGAGGACATTACAATTTTCAAAGCACATTAATAACCAGGGTCTCATTTGATACCCATAGCAACATTTCTGAGTAGGGAGACATTTCTATATAATTCTTAGAGGCAAGGAGATTGAGCCTAGAAAAGGTTAAATGTGAGGCCAATGATGCCATATAACTAGTAAGTAACAACCAGGACTGAAACCAAAGTCTCTTGACTTCAAGTCAGTGAATTTTCCCAATCTAAGATCAACAACTGGCTACCCAACAGATAATAACTGATAATAGATAGAAAGATGATTTATAAATCAGCCAGCAAATCTACTCTGACTTAGCTCCCTCAGTGTTGTGAGCTTTGTGGACAGCTACAGACATATATCCTTCCTGATATATGGTCCAATGAAAAGAGGTAGAAGATTATATAGCCCCAAATCGTTGATGCCAGAAAGCTGCCAAGAATACCCAATAACTTAGAAAATACTGTGAAGCTTGATCCCAGTAACGCAGAGCAATGGTTATGGAGGAACACAGCCAATTGTAAAAGGAGATGTGAGAAGTACTCCGCAGAGAAAATAAAAATTGCAAATCCAAGGACAAAAATGAGAAAGCACTCAACGGACTGTAATGAACAATAAGATAGTTGATGGCAAAAAATGAAAGTTGATAATGAATCACTTTTACACAGATGAATATTCACTGGGATGCTGTGGCTTAAAGGAGTGTGGGTGGGAGGTAGGAGAGGCACTCTGGAGATATAATGATACTGCAGTTGGTAAAGACAAGGTGATTTTTTTTTTCCTCTTCTGTGAGGTGCAGGCTGGACTACTACATACAGAATTGTACTTCTAAATGGAGGTAGAGCAGTAAAAGAAAGTATGATAAAAGCTGTGAGAAAGGAAATAGAGAAGAAGGGAAGAAATGAAGGAAGAAAAAAGAAAGTAAGAGAATAAGGGAAAGAAAAGATGGAAGGAGAAAGAGTATAATAGTATGATCAGGAAGACAAGGAGGTAATAAAAGGTTTTGGAGGTGAACCCAGTGTGTTCTGAGAAGACCTTTCCATTTTTGGACAGATATAAATGCTTACAGATGTTTGTTTGTTTTTTTTCTTGTATTGATCCAGTATCTGCTTTTTTTTTTTCATTCTTTAATTCTTGTCCTTGATTCTGCCCTCTACCACCAGAAAGCTATATAATCTCAATGTTACAATATAATCCTTGAAAAATTAGAAGTTATATCTACCCTAAGTTTTACCTTCTTGAGGTTAAATGAAGCCATTTCATTCAGTTCTCTTATGATCTCCTCTACTTCTCTCATGGAGAAAGGGTCCATACTTTCAAGTTACCATAGATACAAGATCAGTATCAGATAATAGACTTCAGAGAACAGCAAGGTAATAAAAATAAGAGTAATAATAATAATTACTGTTATCATTACAATAATCATAATTATATAGCTATGATGTACATAAAGCTGTATAGATATTATCTCCTTTCATTCTCATAATAAACCTGGGTGATAGGTGCTATTAGTATTATCATCATTTTACAGATGAGGAAAATTAAGCTGAATGAGAGGTTAAGTGATTTAGCCAGGGTCACATAGCTGCTAAATGTCTGACACTAGAATAAACTTGGGTTTTCCTGGCTCCAGGTCCAATGCTTTAACTACTCTGTCATCTACCTGCTAAAAATGATGAGAATGAAAGAATCCAGAAAGAGCCACGTTTTAAAAATCATAGAATTTCCAGCAGGATTCACTGTCTTCTAAGATAGTCCATACTTCTCTGTGATTAGAAAGTTTCCCCTTAAAACTAGAAGAAAATTTCTAGTTTAATGACCTGAAGTCGATCTTATCTGCCTAAAGCCCCTTGGCGATTTTATTGAAAAAGGATATAACACATGTAAGACAAAAATACATGAGGCATTTTGGTCTGGCTCTCATCTATGAACAGTAATATGTGTGCTTAACACTTGGGGAAATTCATGCTGACTGGCCCTATTCAAGGAAAAATAAAATGCCCATTTACTGTACGCCACCTTGTGTGAACCTGAATCTGCTATACCTGAAAGAGAACTTCAAAAAAAAGGAAGGTGAGGAATTATTCTCATTAACAGTAATAGTAAATAATGATTTTAAAGGGCCCTATTCAGTTTTCTGTACCTGGTGGGTTCTTGCTAAACAACTCTATTATTCAGGGGCTGTTCTATTTTGATAGCTCAGAGTACACCTCAGAAATAGGCTATGAAACTTGGTCAACATTTGGTTGTTTTTTTTCCCCTCTCTTATCCTGGACTGTGTAAATCTCAAATGAATTCCTAGAAACCATGGAACAAGATAAGAGCCTAGGCCCTCTTTCCCTATTTCACAATTCAAACTAATTCTTCTAGAGAGAAAGAGGTCAAGATACTATGGCATCCTGTATATTCTCAAACAAAGAGAAAAATATTGCCCAGATGAAGGTTTAGTCACAAAATGACCAAGTCAGAAAAGAGTTTCAATTTCATCTAAGACAACAGCAGCATTTTAAAGAATATAAACTTACAATGCAATAAAGTAAAACTGCTTGCCCAAAGTCACATGGCCACTGAATGGTAGAATAGGATTTTGAATAGAAGTCCCATGATTCACAGTGTAGAATACTTTGATTTATATCTTACTGCCTCTAATAAAATTGAGGGAGCTACATGGCACAGTGGGTAGAGTTCTGGGTCTAGAGTCAGGAAGATTCATCTTCCTGAGTTTAAGTCTGGCCTCAAATACTTACTAATTATGTGACTCTGGGCAAGTCACTTTATCCCGTTTGCCTCAGTTTCCTCATCTGTAAAATGAGCTGGAGAAGGAAATGACAAACCACTCCAGTATCCTTGTCAAGAAAACACCAAATGGGGTCTCAAAAAGTAAAACACAACTTAAAAACTCACTGAACAATAATAAATATTGAGCTCTTAACTAGATTAAGACTTACCTAAAACCAGGGGGCTTTTTGGTTCTTTGTTTTTGGAGCAGACTTATGGTTTCATTACACTTTATAATCACAGAGAGTTACCTAGCATTGATAGATGAAATGATCTACCAAGGGTAACATATTTCAATGATGGTACTTGAACCCAGGTGGTCCTAACTCTGAAGCCAGCTCTCTATCCACCTTGCACTGCTGATTCTCCTAATGAGAATAGGAGGAAGGGGGTGGAGCCAAGATGACAAAGTGAAAGCAGGGATTCACCTGAGCTCTCCAACAGACTCCTTCAAATACCGCTAAAAAGTAAATCTGAATAAATTTTACAGTGGCAGAATCAACAAAGAGATAGAATGTGGCAAATTTCCAGTCTCAGACAACCTTGAGGGTAGACAAGAAGTATCTGTTGCACTGGGCTGGAAGAGGAGCCCAGAATACACTGGCTGCACCAGGGCAGATCTGATCATAGTGAGGCTGGAACAGACCCCAGTGGAATAAATTGCTGGCAGCAGTGGTGACTCCCAGATCTCTCAGTGCAGGAAGGCGCATCTGCCAGAGCATGGTCAGAGAGAAGCATGGTCCTACACATTGCCTGTGGCCGTAGCAGCAGTAACTACTCCTGGGGCTATCAATCCACAGACTGAATGTTTAATTTTTGGGAGGCAAGATGGCAGAGTAAAGAGTAAGTTGCTCTTACCCTCCCTTGACCTTGAAAAACCTGGAGAATATTGTCCAAAGAAAAATTCTGGAACAGTGGAGCAGGCAGAAAGTCATGGTATAGCAGTCTCTTAGCTCTAGCTTGGGAGGGTAGGGGATTAAAGGGAAAGCTGCCCTTGCTGTGGCTGAGGGGGACCAGTGAAGGACAGGAGATGCCTCAGCAGGCCAACTGCAGGCCCCACCTCAGTGGACCAGCAGGAGATTCTGCCACCCAAGAGCAGGCATGTGCCAACACCAGGCACACACTACCTCCAACTCAGAATCAGATAAAATATCAGACCACTACAACATAAAATTGCAAGTACCTGAAGCCCCAGTACAAAAAAAACCTGTAATCAGGCCCCTAATCCCCAGCACAAGAAGTCTGGGATAGTGTTTCCTGGGTCCCAGATGCAGAGATCAAATTTAACACTTCCCCCCCCCCCCCAAAAAAAAAAGACAAGCAATATGAGCAAGAAGAATTTTTAAAAAATCAGTGTCCATAGAAAAATGGTGACAGAGAAGATCCAAACACAAATTCAGGAGAGGAAAACATGGCCAATATAACCATAACTGAAACCTCAAAGGGGAATATGAACTGATCTCAAGCTCAAAAAGTCTTTTTGGAAGAGTACAAGAAGGATTTTAAAAGTTAAATAAGGGAGATAGAAGAAAAATTTTAAAATATGATTGACAAAATGGGAAAAAAGTAAAAGGAAGAAAATAACTTCTTAAAAAGTACAATTGGTCAAATGGAAAAGGACGTACAAAAGCTGACTGAAGAAAACAATTCATTAAAATTTAGAATCGGGCATCTGGAAGCTAATGAGTTGTCAAGAATCTGTCAAACAAAATCTAAAGAATGAAAAAAAATCGAATAAAACATAAAATACCTCATTGGAAAAACAACTGACCTGGAAAGTAGATCTAGGAGAGAGAATTTAAGAATTATTGGTCTACCTGAGCACCATGATGAAAAAAGAGCCGAGACAGCATCTTTGAAGAAATCTTCAAAGAAGATTGCCCTGAGGTCCCAGAATCAGAGGTTAAAATTATCATCAAAAGAATATACCAATCACCTCCTGAAAAAGATCCCAATCCAAAAACACCAAGCACTATTGTAGCCAAATTCCAGAATTATCAGATTAAGGAGAAAATATTGCAGGCAGCTAGAAAGAAACAATTCAAACTTTGTAGAACCACAGTTAGGATCATGCAGGACCTTGCAACTTCTCCATTAAAATATTGGAGGGCTTGGAATGTGATATTCCATAAGGCAAAGGAGTTTAGATTACAACCAACGATCAACTACCCAGAGAAACTGGGCGTAATCTTTCAGGGGAGGAGTTGAATATTCAATAAAATAGGGAACTTCCAGACTTTCCTGATGAAAAGGCCAGAGTGCAATGGAAAATTTGATCATCAAATACAGGACTTAAGAGAGGCATAAAAAGGTAAACAGGAAAGAAAAAAAAACCAATATGTTATTCAATAAGGGTAAATTGTTTACATCCCTGTTATGGGAAGATGATACTCGTAAATATTGAGAATTGTATATTTATTACAACATTTAAAAGGGATATACATAGACAGATGGTGTGGGTATAAATGAACTGATATGAGAATAAAAAATCTAATTAAGGGATGCAAAGAGATTGTAATGGATAAAGAGGAAAGGAGGAGGCAGAAAAGGGTAAATTACATCACATCAGGAGGCACCAAAATATTATAGTAGAGGGAAAGAAAGGAGGGAGATGAGTATTATTTGAACTTTACTCTCATCATATTTAGTTCAAGGAGGGAATAGCATACTCTGTTAATTTAGGAATCTAATTTTCCCAATAGGCAGTTGGAAGGAAAATGGGAAATAAAAATGGAGGTTGGCTAGAAGGAAGGGAAGAAGTAGTGGGGGAAAAGGGAAAGAAAAGGGAGGGGTACTGATGGAAGGGAGGGAGGATTGAGAGAAACAGTGGTCAAAGGCAAAACTTTTGAGAAGGGGAAGGAAAAAAGAAGGAATAAAAGCATAAAGAGGATGGGAAATAGGATGGAGAGAAAGACACAGATAGTGATAATAATTGTGAATGTGAACAGAATGAACTCTCCAATAAAATGGAAGCAGATAGCAGCATGGATTAAAACCCATAATCCTACAATATGTTGTTTACAAGAAACATATTTGAAACAGAGGGATACCCACAGAGTAGAAGTAAAAATCTAGAGTAGAATATATTATGCTTCAGCTAAAGTAAAAAAACAGCAGGAATAGCAATCCTAATCTCAGAGAAAGCAAAAGCAAAAATAGATCTAATCAAAAGAGGTAAGGAAAGATACTATGTCCTGCTAAAAGGCACCACAGACAATGAATATCATCACTGAACATATATGCACCAAGTGGTATAAAATCCACATTCTTAGATAAGTTAAGGGAATTACAGGAAGAAATAGGAAGCAAAACTATATTAGTGGGGGTACCTTAACCTCCCCTTCTCTGAACTGGATGAATCTAACCTCAAAATAAACAAGAAGGAGAAAAGGGAAAAAACATATGATCATGGGAACTGAGGCTCATTGAGCTTAAGTGACTTGTCTAAAGCCACACAGGTAATAAACATGAAAGACTAGATTTATAGCAGATTGTCTGAATGCTGAGCCAGGTAGCGCAATGGACAGCTTTCTGGACACTGAAAATCTAAGTTTAAATCCAGCCTAGACAATTACTAATTATATGACCCTGGGCAATTCAATTAACCTCTTTCACTGCCTTGATTTCTTCATTTGTAAAATGAGGGTCATTGTAGCATCTGCCTTGAGGACTTTTTGTGAGAATCAAATGAGCAGGGGGGGGGCGGCAGAGCCAAGATGGCGGCGTAGCAGCGGCAACTTATCGCAGCTCTCATATAGCCACCCCAAAATACCCATGGAATAGGACTCTGGACCAACTCTAGGACTTCAAAACGCACACAAAGATACTTCCCACTAAAGTCAGCTCGGCTACGAGGAACCATATCAGCACTGCAATCCAAAACCAGCCTGTCCTGAAGCCGGGGCTGTGCCCCGGGGGCGGCTGGGTGGGAGGTGCACAAAAGCCTCTGAGGTGAGCCGGATTAGCAACAGCTGCGAGTGGGGATTGTAAAAGGGGG
>CM053588.1:100228576-100247558 GCA_028646515.1 Pseudochirops corinnae
GCCTCCTTCCTATCCCGCCCCCCACTTGTTCTATTCTCTACTTTGTCCCTGTCCCTTTACAGAAGTGTATGCTTCTAACAACCCTCCCCCCCCCAACCTACCCTTCCCTCTATCATCTTCCCTTGAATCCCCTTCCCCCCTACTCTCCTGTAGGGCAAGATACCCAATTTAGAGTGTATGCCATTCCTTCCCTAAGCCAAATTCAGTGAGATTAAGGTTGACCCATTCCCTTTTGCCTTCCTGTTTTTCCCCTCCATTGTTACAGTTATCCCTTGCCTCTTCTGTATGAGATGATTGGCCCCATTCTGTCTCTACCTGTCTCCTCTCATTCTATTCCTCTCCCACCTCTCAATTTCACCTTTTAAAATATCATCCCTTCCTATTCAATTGATCCTGTTGCCTCTGTCTATGTACACATATATACACACACTCAGATATATATTCATATGTATATTCTCTAATTTTTCCAGATGAAGGAACATAAAGGTTACAGTCCAAAGTTATATGATAGGATATAGTGTGACCCTGGGCAAGTATCACAATACTTAGAATTTGTATGCTGGTTCTTTGACTACATAGCCAGCATTCTGATGATAGTAAATTTAGAGCTGGAATGGACCTTAGAGGTCACCTAGTTCATATCATTTTACAGATGAGGAAACTGAGACACAGAGCAGTTTAATTGATTTCAGTAGGGTATACAGCACTATACATGAAGTCAGGATGAACTAGCTTCAAATCGGTCCTCAGATACATTGTATAAACCTGGGGAAATCTCTTCACCTATGTCTACATCAGTTCCCTAATCTAAATGCAAATGATAATAGCACCTACCTCCCATGGTTGCTGTGAGGATAAAATGAATTAAAAAGATCTTTACAACTCTTTGCAAACTTGCAAGTGATATACAAATACTAGCTATTATTATTTGTTCCAGGAGACATACGAGTCAATAGCAAAGCTAAGACTTGCTTTGAATCCAGGTGTTCTTCCTGAAAATTTAGCACTTTCTACTTTATCATGTTGCTTATTTAACTATAGTTTAAAACAGCTGTATTTTTAAAAGCAAATCTTTTAGTCCCATGTATTTTTCTCAACATGCCATATACAGGATATAAATATGTATGTCATCAGCTACAATGTTCTTTTAAAATATTTAAGTAATATATTTTGTTTTAGCAACCTGAAGGAATTCACTGCCATAATTTATCATTTTTGAAGTTTAATTTGTTAAATGAAAAGCTTAGATGGACAAGAGAGAAGAGAACAAATATTTTCATGTTTGAAGTGTATCCCTTTTTTTTTCTCTGATGGTAATTCACCCTCACCTTTTTCTGTAAACACAGAAGAAAATTGGGAGTGATTTGCTCAAGCTTTTTCAATATCAGTCAGAAAAGACTCTATATTTGAATGCAAGACACGTGTGGCATATTTCTCCCATAAAAGGGCAAATTTTATGATTGGTTTCGATACCAAAAGGTAAATATAATAGCATTTCATACATTTCAAATAGCAAACAAGGACAGACCACAAAGGTTGATTGGGAAGATGCTGTTTGGGATTGTGTCCTGTTTCTTAATAAATATATGCATGTTTCAAAGGTAATGTTTGGAAGGGATTGAAACTTGATGGGATATGCACTGACAGAGAAGTAAAGGGGCGGGGGGGAGGAAAGAATGTGAGAAAGTAGGGAATGAAAGAAAGATCTTAGATGAAAACCATACATGATATTCAATAGAAGTCCAAGTCCTTAGAAGCAAGGAAAAGAAAAAAAGTTCTTGAAAATTGGTGGGGGTAGCTTTTATTAATGAGAAAAAGTCTAGCTTTAGAGGCAGGAAGCTTGAATCTGGTTTCTGTCTCTAACTTCCTATGTGACACTGGACAACTCATTTTCCTCTTTTGACTAATGTTTTCTATTTATAAAATGCTAGGTTTACACTAAATTATCTTCAAAGTCATTTCACGTTTGAACATTCTATAACTCTAGAACATATATTTTTAGTGGTCATGGTCATTTTTCACTTTCCGTTCCTTATTAAAGCTTTTGATAAGAGCCAGATTTAGTGAAGTTTCCAGTTTGTGAAAAAAGTTTTAGTGAACATTATTAATGTATTATACAATTGCATTATGAGATTAATAGTAATAATAGATTAATTTCTCTTTCCAAGGAAATAACAGTGGAAATCCTTAATATATTCCTCTTCCATACCCCTACCTTACCCTTAAACTCCATAGGCATGAATAACAGAAACTGAGTTAGAAGAGACTTCTGAGATCACATACTTCAATTTATTATGCCATTGTTCTGGTAAAAGTTTAATGACCATATCTCCATTGTTTTATAAGTACATAACAACATCATTTTAGATTTTATCTGCATTATTCACATTTCATCTACCATTTTCTTAAAACTAGGCAATCAGAAAACTATAAATGAAGGTGAATCTTAGTATTTGTCAGTTTCCAAGGAGTAAATGCTTACAATGAAAATTTAAGAAATAGTTCTTGAGGTTCAATGCAAACTGAACTAGCCATACCCCTGCCAGAGATTTGGTTGATAATTTCCTTTACTCATTAGTACTCTCCACTTCTAGGGTTTCAGTGCAATAGATTCTACTTCCTCCCGAGGCAGCCCATTCCATTTAAGTGAGATCCAAATTCCAGGAAATTCTGCCTTCGTGACACACGATGCACCCTGCCCATCTTGCCATCAGCCCTTTTGCTGCCCTATTTCATACCATCCCGAAACACATGCTTAAGACTGAACCTCCAGAATCCTTGCAGGGAGACTAATCCACTCAACTTTGAAACTCCTGCCCTAGGCCTGAGGTATCTGAGTTACTGAATATGGGAATAAACGTAAATGTTCATACTTATCTATATCCAGGTAGCCCCAGAACATACTTAGTGGTCTCATCTAGATGTTTTCTCCCCTGGCTATTTTATCATCCCCTCTGCTGGGTTCTGCCATTAACACCCCATCTGTCCCAAGTTTCCAAGTCTTGCTTTTTCCACAATAATAAAATCTTCTGGAAATGTACCTTCAATCTAAATTCATATGAATTAACCCATCATGCCAGTGATCTACTTGTCCAAATCTCCATTCCTTGGTCACCACTCCCATATCTGTGTGATATCAATCTCTTAAAATATAAGCTCCTTAAGTGCAGGGATTGTTGCTGTTTTATGTATTTCTAGAGTATAACACAGAGTGTCTGAAACATATTAAGTGTAAACATCATTAAGTCAGTCAAAACACATTTATTAAACACTTATTTTATGTGTCAGGAATTATGCTTAGAGCTTCAAAGACAAAGAAAAAAACTTCCCTCATATTCTTATGAGGGAGAAAATATGCAAATAACTAGGTATATAAACATAAGATAAATATACAGTAGATGGTAGGTAATCTCAGAGGAAAGAGGCACTGAAAGATATGTGGATGGGGAAAGACATACTGCAGAATGAGGAATTTGACTTATGCTGAAAGAAGCCAGGGATACTGAAAGGTAGAGGTGAAGAGAGGGAACATTTCAGACATGGAATTTTAAAAAAATATTTTCATTTATAAATGAAAACTTAAATGAAAGATGTATTCAGGGAACCTCTTGTTTATATATCTCAATCACTCACTCATTCCTATGTTGTCCCCTGAAATCCAACTAGAATAAGGGAAATTTTTCTTAGCTGAGACATTTTTATAAAACTTGATAGTGGTCCCAAGGCAGCCACCAATCTTGAGAAGACAGCCTCAGAGTGAAAGCTTTGTCAGGAGCCAAAGTAAAGGTAAGCCCATGGAAGAGTTAAAGGGCTGACCTATGTCAATGTGAGGCCACATGGATTTTCCTAGCAGGCAGAGGGAGAGAGAGAGAAAGGTAGAAAGACTGGAATGGGGAAGGACCTGATTAGTACTTCGGAAAGGGGGTGGGAAGAGGAAGAACTTGTAAATCTCTAGCTCAACCCAGGGGAAAGAAGAAAGGGAACAAAGTCAAGAGGCTTCTTCTTTGAGAAAGTGGAGAGCAAAAGAGTAAAAGCTAGAAAATAACTTATAGGCCAGTTAGTAATTTATTATACCATGAAGAAACAGGTCAGAAGGAATGGGGGAAGTGATTTGTCCAAGGTCACGCAGGTATTAAGAAAATATTTCACTGACCACAAGTCCAGTAATAATAACTCAGGTATTTTTGGTGAATTGCAAATTACATGAGTTCTGATCATATGTGTATAATTTAACTACATAATATCCTTCACATATTGGTTAGCATTTTTAAATCAAAATTCACTGATGCCTAAATGAATATCTATAGTATCATACTTTTGCCCACCTATTCAATTTGTGAACAACTTTATAAGGAATCTTATTCTACTGGTCTCCTAAATTATCAACATACATATTACTAAGTTAAAAGATCCATTTACAAGGTCACAGGATGATTAAAAATCATCTTGGGTATAAGGTCCCATAATAATACCTATGTTCTTTGCAGGATATAAAACCCACATAAATTCTTAGCATTTCAATATATTTCTAATGAAGCCCAACAGCAAGAAATGGAAAAAAATTCCATTTAAAGTTATGGCAGACTTATGAACACAATTATAAAACACTTTTCACACAAATAAAGTCAGATCTAAATAACTGGAGAAAAATCAGTTGCTTGTGGCTAGGTCTAGCTAATATAATAAGAATGAAAATTTTACCTAAATTAATTTTCCTATTTAGTGCCATACCAAACAATCTACCAAAAATTATTTTATAGAGCTAGAAAAAAATAGTAACAAAATTCATTTGGAAGTACAAAAGTTCCAAAATAACAAGGGAACTAATAAAAAGGAATGCTAGGAAAGAAGGTCTGGCCATACCAGATTTTAAACTGTATTATAAAGCAGGAGGCATCAAAACTACTTGGTATTGGTTAAGGAATAGAGTAGTGGATAAGTGGAATAGAAGAGCTACAGAGACGACAGTCAATGACTATAGTAATCTACACTTTAATAAACCCACAGACTCTAGCTTCTGGGATAAGAACTCAGTATTTGACAAAAATTATTGGGAAAACTAGAAAATAGTATGTCAGAAACAAGGCAAAGACCAATATCTTACACTATATACCAAAATAAAGTCTAAATGGGTGCACAATTTAGATATAAAGGCTGATACTATAAGGAATCTGGGAGAGCAGATCTGTCAGATTTACGCAGAAGGGAAGAATTTATGACTAAACATGAGACAGAGAGCATTACAAAATGCAAAAATGGATAACTTTGATTACATTAAACTGAAAAGGTTTTGTACAAATAAAACCAATGTAACCAAGATTAGGAGGGAAGTAGAAAACTGGGAAAGCATTTTTACAACCAGTGTCTCTGATAAAGGCATCATTTCTAAAAGGTACAGAGAAGCCCAATGTATAAGAATACAAGTCATTCCCCAGTTGATAAACGGTCAAAGGATATGAACAGGCAGTTTTCAGAGGAAGAAATTAATGATATCTATAAGCATATAAAAATGTTCTAAGTCACTATTAATTAGAGAAATGCAAATCAAAACAACTCTTAGGTACCATATCTCACCTATCAGATTGTCTAATATTACAAAACAGGAAAATGATAAATGATGAAAAGGATTTGGAAGAATTGGAACACTAATGCATTGTTGGTGGAGTTGTGAACTGATCCAACCATTCCAGAGAGCAATTTGGAGCTATGCCCAAAGTTGTTATAAAAATCGCATACTTTTTGACCCAGCAATACCATTTCTAGGGCTGTATCCCAAAGCGATTATACAAGTGGGAAAAGGACTCATACGTACAAAAATATTTATAGTATCTCTTTTTGTGGTGGTAAAGAATTAGAAATGAAGGGGATGTCCATCAATTGGGGAATGGTAAACAAGTTGTAGTATATGAATGTAATGGAATATTATTGTGCTGTAAGAAATGAGGAGCAGATGGACTTCATAATAACCTGGAGAGACTTATATAAACTGATGCTGAGTGAGGAGAGCAGAGCCAGGAGAACTTTATATTACAGACATATTATAACTGTGATGACTGACTTTGATAGACTGGGCTCCTCTCAGCAATGCAAGGTTATAAGGCAACTCCAAAAGACTCATGATGGAAAAGGCTATCCACATCCAGAGAAAGAACTACAGAATCTCAATGCATATTGAAGCAAATTACTTGCTCTCTATTGTTTTCTTTTGTTTCATTCCCTCTTTCTGATTGTTCATTTTATTGATTATAATTCTTCTTTACAATGTGACTAATGTTTAATGTGAAGGTATTTGTAGAACCTATATCAGATTGCATGCCACCTTGGGTAGGGAGGGAGAGAAAATTTGGAATTCAAGGGATTGTGGAACTGAATGTTGTAAACTAAAAGTAAATTGATAAAAAAAATAAATACCCATGCTATGTATGATAAATTTGCAAGGTGGAATCCAAAGTAGGTAACATATGCACACTTTTTTCCCACCCTCTCAAAATATTGTTTTAGTGCCTAAAGATCTCAAAGCTAGATGGCACACCATCACTTTGCCAATTCAAATTTTTGAAAGCCCCAAATACTGGGAAGGGAGAAAACAGAGGCCACATTCTGTCAAGTAGCTCCAATAAAATAAAAAGGCACAAAAACTGTGTTATTTAGTGCACTGTTTTGGGAGGACCAAACAAGGTCTAGCCCCTTAAAGAGAATTGGATATTTATGGATGAATGTAATGGCTATCGAGAAGCATGGGAAGACTACCATGAACTGATGCAGAATAAAGTAAGAAGATGTAAAAAAAAAAAGAGTATTCATAATACTTAGAACAGTATAAATGGGAAGAACAAAAATCACAAAAATAAATGAAAGTAAAAAGTCTCAGAACTAAAAAAAAATAAGCAGAACTCAAAGAGGAGATATGAGAAGACTCTTCCCCTCACTCTTTTGTAAGTATGAAATTGTATGGTTTTTCAGGCTTTTTCAATGTATGAGTCGCTTTTGTTGATTATTTTTCTCTTTTGCGTCTTTTCATTTTCTTTTTTTCCCCTTTAACAATTTTATATGTTTTCTGGCATGGCTCTTTGGGAAGGGGGAAAGGAGGGAGGTTGGGCAAAAAAGATTTAAAAAACCCAGCAAAATATGCTTGAATAAAGATGTATATCTGTGTGGGGTGCTGGTAGTAAAGATAACTGTTCTTTAACTTAACAAAATTCTAACCTGCTATGTAATATGTATTCCTGGTGTTTTACCACATAAAAGTGAATATAGATAGATATGTAAATAGTTTGATATACATATGTGTTCAGATATACACACACACATACACACACACACGTGAACATTTCCTAAATTATAACATCTGAGTACCAGACAACACTCCAAGTTAATAAGTGGTTGCCCTTAAATTCAGGAAAACTGAAATGGGGGAGAAATTTAGAGGTTCTCCAAAGTGATACCTTGTTGGAATCACTCACCTTTCCTTGCCTTCCTCAGGGTTACCTCTCCAGTATGTATGTATAACCATATAAATGTGTATGTGGACGTGCAATACATATGTATTGTATCTATATGTATGTATATATGTAGGTGTGCATACACAAGCACACATACACATGTGTACATGTATTATGCTTTCCTGGTCAAGGCAAAAAAAAAAAAACATGAAAAGAATTATCCTGATATACAAGGACAGTAAAGTTTTTGCTCTCCTACACTACTAGAGACTCTCTGACTCTCTCTCTCTCTCTTTCTCTCTGTATGTGTGTATATGTATATATATATGTCTATGTACATGTATATGTATATATATACATATCATATACATATACACCCTCAAATATATGTATATGTGAGCATATATAACATAGGTATATGTATGCATGCTTATTTTTCATTTATTGATCTTTGCATGTATTTTGTCCACGTTCAAAGACAGCACAGAGTTTTTCAGTGAATTACACCATTCTGACGTAGTAAGGACTTGATTTCCTCACATAATAATAAAAGGCATACTGCCGACCCCAAGAAGATTGATAGATTTTCTTGCTACTAATCCACTGGGTAAAATTACAAATGACATTAAGCCTGTTGGAATTCATCTGACCCCATCTCAATCACTACTACCACCAACAACAACTCCTGTACCTGTCTGAGACTGCTGGCAAGTCAGCTGTGGAGCCACCTCTGCCCTGGGGGCCACACCACAAATAGCTGACCCTCTGATAGGAGGTCCAGGGTGATCATCCTTGTGTTTTCTGCTCCTGAAGGTAACACTATGCTCTGCTGGTCAAACCAAAACAAAGCCACTAAAATTTATATTATGAGTTATTTGCTTCATCCACTTGTTGCACTTGACATGGAGATTAGCAGGTTTTATTTTCTTTTTTTGACCACAGGAAGAAAACCCCTAATGCACCACGAATGTGGAATTGATTTTAGACTCATGTGTTCCATCAAAATGATGATTGGTATTTGTGAAATATAGAGAGTCTGTCCCCAAACTGCTTACCTCAGCCACCTTCACGGATCCTGGAAGTCAGGGTCAGGGAAAATGCTGAGTAGCCTAGGAAAGAGGGAAACAAAACAAAACATAACCATGAAAAGAATTAACCTGACATCCGAGGCAGGTGAGTATTTTGTTCTCTTACACTGGGGAAAGAAATGTTAGCTTGCTTCAAATAACATAATGCAGAGAAAGAACAAATACACAACAGGGAAAATACTGTCTCTCTCTAGTGACCCCTCTATCACCAGGACTTAGCTTTCATAACAGAGTAGTAGCCATCAGGAAACAGGGGTGCAGTTCCAACAAGGCATCACTTTGGCAAGTCATTAAATCTCTCCCTCATTTTAATTTTCCTGAATGTAAAGGGCATCATTACTTGGTGAGTTACAGTGCCTGAATATCCCAATTAAAAAAATGCTTTTGAGATGGAAGGTACTACATGTGTACACTTGCGTTATTTGTCTCTTAGAATAGTGCAGCATGTTTGTAACCAAGATGGACCATGGTTCATGGAACTAATATGCCACCTTGTACTCCAGTGAAGTGATTAGCAAGCTTAGTTCTATAATTTTAAACACATTGTGAAACTCTTCATCTCATCATTGCCCTATACTGAGATAAATATTGACTTAAAAAAAAACAAACTTTACATGTAAAAAGATGTCTCTGTCTCTGTCTCTCTCTCTCTCTCTGTGTCTTTCACTCACTCACTCACACACACACACACACATCCTTAAAATGAACTGAAAAGGAAAAGCCTTCTCATTAGAAAGACCATGCCTACAATATTTGACTATGCCTATTATCTTTTTATTGAAATAGAAAATTAATAATGATTGATATACTCTGGTATTATCCTTTATGAAAGGATTAATAGCACAACTAATTTCAACAGCAAGTTATTTCCTCTAGGATTTTAGGAAAGTAGGGCTTAATATCCACACACTTGTTCTGACTTGTTAAACTCATAATTGCTTTATTTTAATATACAAAAAAACCTGAAGCATTTAAATACAAATCCACAAAGATCAAAACAAAATATATCCTCCTGTGTGTATCCATTTATTAAGATATTTACAGACAAAAAAAGCACAATCCTAAATATTCTGTCAAATTGTTCCTTTTCTAGTATTGTAACTTTTATTTGTATTAAGTAACATTTAGAAAGAAGGCATATTTTATTTAAATATGTATACAATACAAGAAATAGCACTAGGCTATAATCTCCATCATAATCATATGAGAACAGAGATGTATATAATCTCTTTTTAGGTATTAGAACTGTATGTAGATTCAAAAAGTCATCCACACAAGTGTATTTGTGTGGGAGGATATCTAGATGAAAGTAGAAACTCAAAAGAAAGACAACAACAAGAAACCTATCAGAGTGGAACAAAGGCACAATGTGATTTACCAATGTGACATGGCAGCATCTATTAATAATAAAAATAATAATGATTAATAATTGATTTCAAAAAAGACATGTTACATTTTGCATTCCTTTAGAAGACATGTGATCCTTGGTAAATCATTCAAATAAAGTGCTACTATATAAACATCACTTATTATTATCATCATTATCCATAGGTTTATTACATTAAAAGAGCATGAGGTCTATAACAGGAAAAGAGTTAACCTTATTGTCTACTATTCTGGTCAAAACAATGAGTAATTTTATAATGTTTTACAATCTGTACAATGTTTTTATTTTATATCCTCTGTAAATTAGATGATTTAGATAGTATCCTCATTTTAAGGATAAGCTAACTTGATTGAGTACAGAGATGAAGTTACTTGCCTAGATGCACACAGTAGATAAATGATGGATTTGGGACTTCAGCTCTTATCTTGTAATGTCAAGACCAATGGGTTCCCACTATCCCACAGTGTGTCCCTATGGCATACTCATCTCATCTGTAGCAGGGAAATGGAATACATGAGCCAAGCTAAGATGAGGCTTGAACGTGGCCATAATGGTTCATTCTATGAATTGAATTTAAAAATATACCTGATGCTATCTGTGATTAAAGGAATTTCTGGAAATTTCCTGTGTTAGAAACAGCTTTATCAGTTTACTGTTTTTCTATTTATCGTGGGAAGTAATCATATATGTAAAAGACACCTAGTGATTAAAACTCTTCAAAATTGAATTGGGCTGCTTTAGGTGGTAAATGTGCTGTCACAAGAGGTTTTCAAGGAGAAATAGGAGATAATTCATGACCTAATGGAGGAGCCACTAGCCAATAAGATGCCCAGATAGTCCCCAAAGGGACATAGTTCCTAATTGTAGGACATTAGAGCAGAGGTCAGATAGGAGAAGAAGCAAGACAGGTATATAATAACTAAGGAAAGGGGGTTTACAAGTTCTGTGGGACAGGCTAGTTTCTTATCACTGTCAGTGTTCAACCATAAAGAAGGTGAAGCATATGATTGATTGGATGTTTGCCTAGTGGAAAAGTTGGAATAGGTGACATCCATAGTCCTATCTATTTCTGAAATTCCATGTTTTCCATTATTCTTTCTAACTTTAATGTTGAACTATTTCTATGATTCTATTATACATGTTCTATTTGATTTTAATAACTGTTAAAGTAAAAAAAAAAAGAGGAAGGGTAAAGGATTAGCTTTTAGTGTTCTTCTGACAAGACCTATAGTTATTATTGACTTGTTGCTTCCTGCCCAGTCCCTGTGAAACTCCCAAATGAATGCATATAATATTCTTCATCCTTCCCATGTCTGATGACTTAAATTTAGCAGTTTGGACATAACTATGTTACCTTGGGAAAGTCATTAATCTTCATTGTGCTTAATTATTCTTATCTTTCAAATAAGGAGGGTTAAATTACATGACTTCTAAGTTATTTTCCTGACAAAATCTATGATATTTTGACATTTTTTTTTCCTACATGATGTAGCAGAAATAACATTAGCCTAGAGACCTGAGTTCCAGTGCTAGGTTCTCTACCTACTATGTATATCAAATTAGTTAATTGCTTAATTCTTCTCTGCCTCAGTTTTCTCACCTGTAAAATAAGGCTAGTAATATATACACTAAATGCCTCCCTCCCCAATGGGATTGTTGTAAGGAAAGTTCTTAGTAAGTCAACAGAGTCATGAACACCTGAGTTCAAAGTCTGCCTCAGACAATTATTAGCTTATGATCCCAGGCTATTCATTTAACTATTGTATGCCTCCGTTTCCTCATCAATGAAATGGGAAATAAAAATAACATCTACTTTCAGGATTGTTGTGAGAACAAAATGAGATGTCACATGTGTATAGTGTGCCGGAAAACCCTAAAACTCTGTAAAAACGCTAGCTATCAAAATCATAAGCCTCAAAATGTTGTAGAAATGAGTTATTATTAACCAAGTTCACAGAAATGAAAATGCCTTCCTCTAAGACAACTGCAGTTCATCTGTGAGACAGCTATTAGGTCTCATCACTGAGGTGGTTTTTAGCCACATCAAGCAATGTGGCAAAAAAAGAAGAACTCTGGGTGATTGGAAAGTGGAACAGAATTCAGATAAAAGGAGTTCACAAATTGGTCTTTTCTGACAGTGATGTTGAATTTTCTAACAAGTTGACTCAACTGTTAAGTTTTTCAGCTGAGAGTGTCTAGATATTCTACTAAAGGTATTCAGTTCATTTAATGATACTAAAAGCATTCTATCTTACCAATAGCCATTGGTTGGCGGAAAGGCAGGGTAGGAGGGCAGTGTGGCATTAGAGGAATCAATTAGAAGACCAGAAGATCTGGGTTCAAATCCCACTTCTGACATATATTAACTCTGTGACTATGAATAAGTCATTTAATCATACTGAACCTCAGTTTCCATATCTGTAAAAAGGGTATAATGCCTGTGCTATCTACTCACAAGATTGCTGTGACCCTCAGATGAGATCATTTGATACTCATAGGAATTACTTAAAAGAACTGGGAATATTTAAGTGGTGAAGGAGAAAATTTACTGAGGATGTCATTTCTATCTCTATATATTTGAAAGTTTGTTACACTGAAAAGGGATTAGACTTTTAGCTCCCCAATAAAAACTAAGACCAAGAAATGGAAGTTATGGATAATATTTTCTCCTCTACTCGTAAATATATTTTTAAAAATTGCATTACTTTAATTTTCATATATGTGCCTATATGTAATTATACATATATACGCATATGTATATATGCACATAGCACACGTGTGTATCCCTCCCCCTTGATCTACTCAAAGCGATAATTTTTGTAACAAAGAATAAGAATGTGTGTGTGTGTGTGTGTGAGAGAGAGAGAGAGACAGAGAGACAGAGAGAGACAGAGAGAGAGAAAGAGAGAGAGAAAGAGAGAGAGAGAGAGAGAGAGAGAGAGAGAGAGAGAGAGAGAGAGAGAGAATTTGAGAGAACGAGAGGACAGAGAAAACGATTCGGTAAACTAACTAACTTACTAAACTAGGCTGACAGTGTGATGTCACATCCACAATTCCTATCTTAAGGAGTGAGATGCATTTTCCCATTCCCTCTTTAGAAATGATCTTAGTCATTATAATTGTATGGTATCCATTGTGCTTATTACTTTTTTACTCTCTCTTTATACTTTAATTATGTATGTTGTTTCCTTGGTCCTTCTTACTTCATGTTGCATCATTTATTTTAAGTTTTTCTGTGCTTTTCTGGATTCTTCACATTGAATGTTTCTTATGGCACAGAATTCTATATTCATATGTCACAACTTGTTTGACTTCTTGCTTTTTGATAGCACTCTACTTTGTTTCCAGTTCTTTTCTACTACGAAATATATTCCTACAAATATGTTGACATATATGGATGTTTTTTCCCTCCATTTGATCTCTTTGGTGGTATGAACCTAGTATTGGTCTTCTGTATTAATTTTCCTCTTAATAGATTTTTACCTAGCTCCTTAGACTAAACTTTATATGGCTTGATTTGTGATTTCTGTATCTTTACTGGTCATTTGTGTCATGCATTAACAATGTGCTTGCTAAACTATGACACAAGAAGTGGACAAAACATTTGTTAATATCTTTCTTAAAACACGGAGCCCAGCACTGAGCATATACTGGAGGTATTAATGTAGTGCCACAGAGGATGTCAGGACTATATGCTCCCTCTCTGCAGACACTCTGTGAGAAAGGATGCAAAGTTCAGAATAAAGGGCCCAAGTTATGACTGTCAGGATGGCTGAAGAAAAATGCCAAATCCAGGCCTTTGCAGAAATGAACTGCAGAGGATGTTATTTCTGCTTCAAACATCTGACTCAATGTCTTTTCCTTACGGTTCTTATGACAACAATAGGCTAATAGATTTATGCCATAGAAGCATTGACCTTTGTCGGTGGGAACATGCTGTCACGGGAAAAAAATAGCGTATGCTGCAGTGACCTCTGATTTTGACAGTGACTGACAACATGGTCTGGTGTTCGCCACCAAAAAGCTTCTTTGTCTACTTTGGCACTGTTACCCTTTGATTAACTTCTGACACTTGCTGGAACACAGAACCTTCCCAGGGAAATTGCTGGGTGATGCACGCTGAATTCCGTAGAGCCTTTGCTATTTAAAGCAGAGATATACAAAAAGGCGGGGTATTTGCAGGGCTCTTTGGACAAACCACATTGATTCTGGCTTATTCAGTGATTTTTAAGCTCAACATCTCTTTCTATATTTTTACAATGCTATATACTTGTGTGGTCAGCTGCAGAGAGTGATAGAATCAGACTTGGAAGAGAACAATCCTTGCTTGGTAGTCAATTCTTTTCTATACCATCCATGGCAAATAGTTATTTAGTCTCTGCTTGAATACCTGATATAATGGGCACCTCACTACCTCATCAAACATTAGCATGCTACTCTTTATTAGAATGTAAATTCCTTGAGATTTGAGGTTATTTTGTTCTTGGTTATTTTAATAACATCACCTACCACAGTAATTGACACAAATAGGTTCTTAATACATACTTTTTAACGGATTTGATTCCCCAGTTGTTAAGATCTTCCTTTTATTGACATGAAATTGGGCCCACTTTCACCTTTGAAAGTCCCTTTAACTCTGAACACAGATATTCAATTTCTGTTCTACAGATCAGTCTCAAATATTTGATGGCAGTAACCATGACACCTCATCCCCACACTCACTTTCCCAGGTGAAACATCCCTTGTTTGCTTGTTACTTCAATCACCATTACTATCCTGGTTTACAAGTCTCCTCATTATCTTCATTCCCTCCTCTTTAGAGCTTCCTGCTTATCAGTATCCTTCCTAAAATATACACCCAGAACTGAGCAAGAAGCTCCTGATATACTTGCAGAATTGCAGGTCACAGTAGAACAAGGGGACTATCACCTCCGTTGTTCAGGACAGTGTACTGGAGAGTCTTGAGAGAGGCCAAGATCAAAATGAATAATGCAAGAAGCCAGGGACCTGAAGCAAATGTTAACTAATTTCAAAATGGGTCAGAATCATAACAATTAAGTTCCTGACATGTGAAGTCATTTTTCCCCCTAAAATATTAACCAACTTGCTTCATTTCTGCTAGATTGATTTGTGGAGCATGAAAGGTCATTTCAGAGGCAGAGGGGGAATTTTCCAAGCAGAAGGGAATTTGGCTTCTACAAGCCATCCATAATGAGAACCAATAAATTACGCAAAGCTCCTGTTTACCTAAGCTGAAATATTGATGTCCAAGCCCACATCGAATGCAAATCTCAACATTAATCATTTTTCTCCAGTCTGGAAATTCAGACCATAGTAACACATGCTTTGATAGACCTATACATCATAGTTACAGCAACATTAGACAGTGCATCAGTGACAGAATACAAATATATTGCATCTGAGTTACTTGGTTTTCCCTGGTAAGATTTTTATGTGTATCTCTAAGCCTGGTCTGGGGTTTGGGATAAATTTTGGCATGTGTTTGATTCCAGGCATGTGTTTGAGATTGGTGATGAAGAAGACTTCATTTTTGGGTGGTCCTTTGGTCATATGTAAACAAGTCATTGTTTCTGAAGTTGACATCCTCCATGGATTAGCTTGAAAGGAATGAATTTGTTATTATAATTTAGTCTCCCCCAATTGCCTGTATTCTCTCCTTCCTTATGGCATTTTGTGCTTTTTTTCTGAGTAAAGGATGAAGTCTTTCCTCTAACCTAGAATATAATGTCCTTCAGCATGGGAATTGCTCTTGTTCATTTATTACAACCAGAAACCATTGTATAATGGATCCTTACACATGCATTTTTTTTAAAGTTCAGACTTGTTTTCTCCTATGTAGGAAATTCTCTGCATAGATAGGTGTAGAAAACTCCTCACCAATACAAATCAGCAACTCATCTATAATTTCTGGTCTTAGTGATTTGCTTGGGAATACTGAAAGTTTAAATAAATTTCCTAGGGTTACACAGCTAATATATATGAAACAGCATGATCCCACATCTTTTTGAGTTCAAGGTCATAACGCTATTAACTGGGCTAAATCATGTAGTAGGTCCTGGATACATATTTATATGAATGAATGGCCTCTAAAGGAGGCTGCATCAGTGACTTCATTAGTATCCTCATTCAAAAAATGAACTACTACAAGGGGCTAGAGATGACTGCATCATTTTAATGACGAGATATTCTATGCTGATTCTTTTTAAATCTAAATTCAAACTACTAAAATCAAGTATCAAGCATCTCACTCAATTAATCTAGCTTTTGCATCACTTCTTCCTATTCCACATAATAATTTAGTTGAGCTACTTCCCTGCTCTATAACCTTCAGTGGGTCCCCATTGTCAAGGCAATAAGGCTCTGTATTTTGACATTTGGAGTCCTATACAACCTGGCTACAAGGTAATTTTTCCATTAACTTAAAAAATACTGTTGATCAAATTATGAAAAAAAAAACACTTAAATATTTGAATATACAATGAGGAGGGGCATGCATAAGAAATAATGAACTGTTATCTATAGGTTTTTAAGATGTGCATGTATAAATGTTTGTATATGCATTTGTATGTATATATACATGTTGTATGTATGCACATATACATATGTATGCATGTATTATACACATATAGATATACTTATAAGTATATGTAAATATGTATACATCTATATAGCATATCACAAAAGTTTTATGGTTTAAATATTTGTATAAATATCTATTTCGCAAATAAATTTATGTATATCTATATCACAAAAATGTAGATGAAGTCTTACAGTAGTAACAGAAATATTTTCTTTCTCCCGTATCTATCATTACACAGTCTTACCACTTTCAACCTGAATAGAAGCTCTCCTTTGCAAACACACACACACACACACACACACACACACACACACACACACACACACACCCCAATGTATTAACCATATCTGAGAACACAGCTTTCCATCTGCAAGGCCAATCCATGATTTCTCAGTATCCTTTCTCAATGCGAGGCATGTTTCATTATCAGTCTTTTCAAATTTCTGCTATTTCCTTCTGACTTCTGACTCAACCCTCTCCTCCTATTTTATCCCATGCTTTCCCTAAATGACCTAATATATTGTAACTAAACTGAACTGCTTTATAGAATCATAGTCTCAAAGTTGGAAGAGGCCTTCTGAGATGATTGGTATATGCTTTATTGAGTGAAGTTCCCCTCTACAACATGCCTAACAAGTGGTACCTAAGTTTCATCAGAAAACTTCTAGTTACTGAGAACCCATTACATATCAAGGTAGTATATCATATGGTCTAATACTTTTCATTGTTGGGAAATGTTCTCTTGTTATATCAAGTTGAACTCTGCAACACTGTTAACTCCCAGTACTGTACCTACTTCTGCCTTCAGAGACCACACAGAAATATCTAAAAACTCTTCCATACACTCTCTTCAGACCATGGTAACACATACTTTGCTAGAACTATACATCATAGTTACAGCAACATTAGACAGTGCATCATTAACAGAATGCTATGGCCCTTAATACATGTTGATATTGTAATAATGTTCTCCTTCAAAGTCTTTCTTTTCTCTGAGCTAAACATTCAGATTTTTTCATCCAAAAATAGTACAATCTCCAGAATGCTTCTTATCACAGTCTTTCCTGAATGTTACATCTCCCTTAAGTATTCTCTCATCTCATCTAAATACCTTTAGTTCTTTGAAATGATCCATCTATATCCAAAGTTCAAGACCCTCCATTGCGCTGACTGCTTTCCTCTGCATTCTCTCTAGTTTATCAAGTGTTCTTTCTAAAATGTGGCAGCCAGAATTGAATGGAATATTCCGGATGTAGTCAAGCCCTAGACACTCTGACCCTTTAAAGAAGTTTTAGAGAGCTTTAGCTTATTTGGCTAAGCCACATTTTTACTTACATTTACTTATCAGTTTATTAAAACTCCTAGATCTTTTTATTAGTAGTAATATTATTATCTATCCATACCATTCTTATCTTGTACATGTAAAGTTGCTTTTTTATGCCAAAGATAAGAATTCACATTTATCCAAACTAAATTTAATATTGTTAACTTTAACACAATGTGATGAGAACTTTCTAGATCCTGGCTTGATGATCTCCGTCTATCTCCATCATATCATATCTAAATTTGATAAGCATGTCTATTCTGCCTTTATTCAACTCATTCACTAAAATCATCATGAATATGGGGCTGTTATAATTGCAAGCTTCATATTGTTTGATGCTATAATGACCAGACTGCAATGTGGAGTCATTTAGGCTAAGTGGTCCTAGTGCCTGTAAAGCATATCAGCCAAGAAAGATAGTTTGTACTTTCCCCCAATTGTGATCCATGTTAACTCTGTCACAGGCAGATAATGCTCACAGCTTTTGATTGGATGAAACTTCTGACTTCCTGCAGGGGTCGTGAGTCATTCTTCTTCTGCTGCCCTAGCTAATTAACCCATTTCAGTCCTGATAAAGAAATTCTCCCTGTCCAAGTTTTGACCAATCAAGGCATTAATAAGAGACCTCAAGAACTTCTCTACAATATCTGGTCTGATTAGGAATGTTCCCTCCCATATCTAGCATCACTAGCCTGTTTTCAACCAAGCTCATTCTTAGTATATATAAATTTACCACCTGAACACTCATTTTGAGCACACACACACACACACACACACACCCCACACACAGACACACACACACACCCACAATACGTATTTATACCTATATGTGTATACATATATACACAAATATGTATATATATATATTATGCACATATATATTCATTTATACGTATACATACATAAATGCACATCTGTGTGGAGTGTTCAATTTCATCTCTGCATCTTTGAACAGTCCTTTCCCCCATGCCTGGCCTGCTTTACCTCCTTATTCTTTCTTCTTGGTAAATATTGGTTCTTTCATGCTCAGATCAAGTAGCAACTTCTTTATTGTTTTTTTATTTGCTCATTTACTTTTAATTTACAAGATTCAGTTCCACAATCACTTGAGTTTCAGATTTTCTCCCCTCCCTTCCCCCC
>CM053588.1:100248058-100267208 GCA_028646515.1 Pseudochirops corinnae
TTCCCCCTGAACTAGGTAAATGATATGTTTGATTGATTAAAGTGAAACTGTTAACCCATTTTGAGTTGCTTTCCTTTAGAAAAGCAGATCTAAGAACCTGTGCTAGTAGCCGCCCTAGGTATGCTAGGGTGCTTGCTGTTACAGATGATAGGAAAACACATTTCTGATAAGTCAATAAGTTAAGATTTGTCAGATACAAATTTCATCAGTTTGTCAAAGTAATGTGGGTGCAAACGGAATTCATTAGAATGACGATGATTTTTTTTAAAGATTAACTCAATTCAATTTAATAATACAAAACATTATTTTAAAAAAATATACACACAAAGATGGTGGTAATTTTGATCTTGCCATCACTCACAATTGAACTACTTCTGTTAAAAAAAAAAAATCTCCTTCTCTGACCGTAATTTATTGACTTTTCACATTTCCCTCTGCCTTCCCTTACAAAACCCTTCCCTTATATGCACCATAACTTTCAATACCTTGATTACTCAGTTCTCTCCCAATCCAATCCTCTACACTCTCCTCTTCTCACCATCTTGACACCTTGGTGAACCAATACTCTACATTGTTTTCCTCCAGCCTCCTTATCATATGGTAAATATACCCTATCATATTTCTGATTACATCTTAAGCCCCAACCTTGAATCACTTTCACCATTCAAAACTTTCCATCCTCTACACATGCTGTTTGCTGGAGGTGCAGAAACTCACACAGCCTTTCTGACTGGGTCCACTAAAGAGTTATATTACCCAACCCCAACTGGGCCCTCACTGTTGCTAGGAAATCTTCCTGTACCTCCCCTCCCTTGACTCACTATTCCATTATCCTTGGCCATACCTGTTTATCTCTCCTCAAACCTTACTCTACTCTCTCAGCTGAGAACTTTGGTCCTATTTTACTGGAAAATTTGAAATCATTTACAGTGAAATCTCTCTTCTATCCTCTTTCTCATCTCCTGTCACACAGGTGCCTTCTGCCACTTTCTCTTCCTTTCTCTCCTGTCTTAATAATGAAGCAGCCTTATTCCTTTACCAAAGCTAAGCCCCTCTACTTGTGCAAGTGATTACATTCCATCTTGTCTCCTCTGATAGATTGTCTTTTCTATCATCACCACTCTTTCAGTTATTTTCTTGTATTTTTTAAAAATTTTAAACTTTTTTAACATTTGTTTTTAAAACATTGATTTCTAGATTCTTTCCCTTCTTCTCTCCTCACCCACCCCCACTGGGAAGATAAGCAATTCAATATAGGTTGTAAATTGTAGTTATGCAAAATGTTCCCATAGTAGATATATTGTGAAAGATTAACTATATTGCCCTCTATCCTCTCCCCCCACCACTTATTCTCTTTTCCACTTTGACCCTGTCCTTTTTGGAAAGAGTGTGCTTCTAACTACCTTCCCCCCAAAAATTTGCCCCCCTTTCTATCATCTCCCCTTCTTGTCCCTTTCCCCCCTACTTTCCTGTAGGCTAAGATGCCCAATTGAGTATTTATGTTATTTCCTCTTTAAGCATAATTAATGAGAGTACCATTAGCCCATTCCCTTTCCCCTTCCTGTTCTTCCCCTCCATTATAACAGTTTTCTCTTGCCTCTTTTACATGAGATAATTAGCCCTATTCTATCTCTCCCTATGTACTACTCTCTTTATATTCCTCTCTCACCTCTTAATTTTATTTTTAAGATATAATCGCTTCCTATTCAACTTGTCCTGTGCCCTCTGTGTATACATGTACACATATATACACACACTCATATATGTATTTATACACACACCCTCCTGTATAAGCATATATATGTATGTACACACACACACACACACACACACACACACATATATACATATACATATACATACATAGTCCCTTCAACTCTTCTCATACTGAGATATGAATCATGAGTTAAAATTATTGTTTTTTTTATGTAGGAATGTAAATAGTTCAACTTTAAAAAGATCCTTATGGTTTCTTTTTCCTGTTTACCTTTTAATGATTCTCTTGCTTCTTGTGTTTGAAAGTCAAATTTTCTCTTCAGTTCTGGTTTTTTCACCAATAATTTTTAAATGATCTCTTCTGGATCTATTTTCCAGTTTAGTGGTTTTCCCAATGAGATAATTCACATTGCCTTCTATTTTTTCATGTGTTTGAATCTGTTTTATAGTATCTTGATTTCTAATAAAGTCATTAGCTTCCATTCGCTCTAATCTAATTTTGAAGGAATTATTCTCTTCAGTGAGTTTTTGAAATTCCTTTTCCATCTGACAAATTCTACCAGCTTTTTAAGGCATTCTTCTCCTTATTGGCTTTTTAAGCCTCTTCTTCCATTTGAGCTACTCTATTTTTACAGTGTTATTTTCTTCAGTATTTTGGGGGCCTCCTTTAGCAGGCTGTTGACCCACTTTTCATGATTTTCTTGCATTATTCTAATTTCTCTTCCCAATTTTTCCTCCACTCTCTTAATTGATTTTTAAAATCCTAATTGAGCTACTCCAAGGCCTGGAACCAGTTGATATTTTTCTTGGAAGCTTTTGATGCAGGAGTCATGCCTTTGTTGACTTCTTCTGGTTCCATGTTTTGATCCTTTTTGTCCCCCAAAAAGGATTCTATAGTCTGATTGCGATTCTGTTGCTTGCTCATGTTGTCAGCCAATTACTTGACTTTTGAGCTCTTTGCCACAATAGAACTCTGCTTTCAGAGTGCAGAGCTTTGTCCCAAATTGCTGGGATTTTTTTGCAAATGTTGTCAAAGGTCTGAAGTGGGTGCCCTCCCCGCGGCTACCCCAAGCTCTGACACACTGGCCACACAGGCCAGGACCAAGACCCAAGACAGCAACCCGGATCCAAGAGGATCAAAGCAAGAGTGATTACCCTCTGAATGGTTGCTTAGCCCCCCTGCAGGCCAGGAGCTCTGGAGGCAGCAACATGGCAACAGCTGCAGCCACAGCACCTCTGCCACCTCTCCCCTGAAAGGGTAGGGGCCGGACCACTCTGTTCTGTCACCCAGTTCTGACAGAGTTCCCCACTGGCTTTTTACTTGCTTTTTGACATTTATGGGTTGAAAAGTCTGGAAACTGTCACAGTTGCCAGTGCTTCACTCTCTTCAAGTCTGCTCTGGCCATTCTGGGGCTAGTTGGAGCTGCCCTGGGCTTGGCACAACTCATGCAGCACTGTGCTTGGCTCCCAGTCTGGTGCAATAGACCCTTCTTGTCAGCCTACCAGGCTGTCTTTAGCAGGAGTTATTTCTCTTTGTCACTTTGTGGGTTCTGTAGCTCTAAAATTTATTTAGAATCATATTTTACATATATTGGAGATGCTTGTGGTGGTAGCTCATGGAATTTCCTGTTTCTATTCCATCTTGGCTCTGCCCCTCATGACTATGATTTTTAAAAGATAATTATGGAAGATCAATTTAAGGCAAGAGGATGAATAAAAAAAAATGTCTGGTTCCTGTTACAATAGTGTCAGGGCTCCTAAACCTCAGAATGACCTGAGGTTAGTGACAGAAGCTAAAGACAAAACAGTTTTAGTTTTATCATAATCATATCAGGAAAAAGAAAATAATTAAATAACAATGGAACAATGATTAAATAAGAATGTCAGAATTGTTCACCTCTTTATTTTAATGTTTTGTGTTCCAAGAGTAATAAACTCTGTACTGAAAAGAACTGAAAAGAAATAGGTGCTATAGTAAGGAGCCAACATACAAAATAATTAGGGACTAAGTAAGAGCAATCCTCGTTTACTCAAAGGAGTTCCACTCAACTGACCTAGATAAACTACGAACAGAATATTGAAGAAAAGAAATGGAGGAAGTCATTCCTTACTCATCTGACCTGAAGAATGAATGAGATCTAAAGAGTTAAGAAAAACAAATACATATTTTCAATATTTTTTAAAGAAAGAGTAAAATCTGTAAATGATGGCCAGTGGGCTTGAGTTCAGTTTCTAGGAAGTTATCAGTTATCTAGAAAAATCAGTGGTGACAAAAAATGAGCCAACATGACTTCCTCAAGAACACATTATTCCAGAATGACTTCGTTTTCTTTTTTGACAGTGTTCCCAAAATGTTAGAAAGATTAAAAGAATGATGTGTAAATAATTTACCTAGTTTTTAACATTGTTTGATGTCATTTCATATGCTATTCTCGTTGATAAGATGGTGAGATATGGGCAGAGGTAGTGAAACTGCAGCCTTGAGGCCACATAGGGCCCTCTAGATCAATGGTTCTTAACATGTGGGTTATGTTCAATTTAAATACATCCTGCATATCAGCTATTTATATTACAATTCATAACAATAGCAAAATTACAGTTATGAAGTAGCAACAAAAATAATTTTATGGTTGGGGGTCACCACAACATGAGGAACTGTATTAAAGTGTTGTGGCATTAGGAAGGTTGCGAACCACTGCTCGAGATCCTCAGATGTCACCCTTTGACTGAACCCAAACTTCATAGAAGAAATTTCTATCTTCAGTAAAAGGAAACTTGTAAGGAGGCCTCCAGTGAAATATTCCAAGGATTTATCCTTGGCCTTGTGCTATTTAACTTTTTGGTTAATGATTTGTATGAAGATTACTTTATTTATTTATCTATCAATCTATCTATCTACTTTTTTGTCTTTTTATATGTGGATTTATCTCCATCATCTACCTTTCTCTATATTGCATACATATGTGCACTCATGCACATATGTATGTATTTTTGTAGGTATATTTGCATGTGTGTGCATAATCATGAATATTCATATATACATACAAATGCAAGTGTATTTTTATAGGTATATAGATGTTTAAAATGTATATGTATGTATATGCTGTCTGTATTTATGTAGGCATTTATATGATTTACAAACAGTACAGGTAGGAAAGATAACTAACACACTGGATGCCGTACTCATGGTCCAAAAAAACCTCTTTATTTGTTATAACTATAGGCTAAATATAATAATGTATTAATAAAGATAGGTGTAAAGTCTAATATTTGGATTCAGTAAATCGACTTCAGAAGTACTAATTTCTTGAATCAGGGTTAGTCAATAATTCATATTCCAAAGATCTCTGGGATCTTGGTGGACTAGAAGGTTTGTATGAGTCAGTGGTTTGATATGAAAATCAAAAGTATGCTAACATTTTCTCAGTCTACATTATAAGAGTAATCATTTATAGCACTAAATAATCTGACTCTACCTATTCTGAGCATTTTGTTGAATTCCAGCGAGCACATATTTAGAGGGGTGTTTGCAAACTGGAGCATGTACTTAAGAGGATAACTTGGATAGAGAGGGTACTGAAAAACTAATTATAAGAGGATCCCAGATTTAAAGTTGGAATGCCTCTCCTAGAAGCCATTTAGTCTAATGAACCTCCGTATTTTACATATGAAGTAACTGAGGCACAGAGAGATTAAGGGACTTGCTGAAGGTCATACAATTACTGACAAATGGATGATTTGAACCCAGGTCTGTTGACTTCAATCGAATGTTTTGTGTTGTTTTTCAATTTTTGAATTGATTTACCTTCTTAAAGAATTTGAAACGTTTAGATGAAAAGGAGAAGACATTGTCGGTATACAAGAGCTGCTTTCCATTATTTGAACGTTTGACAGGTTAAAGAGGAATTAAACATTCTATTTGTGTCCAGAGACTAGAACTAAAAGTAATTGTTGGATGATTTCCTGAGAGAAAGATTTGGAGTTGTTGTAAAATTAAAAAAAAAAAACAAAAAACAAACAACAACAACCTACTTCTCAATAATTAGAACTATCCAGAAGCAAAGTGATCTGCCTTAGGAGATAGTAAGCCCATGCTCACTGGAGTAATTCATGAAAAAGTTGCGCAGTCAGATATGTTATAGAAAAAGATAATAATAATATAATAATAATAATAGTAATAATAATAACAACAACATAACAATAATAGCTTTTTAAGGCCTCCAAAATGATTTACAAATATTCTCCTCTATCTTTACAACAATCCTAAAAGGTAAATAGAGTTATGTTCTACATCTTACAGATGAGTAAACTGAGACACAGAATGGTTAAGTAACTTGACCAGGGTCACAAGGTTAGTAAATATCAGAGGTCAGATTTGAACTTATGTCTTTCTGACTGCCAAGATGATTTCTTTTTTTGAGATTCATTGATTTGTGTAAGTCTAATTAGTACCAGGATCTGATTTTCATTAGAGAGAGAAATCAGCTCAAGGCAGAAATATACAATTTCTTAAAGCTATAGTAGTCTTGAAGTCTGAAGTAAATTGAATGCTAGCTTTAGTCTTAGGCCCATGGTTTTACTCTAGAGGCATTATGCAGATTGTAAGGATGATTCAATCATGTATTCTGAGCTGAAAGATCCTTCTGATCATGTAGCTTGATAGCTTCAATTTAAAGATGATGACAACGTGGCTAATAAGGTTAAGTGACTTGCCCAAAGTCACATAGTACATGAAGGAAGTAGTATTTGAAAGCAAACTGTCTAAATGCTGCATTCTTTCCACTGAAGATTGTGGTCATTGTGATTGTTGTTTTTACTGTGATTGTTCTTGGAAGAGAAAAATGTGTGAGGAATTCTCCCTGATTGGCTTTTATAAATCTAGAAATGAATGTTAGATCTTCCCAGCTTCTTTTTTTTTTTCTTTCATATTGAAATCAAAAAGTCATGAGAGGTGTTAAGGGAACAATGAGATGACATTGTTCATCAGGGTACATCAGGGATGTTTTTCTTGGTCACATAGTTGCTTAGACTGTGCAAGCATCTCTCAAGGGTAGTAATGGAAGATACATCACTTGAATCAATGAACATTGAAGTAGACAGAAAATGTGCTTGCTCAAGATATTCCTGATTTCACAGGGAATAAAGGGATGATTTAGTGTAGCTTTTTCACCTCTTTTTCTTCAAGGTCAAGAAGTTAATGGGGAAAAGGATTGAGGGAGAGATTCAGAGAGAGAAGAGACATGTTGTATAAAATACTCAACAGAATGTTAGTGTAGGAAAGGAAGTACTAAGTTATTTGGCTGAACCCTTTCATTTGGTTTTGGAAAAAAAAACACTGAATTAAAATTTGGGATTTCTATATTCTTTTTCAAGCTCGGGCACTCAGCTTTGTGACTTGGTCAAAGCTCTTACCTTTCCTATGACTCACTTTCCACACTTCTAAAATGGGTACCACTGTATGTCTCCAACGTTCTTTCCACTGTTCTGTATCCCTCCTCGAAAAAAAAAAATCATTTATTCCTTCCATGTCCCCGTCTGAGAAGTTCTTATGAATTGCTCTCTCAGTCACTAGAATATAACATCTTAGTGGGCAGGAATGGCTCCATTTGTACCTCTGCAAATGGAGTGCTGGATCTGGAGTGAGGTGGCATAGATATTGATAGAGAAGGGTGCAACGAGAAGAATAATGGACATGAAGCAAAAGACCTGGGTTTTGTTTATTGCTCTTCCACTTATCGTTGTATCCATGGACTGACCATTCAGGTAGTCTCTGTCTTTTCATGTGTGATAATGATAACACTTCCTATTTATGTGATAGTTTAGAGTGGACCTGCCCAACTTGGCAGTAAGTAGAGGCCAAAATTTAAAATGGTTAAACTTCTTTGGGCTGCTGATAGGGCTAGACTAGAGACAGACTTACAATATTTGGTTGCTGCAACTCAGGTGAGAAACAAGAGAGAGTGTGAAGTGGCAACCCTACATTTTCTGCAGGCCACTCAAAATCCTTTGGTGAGTTACAAGCAGCCTGTAGGCCATATGGTGTGCAGGCATGGTTTATTGTTAAACAACAACAGGAACAACAACACTTTTGTACTGGTTATCCAAGATCATCTTCACAATATCCTTGTGATATAGATTGTGGTCTTTATCTTAGAAATAAGGAAAATGTGACTCAGAGACTTGAAGGGACTTGTATAAATCCACATGACTAAGTGATCCAGACAGAATTTGAACCTAGATCTCTAACTTCAAGCTTTTGTCCCTGTGTTAATCTGCCCCTGTGCTCTTCCATGCAGATAATCATAGTTAACCTACCTCTAACTTATGGTTGTTGTGGGGATCCAATAGTGTAGGCTTCATATGAATGTTTTATCACCTCTGATCCTTGGCACAATGCTAACTTAGGTGTTTGGTATATGCTGAATTAAAAGGTATTTATCTTAATAACTTACTAAGAGTATAAATACTTAATAACTTTATGAGAATACAAATATACAGTTCATTCTTTAGTCACCTCAACTCCCAGGGCTCTCATTCTACTTCTCTGGAGAGGCCTATTAATAACCCAGCAAATGTATTCAAAACTTACCTGGAATCTGTGAATCCTGACCACGCTACTACCTAATGATAGTACATATTAGCCCAGGTACAGAGTTATTGAATATTGGCACTTAAAGCCCAGCTAGAATTCAGGTTTACTGATGCTTATCCCAGTGCCCTTTCCATTATACCACAAGATCACAAAATGTCAAATCAGCCTTAGACCTTAACAATGGAAAGAGAAACAATACCAGCCATGGCAAACCAAGTAGCTTTCATGTACAAATCAAAGGTCATGTCACATAGTTAAATGCCACATTCTCCATGAAGATTTGTATTCTAGTAATAATTAGCATTTACATAGTTCTTTAAGATTTGCAAAATGCTTTATATATGTCATCTAACTTTATATATGTTGTCTAATTCTCACAATGACCTTATAGGAGAGATGTTATTATTATCCTCATTATACTTATAAGGACATTAAGGTGGGAAGTGTTTGTGACTTTCCTAGGATCACAAAACTAGTAGATGTAAAGGGCAGAACTTGAACTCAGGTCTTCCTGATTCCAAATCTAGTGTTTGACGCGGGTACCATCTCTTGCCTTTAGTTTTAGTTATTTCTGTTCCTTTTCTCACCAATTATACTATAAGATCTTTGAGAATAGCATATAATTCTTAATTAATTTCCCTAACTCCTAGAAAAGCTAATAAGCAATTGGCCTGTGATGTTCCCACTCCAAATGCAGATCAAAAAAAAAAAACTATTTATAACTTGATATATAAGTCCTAAGGTGTTGCCCAAGGCAGCTAGTAATATCAAAGGCTAGATTTAAATCCAGTTCTTCTGGACCCCAAGGCCATCATTCTATCCATTACATGTGTTCCACATAGCCATGAAAACAAAAGGTACTTAATAATTATCAGATGAATGAGTGAGCAAATTACAAGCTATCTCCAAATGGAAGCTAGAGGAAAGAAGATGATCATGTATATAATTTTCTGACTAGTAATAAACCCTCAGCAGCATGTCTGTTGTCAAGAGATCCCCATGAATAGTTTTACTAAGAACTATAAAGAGATGTATGCTTGGAAGACAGATATAATTCAAAAATTATATTTAATGTGCTGTAGGATTATTAGGCACTCAAATATAACTAAAGGTGCCATAAACCCAACCAGCTCCAAAGACAGGACTGACAATAGGCACAGAAAGCCTGTTTGAAGAAATCCCTCCCTGCCACTTGTCTCTTCATATTCACATATTCCCAGATGGGGTACATAAATAAACATGTCACTCACTGGGCTTTCACTTCCTCCCACAAGACTGTCACTGAAGTGAGGGAGGAGAACAAAATAGGAGGTCCCAAGTATGGGGGCAAAAATAAAAATAGCAGAAAGTCTTAGCTTTACTCTATGCTATTGGTATCAGTGATTATATGCTGATGATGGGTAATGTTGGAGGGGAGGTGGTATGGCTATGGGAATGACCCTAGAATAACTTTAGGAAAATTGAAATAAGGGACACTTCTGGTTATGAAAGAGTTGTTTGGATCTACTTTCTTCCAACATATTTTATAATATTCATTTCAGGGCAACAAATATTTGTTTAGTTCTTACACTATCTATACCTTCAATGTGGTCAACTTTTTAAGATAGCAAAGTACAGAGAAAGTGCCAGCTTGTATTTGTAGAGGGAGTTTGCTCCTGAGAGACTTCTGTATGCCAGTGAAATGATGGATCCTTGGGTCCTATGTACTGGTGCTAAGTGCTGTGAAGCAGTATAAAAATGAGTAAATGATCTCTGCCATCAAGGAATATATGATTGTGTAGGGGAGATAAGATGTGTACACAGGTGTTTATGAAATACAAAATAATCATCATAGGGACTGAGGAATGTGATGGAAAAACTGATCCAACCATGGAGAAGAAGAATGGTTGGATGAGGAAGACAACCAGAAGACATCAAAGTTTTGTAAGCCGTAGAGAAGATAGTAGCCAGGAATGATTTAATAGGGTCAAGAGGTTCAGAGAGGTCATAGAAGATCAGATTTGAAAAATTGCTATCAGACTAAGAACCTGAGAAATCATTGGTAATCTTTGAGAGAACAATTTTAATAAACTGATATAGGAAAATTTGAACTATAAAGTTAGTTTAGAATATAGAAAGGTGATGGAGGAAGGTAATGTGGACATTTTTTATTCTATAAAAGATCTCTGGGAATTTACCTCATTCACCATTCATCATCATTCTACAAGATTAAATAAAATCTGAAACTCTACCTCCTCAGAAACCCTCACCATGGGGCACCAACCTTCCTTATTGAGGAAAACAGAGAATGAACAATGAAGACCTCATCCCTCCTCTACAATTTAAAGAGAGCTCTCACATAATTCACCTCATCATTTCCAAGGTAGCTTCTTTCCTGGACTTCATGATGCCCAGAAACAACATTCAGAAAGATTAAATTGATTCTGAAACTCTCACCTTCTCAGATCATTGTCCTTCCCAGCTGCAAGACTTTATGATCCTCTAGGCCTGCATAAACTCTGACCTCTTCTCTTGTCACTTTTCAGCTGCCTTTCCTATCTTGGCTTCCTCCACTAGATTGTCAGCTCATTGAAGGCAGAGATTGTCATGTTTTTCTCTGTATCTGTTGGGCTTAGCACAGTGCCTGGGACATAGTAGGTGCTTAATAAATGCTTACTCACTCTGACTTTATGAAGCGTTGATCAAAAAGAAGAAATAGTGCATTAGCTTTGAGGAAGGTGATCAAATTATTCTCTTCTTTTTCTTTTTCTTTTGAACAGATTTTGTTTTGTTCTTTCAGTGCAATGATCTAGGCAGGTGTGAAGGAAATAGTAATAAGAGAGAAAATGGCGATGAGAGGAAGGGTAGAATAAAAAGAATGTTCTACAAGAGAAGGGTCCTAAGAAGGCACAGAATTAGATTGTATTATTGGAATGAATACAGACTTTCCCCTCCTCCTAGAATGCAGCCAAGGGGGATAGAGTAGATAAAGATATATAGGGATTTTTGAGGTATAGAAGAGGGGAGATGAAGCAGTAGATGTGACTGGATCAAAGCACTGGAAGGGAGAAGGATTGGGATACATTCACCATGGGAAATATAATTGTGAATTAAATATGGAGGACATAAATTCTATGGCAGAGAACTGAAAGTCTGATTGATTTAGGTAATGCACATTTGGAACTGTTGTATTATTTCTTCCAGAAGTGTTCAGTAGTTCTATAATAGAAGTCAAAGCAGATGGTAGAGATGATCTAGAATGAGTTGTGACAAAACAGGGCCTTCAGAAAGACAAGGGTGAAAGGAATTAAAAAATAGAGGACACAGCAAAGTTTAACTGACCAACTTTAGGTCGAGTTTAAATGAATTTGAATAAATTGTATAGTTCTTTCCTCTGATGGGTACCAGGGACCCACTAGCAAATATTCATGTGAACTCTTTCACTTGATACTAATTGCCCTTCTTTGAACCCTGGTCTCTCATTTTCTCCTGTGTACAGATCACTCTGTCCAAGATGCAGAGCAACCCCATTCAAATATTTCAGCATCTACCAGGGTTTATTTTCAACACAGTTTCTATGATCAAAATAGTTCCAGCCTCTTTATTACCTTTAAAATTAAGCACAAATTCCTCTTGTTGACATTTAAATCCAACACAGTCTACTGCAGTTTATTTTTTTTCCAAGTTAATGATACATTATTACTCTTTATACATATTAATACATTATATCACTCTCTGTGACATAGTCTAAACTTTTGCCATAGTGGCTCATATTTCGCCTTCCAATCCTTCCACACCTTCACTTCTTAGAATCTTGGGCTCCATTCAAGGCTTCAGTCAAGTGTCACTCTGCCTTTTGCTACTGCCTTCTCCCAATTACCATCTGTGTATATACATGCACACAGGCACAAGAACATACATGGAGTACTTTGGGGAACTTATGCAGAATGAAGTGAGCAGAAATGAGAGAACAATTTACGCTGTTATACCAATAATGAAAAAATACATACATAAATCAAACTTTGGTTACTTCCTTCCCATATACTCACTTATCCATGCCCTCAATGGCTACTCTATGCTCTCTATTCTTTCTTTCACCCTGAGGACTATTTAGCAACTAAAGCTGTCTGTAGCGATGCTCTACCTACGTCACACAGCTGTCTGGCTTTTCTCTACTCCCACTACCTGCTCTAACAGGCAAATTAATATCCTCCTTATGAGATCTTAATAAGACTCATGGGAAGAACAGAACTGTAGGGAGTTCCATTATTCTTGTCTGTCCATAGGATACAAGAGTGAACTAACCGAGCTTTACAGCTCTATTTCTACCATTTGAGATCCAGCAATGTTGATAAGACCTGTCTCAGTTTTGGCTAAATAGATTATATCTGATTAGTGTTCTTAAATCATGCCCTCTTGTATAGAAGGGGCAGTATCCACCTGGATTCCTCTTCACCTACGATGCAGTCTCTTGGAGAGCAAAGACATTATTATAATTTCTCTTATGTCTCCCTTGTGGCTCTAGAACTAGATGTTGCTTAATAAGAATTCACTGAGTAAATTTGAAAAATCCTCGACTTAAATGTGAAAAGAACAAGAGTATAATGAATAATTATATGTGTTGCTATGATTAATATCTCCATTCTGACTCTACTTTGCACTATGTTTAGTGGGTCTGATATTAGCCACATGCTTTACCCAAGATCGTAAAAGCTTTTCATTTGTATGAAAGAAAGACTATTAGGCTTATACTGCTTAGCTCCATAGACCAGAATTAGAATCAGTAGTTGAAAGTTATTAGGTGGCTGATTTCAGCTCCGTTTAAGGAAGAAATTTTTAATCATTTGATAGAGATAGAGACAGGGAGAGGACCCATGCTTTCATTGGTATAAGTGTCGCATGAACTCCCATATGTGACCTGAACCAGATTGAAATGTCATGGGAAAATGCTTTAAAATATGTTAAAAATACAATGAAATATGGATAATGTTAATTTGTGTTTTTTCTAAGTCAATATGTAGCCTACAGGGATAACTTTCTATTTGAGAATGACATCACTTGTTAAGCAAAATGTTTAATAAGGAAACTCTTCCAATTAATGCATATGCTCTATGACTTACAACCTTAGAGAGTGGCCTATTGGTTACTGAGAGATTAGGTGACTTGTCAGAGTCATACAGTCAATACACAAAAGAGGCAAGACTTGAATCCCTTCACTACTTTATGGTCAACTATTAGTCAGCTATGTCATGCTGCTTCACACCATTAGAATGATCCCAAAAGGAAGAAAAAAATATTCTGTTTCTTCTTCTCTCATCTCTGAAATCCCTAGTATAACTTAAAAATCACAGCCACCCACATCTACATATATTTTTAATATATTAAAAATAGTTTGATATCCCAGGGTTCTGAAAGAAAGGTATTAAGAGTTTCCAGTGCTATCAAAACATTGCTTTTGCAGGGATGAGCTAATTAATTTCAATGGCCTTTGAGGCTTCATCTCTGACTCACTCTGAACACAGTCCTCTATTCATTGTACCACCTGTGCACCTCTAGTAGGATATACACACACACACACACACACACACACACACACACACACACACACACACGTAAGTGTTATATAATACACTTATATGTTTGTACACACCCATGTATGCCATGCATATATACACACATACACACATGCACATGTATGTATAACATTGTTTATCATATTATGTAATTCATTATATGCAATACTACATATAATGATATATGTACATTAATAGCTATTTTGGCATACTTTTTAGGAATACTACACATTTTATTTTGCACATTTTAAAATGTTTTTTTAAGAAAGGCTTTGTAGGCTTCATCAAAGAGTCCATGATGGAAAAAAAAAATACTTTAGAACCCCTGGGCAAGAGAGTTGAGGATCAGACTCACTCTTTTGCTCTCTAGTCTTAAGTGGTGTATTTATGAGAGTTTGTTTTTAAACATACACACAGGTACATACATACAAACACACAGACTATAGTAGTGTTTGCTTGATTTTTTTTTCCTTATTGAGCATTGTAGTTTAATACATAGAGAAACAAGAGTGGTATGCTAATGGATGCAGAATCAGCTGGTACCATGGCAGACATATTAACTATCTTAGAAAAGGTCCCCTAATAAGCCTTCAATTTAGCATGTGGAAGAAGGAAAGTTATTGCATGTTAATTAACTATAAGTTACATCTTTAAATGGTTGATTAGAGACAGCAGGGAACACCAAGCGAGCAAAAGAATCTTGTCGATAGGAGGGGCTTGGGAGACTTCACCTGCCTCTTTGCTCTTAATGGTTTTCCCCTCCACCAGCATAACCATATTGCCATTTTGGGCATAACACTCCCCTCATTGTCTTGCTCCTTCCCCTCCCCAGTAGCCACAAGGTCAGGACCACATTGACCTGGCCAGTTCTAACTTCTTCCAAGGCAAGATTTAATGTCATGAGACCACATGAGATAAAATCTAGAGAGCTGATGTTTAGGTTAGGAAAGCCTGGATTCAAGTCCTGCTTGTTACACATGCTAACTTTGTGACCCTAGAAAAGTCAGTTAACATCCTAGTATAGAGATGTCATATAGAAATTGCCCATTATTTAGAAGTTTCCTAGTGAGAGGAGTTTATCAAAAGCTTGCTACACTTATGAAATCAAAGGTGGTTCCGTTGCATCCCTCTCTCTGTGTATGTGTATTTGTGTGTGGTTCGTATGCATTCTATCACATCAGTTTTACAGATGAGGAATTTGAGTCTGAGATATATTTTGCCTAAGGCTTATCAAGCCATTAAGTGTTGGCAGTGGGAATTGAACCCTAAATCTGCTTACTCTAGCACAAATGTTTTTTCTTAATATACAATTACTAGATTTCTGAAGAGATTGTTGTTATTGTTCAGTCATTTCACTTGTGTCCAAGTCTTTGTGACCCCATTTGAGGTTTTCTTTTTTTTCTCTTTTGGCTTTTGGGAGGGGAGAGGGCAGGGCAGTTGGGGGTTAAGTGACTTGCCCAAGGTCACACAGCTAGTAAGTGTTAAGTGCTTGAGGTCAGATTTCAACTTTCAGGTCCTCTTATCTCCAGGGCTAGTGCTCAATTCACTTCACCACCTAGCTGCCCCCCTCCCATTTGGGGTTTTCTTGACAAATATACTGGATTGGTTTATCATTTCCTTCTCCAGCTCATTTTGCAATGAGGAAACTGAGACAAACAATGTTAAGTAACTTGCCCAGGATCATAGAGTTAATATCTGGTACTGGATTTGAACTTAGGTCTTCCTGACTCCAGGTTCAGTGCTCTATCCATTGTACCACCTAACTGTCCCAAATATGCCATACCAACTCCCTTTGTCTTTGTTGAATGTAATTTGACCAACCTCATAAGTGAGTTAAATGAGATGCTTCATAAGGGAGGTGAATGAAAAATCCAAGAGACCGTGTTCCTGGGTAATTAATAATCAATTTATAAATTAGGCTTGCTGATAATCAATAAATTGATGGTCAGTGGTATTCCTCAGTAACCAAAGACACATAATAGAGACACTGGATGGCTATTATTTTAAAAAGGAAATCCCCCTAACAAGAGAAATAAACCCTAATTGGTGAATAATTAATGAAGGGGTAGACACATTAATAAGAAGGTAAGATGAAAGTCTTCATCTCTTCTTGCTGAGAACAGTCTTGATCATGAGACTCAGCTGTCTCTAGCAATCTGGACAGAGGAATGCATCTCTACCCAGACCATTCCAGTTGGTTTTCTATTTCATAAGCTGTGTTACCCTAAACTCCAGTGGAGGAATACAAGAGCATAGACTTGATGCATTGGGGCTGGAATTCACCTAGATTAGATTCTGTTCATACTCTAAACAAAAGTAAGGTCTCCTAGTTGGGGTCTTGCCCAAGATTGAGAACCATGATCCTGGAGGATTTGGGCAATCGCAATCTCTTCTATAAGCCTCGTCCTTGAGAGACTAGCTGACTGACCTACATGGACTAGTCCCTGAATGAGGAAATAAAAAGAAAAAAAAAAGCCCTTAATGCTAATTTAATAATTGCTTATTAATATAATAGAAAAATAATCACTTCTCTCATAAGGAGAATTGCTACATGTACTACAGACATTAGCATGTACATGTTTGTGTAAATGTCACAGGGATAATTACCATGGACATGCAAAATGTATGCATGAATATGCATGAATTTGCGGAGGCATATAATATTAGGCATATGCATTTGATATATTTCTTAGGAGGTACCTTATTAAATCATGAAATCAATTATGCTGTAGGTTAAATCACAGACACTGATGACCTGTAAAATTTATGCACTGAGAGAGCTTTGTTCAAATCTCGCCACTAAGTACTTACTAGTTGATTAGACAATGACATTAAAACTTCTCTGAGATGCAGTTTCCTCAGCTATAAAATGGATGTAACAACACCTATATTTAAGTACAAAGCTAGTAAGAATGTTGTGAGGAGGAAATTAAATAACATAGGTAAATTATTTGAGAGGTGGTATGTGGAGGGACTGGAGAGATTACTCTAGCTCAAGCTAGGTGACCTGATTTGAAATCTTGGCTCTGTTACATAATAATTGTGTGAATTTTGGCAACTTGCTTTATCTCTTTGGGGATTTTTGCTTCTTTTTCAAATGAAGAGATTGCAATAGAGAATGTAAGGACCTTTTCAATTCTAAACCCATGTTCCTATCTGTGTGTTTGTATGTGTGTGTGTGTATGTGTGTCTGTGTGTACACATATGTATTTGCACAGACATTTATACATTATATAATATAATGTATTATTCTTATATACATGCTATATGTACATATATGCTTTTGTGTATATGTGTGTAAATGCATATACATATGTGTGTATATGTACACACATAAACAATCAGTTTCAGTTGTTTCCTACTAGCTAACATGATGATGAAAGTAGGACCCTGGCAAAATCCAATATTATTAATAATAGCTATTTTCATAGATAGTAAAATCCATAATATAAAAATATTTTTTCTTTAATTACTGATAAACTCTTCAAGAAAACACTCTGTGTGTTTGGAAACTGTGACTCAACATATCTAATATTTCTATTCAGAAGGACAATAGGTAACTGAAAACAGTTTAAGCAGAAGAAAACAGGGATTTTAGTCTTTGAAAATTCCTGGTGCTCTTGGATAATATGCCAGGGTATAACATAAAGCAAAAAAGGCTTGCATTGACAGATGTGATAGTTCCCAGATGTATCATGTGATAAGTTCATATCTGAAGTTTGTTGTTCACTGCATGTCACTACGTTATAGGATGGAACATTGGCAATCTAGAGTCCATCCAAAGGAGTTCAACCATAATCTGAACAGTCTGGAGATTCTCCATAGGATGTCTGGCTTAAGGAGTCCTTGATTTTTATCCCAATGATGAAATGGATCATATCTCTTAAGGGCCAAGATGTGAATGAATGTTCAGACACAGAGTGTGGATCCAGATGACACACTGTCAATATATATTTTGGTTTAATTAGGAAGAATTCTCTAACTCTGTCCCCAAATAGATTTTGTAGTCTTTTTATGAGAGGACAGACTGGTATAATATAGTAAGTCTTGAAGTTAGAGGTTGTTAGCTTGAGTTACATCTGAGATGTTGGATGTCATTTAATCTCTTTGGCTTTTAGTTGTATATGTAAACTGTGACAGACTAGATCAGAAATTCTTTATCTGGGGTTTGTGAATTTTTTTTTAAACTCTGAACAAGTATTCAGTATAGTTAACTTCCTTTTCACACCTATTAATTATATATTATTTTATGTGTATGAAAACATGCTTCTGAAAAGGAGCACTTGACTGACGAAAGGATCTGTGAAAGAAAATAGTTAAGATCCTTTGAACTTGGTAACTTTAAAAGTCTCTTTTACTCTGAATATTCAATCCAAAGGCAATAGGCTCTTCATCATTTCACTTTTGCAAGGAATGACCAACTAGCAACTTACTGGGGTGTTGTAGGGAAGAATCTGATGGTAGGGGTTAAATTAGAGGCCTTCTAAGAGAGGCTTTTAAGTACTGAGTTTCCTTCATTTTTTTATTTTCTGTTATTTTTTTTTTTTTGGTTATATACCAGCTTCTTTTTTAAAATAGGATATGGATTAACTTATTTTGTAAATGGCCTTTGAGAATCTTTTGTACTCTATAATTTTAAGTGGTTATTAGCATGCTTCAAACATATGCATAGTGAGAGCATTAGAGAGAGAGTTTTTAAGTACTTACTATATGGTAAGCAATAGGGATACAAATTTAAGCAAATAAAATAATCCTTACCCTCAAGAAGTTTATATTCTTTTTTTAAAAATGTATTTGATTAGACTCTGTGAGCCTCAGTTAACTCAGGGGAAACACCGAGATTCCTGGCCCTGGCCTCAGTCCACATACTCAGAGGCCACAGCTCACTAAGTCAACAAGCAAACTCCTACCTCCCAGCCTGAGAAACTCACCCCGGAAGCAGATATCCACTCTAAAAATACAGGATATAGGCAACCACAATGGGGAATAAGGAAGCTGCAAAGGCTAGAATCATCAAATCATTCTATAGTGAGCAAGAACCACCAAACTCAGAAGGCAACACAGACTCTACACACACACTGGAGACCACAGAAGGAAATGTGAATTGGTCTCCTGCCCAAAAGGCATTCCTGGAGAATCTCAAGAGGGATTTTAAAAATGAAAGTAGGGAGGTAAAAGATAAATTTAAATCTACAGTGACCAAATTGGAAAAAAATTTCACAGAAGAAAACAAAGCTTTAAAAAGTAAAATTGGAGAACTAGGACAGGAGGTCCAAAATCTAACCAGAGA